>CM076570.1:1145916915-1146479835 GCA_034641835.2 Pinus albicaulis
CACCATAGGAACTGTTATCGCTTGTCGCCTACACCTACCTACAGTTAGTGGGAAAAGCCTTCAACCCCACAGGTGTGGTTGGTGGCAAGGAACTCAGAGAAGGGGCTGTCACCTATTCCCAACTCTCTCCGTTTAAGCTATCTCCTAGGTTAGCTAAGGGGGGTGGTCCCTAAAGGAAAACTAAGTTAAAGATGTGAGATTTCTAGGAGAATTGATTAGAAGGAATTACTTATCAAAGATGATTTGATTTCCAATATGTAAACAAGCATATAAGTATATGAGCAATATTCAATGACGTGTTCAAAATATAGACCAGTGCTTTAAAGTAGATAACAAATGCTTGCTCAAAAATAAAAATCAAGATATAATGACAATAATCCCACAAAGGAAGTGTTAGACCAAGATCACATAGTCATTTAAATTTCCTAATTTGCAATCTCATTTGCCATCACTTATGTTTTGTGATCTACTCCTCATTTGGATAAGTTGTGATTGAATCTCTTGTTAAACTCCTCCATGGTTTCATTCTCATTTTTCTTCATGGTGATAATGGCATTGATCAAATGACTATTCTCTCTTCTCTCTCCATACTTTCCCATGAAAGCATTAACAATCGCTTGTAAAGAATCATACGAGTTTGCAGGTTGCTCAGTGAACCAATCAAGAGCATCCTCTTCTAAAGAGAGAACAAAAAGCCTCATCTTTACATCCTCATAGTTAGCAACGTTACACCACTTAAAGATGCAAACATTAAAGTTCTTCACATGTGATGCGGCGCTAATGGCATTGTTACCTTGAAAAGAAGGCAACTTTTCAATAGCCTTGTCAGGGATATTGTGAGGATAGCCATTAATGTTATTAAAGTTACAAGGAGCAAAAAGATCATTCATGATGTTAGGCTCAACTTGTCCTTGAAACAACAAATGAATGTCAGAAATAGCCTCTTGCCCAAGACTAGCAAGAGCTCTATTATGAGAAAGTCTATTTAACCTCTCTCTAAAAACCCTTTCAGGATCAGGAGAGGGGCTAACTAGACCACTTGAATTTCTCCTAGTAGAGACTCTTGCAAAATTAGGATTGAGTGGAGTCGCCACTTGAGCAAGAATCTAAATCTAAAATTCAAATATACCAAAACTAAAAGTTAGTCGTTTTCCCAGGTACAAGAAGACTTGTCCCCGGCAACGGCGCCAAAAAATGTTATCGCTTGCCGCCTACACCTACCTACAGTTAGTGGGAAAAGCCTTCAACCCCACAGGTGTGGTTGGTGGCAAGGAACTCAGAGAAGGGGTTGTCACCTATTCCCAACTCTCTTCATTTAAGCTATCTCCTAGGTTAGCTAAGGGGGGTGGTCCCTAAAGGAAAACTAAGTTAAAGATGTGAGATTTCTAGGAGAATTGATTAGAAGGAATTACTTATCAAAGATGACTTGATTTCCAATATATAAACAAGCATATAAGTATATGAGCAATATTCAATGACGTGTTCAAAATATAGACCAGTGCTTTAAAGTAGATAACAAATGCTTGCTCAAAAATAAAAATCAAGATATAATGACAACAATCCCACAAAGGAAGTGTTAGACCAAGATCACAATATGCAGTTAAATTTGCAACACCAAATAAGGGTATTTGCCAATTAAACGAGATATATCAATCATCCATAAGCATAATGACCATTAAAATGACAACATGCAATGAAGTTGTATGTAGCAGCAAATTTCCAAGTACCATAGAATTAAACTTGTTGCAAAATTTAAAGAATTAAAATGCTTGCATCCAAAATGCTTCTTGAGATAATATTTGCACGTGAATTTTTAAACCGTCAAGATAGCAACAGAAAATTGGGAACTTTGCAAGTAAATGTGTTGAGATAGTGCTCTTGGTTTATTTTATTAATTAGTTCTAAAGCAATGTTACAATTGAACTCCTGTCCCCAGACCTCACCCTCGCCCGAAATTCGGATCTCACAATGAGGAGTCCATAGGGGTGGAGAGTCCCTAATGTCTATACAACCAACTTAAGTTGGAGGTTAATTTTTAGAGACGCAAGTCTAGCATGCAAAGTGAAATGCCTAAATGATATGGAAATGAGTTTGCAAGTGCTGTGTAAAAGATGGAGATGATTCAATTAAATATGCTTCATAGTTAGAACAATAACTCAAGTTGCCATAAATTGAAATGCTATGCTTCTTTACTTGTAGTATGTTGTGAAACTTATCCAAATGAGGAGTAGATCACAAAACATAAGTGATGGCAAATGAGATTGCAAATTAGGAAATTTAAATGACTATGTGATCTAAGCAATTAACGAGATGAACATATGAGTTATTCACATGCAACTAGACTAGATTAGCAAACGAAATGATGAATGCAAGTGATTTAGTTTGAGAAAATTAAAAGAAAAACTAAACAAAAGAAAGTTACCCCCTCAAGAAGATTTCCTCCCTCTAAATGAGTAGGTGAGATACCATGGGAAAAACTTCCCAAGCTCCCTCAAGAACAGTTAGCTCTTTATTAATGAAAATGAGGCCCTCTTATAGAAATGAGGGGATTGGGAAGAGCTTACAATAAGCATTTTAAAATTGATCCTTCCCAAAGTTACAAGTGTAAGGTTAAAAAAAAAAAATCTACTTGTGAGATGTTTACAAAGTAAAGGCTTAAAGCCTTGAGATGAATGGCGGTTACAATTCCTCAAAAGAATGAGGCTTTAGAAGTAGAGGTGAAGTGATAAGGCGGCACTTGGATTTGAGGTTCCAAACGGAAGAGTTTTCCTTAGCCTAAGCTTTAGCTCCCTTTCTTCAAAACTTAGATTGCTTCCAAGCACACCTATAGACAAACAAACAAAAGAGTTAGAATGCTAAAGAAATAGTTAGAAACTCAATGCAAGTATAAAATACACTTTATGTTACAAATTCCCTCACTAAGAACAGCTTGAAAAAAATTGATTTAGTGAGTGAGAATTAGGCTTTAAACCCAACAACTTAGCCTCAAATGCTAGATAAAATAGATATGTGCACAAATGAGAGAAGAAATATATGAGATTTTTTTTAGAGATGGAATAGAAGCAAAAGGCTCATGAAACCCCCTTTTAGATAAATCTCTTGATGTCTTATGAGATTGTTGGCTTGAACAACTTGTGAGACCTTTGATATCCTTGGAGCTGACCTATTCGAATCGAAGAAGTCTTCACACTCCAATGGACTTGGCAACCTGTCCTTTGAACACACAAATTTCTGCAAACCAATTGTTAGTGCAAAAGAAACTTGGCATATAGAGGCCACGTTGAGCTTGTCATTTCATCGAAAATAACAAGCTACAACAAGAGCGCAAAACATACCAAGTCCAAAGGAGATCTGAGATAGCTACAAATCTCCCCTCCCTAGACAATAGTGCCTTTAGGCAAATGCAAAGAAAAACAACTAGATTGCGATAAATAACAATATCAAATGAAACAAGTATACCTCATCAACCAAAGAATGCACCACAAGAGAAGCTAGTAACCCCAAAGACTTTTCTTTATTCAGCTCAATAACAATTTCGGCATAATAACAATAAGCAGAAGCTTCAAAAATCCACACCTTACAATGAGAGCCCAAGGCTCATTTAAATAGAACTATGGGAGCAAATCCCAATGAAAAATCAAATGACAAGTGGCCAGAGAGAGATGATCCCAATGCTCTAACAAATCTTAAACTGTGGCTGCTTGATTGTCGTACAATCCTGTAGGTGGCAGTCACTAGAGCCTTGCTGGCTAAGTGAAAATATCCTTGAGACCTGCGTATATCCTCTACTGACAATGGGTGAGAGAGATGCCTGCCATGTGTGGTACGAGTGGGTGAAAGAGGCAGCAATATCCCACTCGTTTCTCAACCAATCAACCCAGAAAATGACACCTATTAAAATGCCAACCGATCTGCCCTTCATCTCTGCGTGTAAACTGCTAACAGTGGCTGTGTATAGGCTGTCAAACTTGATTCGCATATCTTCTTGTGACTGGCTGTTAGTGGGAGACAAGAACTGTCCCATGTGGTAGTTCTGTCCCCACTCAAACTTTAATAACAATACAAGTTTGGTAAATAAATAAAAAATCTGGTGTTGACTTTCTAAATGGGCAGCGTATAATTTTTATGTTCATGAGAGCCAAGTATGAGTTTTAAGGGGGAACAAAATCTGACACAAATGTCCCCCACTCAAACTTTAATAAAAATCTTTGCAAATCTGCGTATATACCTTTGGACTGCTGAGTGGATAATTCAGAAATTTTTTGTTGCTGCGTTGAACTTGGTCCACTATTTTTCAATGTGGCTGCCATGTCATTCACATTGTCCCCCACTCAACCATTTTTTTATTGATTCTTTTATTTTGTATGCTAATACACTTTAATTCAACCATGTTTAACTTAAAGTAACCTTGGAACCTCAAATACTTCGTTGTGCCTCATGAACTCAACGTGGAACCTTTGACTTGCTGATTTGGAATGTTGACTTTAGCTTGCTACACCTTATGTGGTGGGACCCACATAGGTGCCACATCACCCTTTACCTCTCCACATAATTGCCATGTCAAAATTTGACTTATTTTGACTTTGGAAAATTTTCTAAAATTTTCCAATTATTAATTTTTTTTGAATTTTTTCTCATTCTTTCCACTGACATTAGGAAAATCGGCTTTTGAGGGACCATAAGTCATTTTTTGACCCTTAAAGTGGGTCCTAGGATAATGCTGGGTCTCTGAGGATGAATTTCGACTGGTCACACACCCCAGACATTTCCGAAGACCACTTATTTACATCATTACATAGAAAATGATTAAAAAATCTCATTTTGCGGGAAATTTTTAATTATTAAAAAATCCTACTTAGACCTAGTCAAATTCCGCGAAATTTCAGAGATGACCTAGCATGGTAATATACATTGACTCTAGACATTAAGATGTGTTAGGGGCTCAATCTTCAAGCCGTCACCCCGGCTTTGGGGTAATGCAATGAGTGAAAAAACCTAGAAAATTATTCGCCGCTAAAAAGAAGGAATAATTAACCAAGTAAAAAAAAACACTACAAGGTGTACTCGCTTGCTGATCGAGTCCCGACATCCTAGGCCTGTTACATGGCTTTATTCATCATGCTAGTGACATTTATACAATATCCCCGAAGGGCTGCGGAATCTGAAGACTGAAGAAGAAAATGATGAGAAGAAGAAGTAGAGTTATAAAACTCTGTTGAACATGATGATATCTGATGATATCTGCTGGCACAAGTGTCTTTTGGTTCATCCTTGGGCATGGAGTCTTCTCATTGTCATCAAGTGCTACTCCAGTGGTCAACAGGAACCAATCATATGCTTCAGCTTCCATGTTGTTGGGTGCAGTCATGATCTTCTCTTGCTCACCTATTGGTGGGTTTGCGCCAAAAATTGCCTCCATTTTATTTACCTACACAATGGTGTCTCTATGGTCCTTACCGTCCTACTTAGTTAATTCCCTTTTTTGGCAATCCCTTTTGGGAAACTTTGTATAGTACTGAATTCCTCAAAACTGTATATGCGGCATTTGTGGGACTTCGTGCATCTGTGGAAATTCATGTCTTGGAAAAACTTTGCCTTCTGGAGTCTTGGGACTTTGTGGTGATTTTTGCGTGATTAAGGGGTTAAAAACTAGGCTGACTCCTCCTATTGACTGGCTCAACATCTTTTCAACATTCTCTATTTTTTTGATATTGTTTTCAATTTGGTTCTGAGTAATAATTATATTGTCTTGACCTTTTCCGAGTTCTTCCTGCTTCTTTTCAACATTATCAAGGCGCTGGCGCATTCTATCGAGTTCCTACTGAAATTTTTTGAATCATCATTATTATTCCCCATTTTCGACTTGTTGTTTTTCTTAGTGGAACCAATTATTTTTTTAAATAATCTATATATATATATATATATATTAATTAATCTATATAATTATGAACTATATAATTAAAATTATTTATAATATAATTATATAGTTTATTAATATATAATACGTGATATGAATAGTGGAACGATGTTCGTGAAGGGGCATTGACCGACGTATCTTTTGGACTGCGGAATGGGGCCGACAACGTTAAAAAGGAGTTGTCGTGGTTGGTTGGGAGACTGGACGGGGTTGACGCGATGACAAGGGAATGGAGTAGCACACAGACAGGGTGCGAACAATCGCAGGGACAGAGGTGACGACGGGGGGGCACAAGCTTGATTGTTACCCTAGCGGATCGGTGGATTAGGGTTTTTGCAGACCGACAGAAGGTGTTGGCACACCAACCAGAGTGGGAAGAGAAGATGTGGTTACAACAATCGGGTGAAAGTTTTGCTAGGGTAGGCTAATAGCGTGGCGGGTAGAGGTTTCAGATAGCAAGTCTGACCAGCAACACGATGAGATGGACTAGGACAGGGAAACAGTGGACATAGGGACCGGCGGAAAAAACTGTGAATTGAGAGAGAATGGTGGACAACGATAGCAGAGGATGAAGAACACCTAAGCTAAGAGAAACCACAGGTGTGAAGAAAGCTCGCTCTAATACCACTGAAACAAGAAAACCTTTGATCACTAGAATTTCCAATTGCAAACACATTTATGTGCACAGACAATATTTTTTATTATTCCAAATTCAAATAGTCAGATGAATATTACAATTCCTTTGGCAGTTGGCCTGTATAGGTTTTGACTGGCCACAAGGACTAAAGATCATGTCTTTTGACATATGTGCCCTTTCATAATTAATAGGCAATTACTTTAACAAATTTATTAATTATTAATAGTTATGAATTTAATATTTTTATTTAATTAGTATTTATTTATGAATATTTATTCATAACCGATGACATGACTTAATCTATCAAAGATATACATACCTCTTTTCTTCTTTTTGTCATCTAGAATTCCTTCGAAAACTTCCTTTCCTTGATTGAAAGTACTTCAACTATCTTGACATGCTGCACTCCTTTGTCACCACACCATCATCCTTCTAAACAATGGATCCCACACAAGGTGAAATGATCAACAAGACACTTGCTTCTTTCAAGAGAGGTTAATCTTCTAATGAAGATTTCAACAGAGGATCTTGATTATCCCATCCTGCAAATGCTCCTTCCTAATGATGATGATGCATGATGAACTCTATGCTAGATTACTTTCTTCTACCCATAAGTACTACTTATGCTTTCAATGAGGTTACCAAGAACTACTTCCTTTCTATGATGACTACTACAATCATGTAGTCTTCTGCTTCAGCTATCCTTACAATGATGTTATGAGCTCTTGCTTCAATTGTATCTTCTAATATGATGCATCCCATCATACTTGTAATGCTTTCTACCATGATAGCTATCTTTCATGAAAACTGAAAAGGAACATAGTGAAGGAGATTATCTCAGTCATAGTAGAGATATTTTACTACTTTTCAGCTTCTTCCACTTCTTTGGTGTCATGGGCTTCATCCCTTCCTCTTTTGTTGTTGTCCTTCTTTATTTTAGGACAATTTCTCTTGTAGTGCCCATATTCATGACAACCATGTGAAACTTCCTAAACCCGAAATCCCTATTGCAACAAACTGATATTACTTCTCCTACTTGATAAATTATACAAGTTATTTACTATGTTCTACAAGTAAATACTGAAGCAAATACACTGCAACCTTCACTACATAAATAAATTGCGGAAAAATAAACACAGAAACAAGGTCTGAGCAAGAATAAAACTAAAACACATGACACCATTATTTTTGGACTAAGTCCCCGGAAAAACCCAATGCGAGAAAACCAGTGCAACAGATGAGGGTTTAGTATTATTAAGCAAAAGTTTTTGAATACAACTGGATGCCCAAATTCTGGCTATCCACAGAGAATATGACTGATAGAGAACTAGTGAGGATTACCTCACATTGACATTGGAGATCTGGAACTGACCCAACACTGAACTGGACAACCCCACGCTGCCTATGCGTCACTCTGGCTAGGGACTATGTCACCTCCTTGTGCTGGCCATTTTCCTGGCTAGATGTTGATCTCTAGCCCCTCCGGTCTCACACCCCGACACTGGATCTATTGATCCTCAACAAAATTTCGAAACTCCTCAAGGCTTCAACACTGCCTCTATGTGGCATTGTGTTGCCCATTGTAGCTCCTACGCTACCTCTTCTGCTTCCTCTTCTCTGCCTTCTCTGCTAAGTATACCCAGCTCAGGAAAAGATCTTCCAACTTGAACTATCATTTCCCCTCACTGCAATCGAATCAACTCGATCAAATCCTCCTACTTCTCTCCACTGCTCACTTGAGAAATTCAATCTCTAGATTCACTCGGTGTGTTTTCCAAATTCCCATCGAAGTCCTTATAATCTTCTCATTGGATAACCAACGACCCAGATTAAAACATAATCAACGTCTTAGATCATATCAACTTGAACTCCGTCTTTTTGTAGAAGTTTCACACCTAGTTTGATTAATATATTTAATTATTTTAATTCCCTAAGTTTAGACTTAGACTCCCAATAAAAATAATTAATTATTTTAATAAAACCCCATTTGGGTGGAATTTCCAAAAAAAATATCTGGGTATTTTGGAATACATTTGTCTAAGCCTCCCTGCAAAATTTGAGACTTAGAGCACATCTGATGCTACTAGAAATCAACACTCCCTCTTAGCGAGGAATGTGCTCTAGTAATGCATCTTGCTGAAGCACTACACTGATTCTTACCGTCTCCCTTTGCACTGCTGATGTTTGACACTGCTGCCCACCAACAACTGCGTTGTTGCATCTATGCTATTGGTGACCCTATGTACTGCTGCCAATTGCTACTGCACTACAACTTCGCTGCCTGATGCAACAAAAAAACATCCAAACACTGAACTAAGTGTTCATCATGATGCATCTAATACTGAAGATTTGACTGCTACTAGTCTCTGTGCTGACCCTCTAAAGTTGTTGCACTGCTTCTGACTCTGCGCTGTGCCATGCTGCACTGCTGCCAACTCTTCTCTGCGCAGCTCAAACTCTGCCACTCTCTAGCTACTATGTTGTCACTTCAGCATCCCTTTGTACCAACTGACACTTGTCGATCTTGCTACTTCTGATTTGGGCTCTCATAGGAAGGTAATGATCCAAGAGGCAGACTCCTCAAGGATCCTGCCCAACTGCAGCTTTTCAATCTACAGTTCTAGATCACTTCAATTCTCCCCTGCAGATATGTGAGCGATCATCACAAAATCTTCCTCCTCGATCCTTGCAGTTGCAGCCTACGGATCATGCTTCTCTTCCTTGTCCTTCTTCTTGAGAGGACACTGCGTAGCATAGTGACCATACTCGCCACATCGGAAGCACTTGATCTTTGAGACGTCCTTTTTTTGCCTTCGTTGCTCCTACTGCCCCTTAGATGCAAGGGTTGCATTCTCATCCTCCTCCTTGGGCTTCGTTCCACTACTGCTGCTGCCATCAAGCTTGCACTTGACTAAGTTTCTCTTCATCTCTTCCTGCTGAAGAGCTGCCGACATCCCTTCCCAGTCAGGAAACTTCTCTCTGCCCAGGATACTCTGGACAAAGACTTGACATTTTTCGGAAACAGAATTCAAAGCCAATTTGACCATCTTCGTGGCCTACGGTGCTGACCCTACATCTGCTAGCTGATCTCTAACATCCTGAAACTTTGATAGGAACGAATCAATTCGTTCTCCCTTCTGCATCCTCGTAGATCACATCTTCTCCTCCAAGAACATCTTCCCCTCTTGGAAGACCCCTGGTATAGCGTAGCCAATGCATCCCACATCTCCTTGGCAGTCCCTTTGTTAAAAATATGTGAGACAATGTGATCCCTCACTCCATCGAGGTTCAACCTTTTAGCTTTAGCCATATCTTTCTTGTAGGCCTTCAGTGGATCTGCGTTTGCAGGGACAACTACCACACTGGCATTGAAGGTCTTGAGATCATGCTCATCCAGAAGGAAGGAGATCCTTGCCTTCCAGATTACATAGTTGGAGGCACCCTCCAACCGATCCTGATCACGCAACCTAGTGGTTGCCATCTCACCCAACCAAATGTCTAATTGCTGCCTCTAACCCTCTACGCATATGCCTGTACGCACTCCCTGCTGGAGTAAGCTAAATAAATCTCGATCATGCTGCTTCTCCACAAGAAATCAGAATTTCTTGGGCAAGAAATTCCCTAAGGTTAGAATTACCTCATTGTGCTTCTTCTGACGCTTTCTGCACCAACAACTGCTGCTACAAGAAAACTGCATCCCACCAGAAACTAGTCTGCGCTGAAGCTGTTTCTGCGTTCCTCCGTTTGCCGCTGATAAATTGCAAATTGGAAATCGTACCTCTCTATCAACTCACTTAGAGAGAGATTCCCTTGCAAATCTTTCCCTCCTATCTTGGACTACGCAATCCCATGTGGATTCGGTCTGCTGCCTATGCAACTCTTCTATCTCCCTTCTTCCCTTCAATGCTGAACTCTTTCGGACTGCTCTCTTGCTTCACCTGCGCTGTTGTACAACCTATGATACCATGCGAAAATTCCTAAACCCGGAATCCCTATTGCAGCAAACTGATATTACTTCTCCTACTTGATAAATTATACAAGTTATTTATTGTATTCTACAAGTAAACACTGAAGAAAATACACTGCAACCTTCACTACATAAATAAACTGCGGAAAAATAAACGCGAAAACAAGATCTGAGCATGAAGAAAACTAAACACACATGACACCGTTATTTTTGGACTAAGTCCCCGGAAAAACCCAATGCGAGAAAATTTGTGCAACAGATGAGTGTTTGATATTGTTAAGCAGAAGTTTCTTAATACAACTGGATGCCCAAATTTTGGCTATCCACAGGGAATTTGACTGATAGAGAACTAGTGAGGATTACCTCACACTGACACTGGAGATCTGACACTGACCCAAAACTGAACTAGACAGCCCCACGCTACCTTTGCACAACCTCTGCGCAGATCGGCGTCACTCTAGCTGGGGACTGCGTCACCTCCTTCTGTTGGTCGTTCTACTGGCTAGAATCTAGATGTTGATCTCTAGCCCCTTCGGTCTCACACCCCGACACTCTGGCACTGGATTTGACTGATCCTCACCAAAAATTCTTAGAATCTTCTCGTTGGATAACCAACGACCCAGATTAAAACATAATCAATGGCTTAGATCATATTGACTCGATCTCCGTCTTATTCTAGAAGTTTCACACCCAGTTCTATTAATATACTTTAATTATTTTAATTTCCTAAGTTTAGACTTAGGTTCCCATTAAAAATAATTAATTATTTTAATAAAACCCCATCCGGGTGGAATTTCCCAAAACGCTTTCTAGGTATTTTGGAATACATGTGTCTAAGCCTCCTTGCAAAATTTGATACTTGGAGCACATCTGATGCTACCATAAATCAACAAACCATAGCATTAGATCTTTGACATATTGATCTTATTCTTTTTCCCAAATTTTCCTTTTCTCTTGGCCATAGTAGCAAATTCTTGAATTTGTTCGCTTGGTCCCACATCATTCTTTGCTTTTAACCTGGTTTCTTCATTATTACACAATGACGAAAGTTCAATGAATGGGGTGGCTTCCTTCTTTCCATATATGCTTCATACAAAGTTGCCCCATTCATCAAGTAGTGCATTGAGCACCATGGTGGTCATTTCTTTATCGGACATTATTTCTCCCAACTCTTGAAGTTGGTCTCTTATTTCTGACACCCTCATAAGATATGAGACTATTCCTTCTTCCTTTGATACCTTCATCTTATACAACTCAGTTCTCAAAGATATGACTTTTGCAGCGGTGCTTACGGAGAACAATTCTACTAGCTTCTCGTAGATTTCTTTTGATGTCTCCAACTTTGATACATAAGGTATGAGAGGATCCTTGATGGATTCTATAAGGATCCTTTGATCCCTTACTTCCCCTTTCATATACTTAGCTAGAGCTTGAGCTTTTTCCTTTGGAGGCTTAGTGATTGAACCCTTAACATGTCCAACGACTTCATTTTCTATGAGGATCAAAAGTCATCTTCTTCCATGCAAGAAAGTTTGATGACCCAACCAATTTGTTGCTCTCCTTGCAGAATGAAGTCATTTTGATAGATTCAAACATAGGATATAAAGGCACTTACTTGTCAAGTGAAGATACTACTTGATGATGAAATATTCAACTTGATGTCTTTCGTGATGATGTTGATAAGATAAGATGTCTTCTTGATTAAGATGCCTTCCTTGAAGTATGCCTTGATAGTGATCCTTTACTCAAGAAGAGGGAGATCACCTTGATTTTTTGATGATGACGACAGTGCTTCTTCCTACTTCCCATGGATGTAGGGACTTCAATATGCTTCAATGTGTAGTCCTTCTTTGAAAGGAGGTAGGGTTCTTGAGATATTCTTTGTGTGAGCTTCTCAAGAATGCTTCAAGTGCAGAACCTTTCTTCAAATGAGCTAAGGTTTTGAGGTGTTCTTCTCTTTGAGATGTAATGATCCTTGAGATGTGATGAATGGTCATTCTTGTTTAGATTGCTTGTCCCTTATGAAGCCCTTTGATGGTTCAATGTCTTCTTTGATGTCTCAACCTTCGATACTCCTTTTGATGGTCCTTCCACAAACTGACTTTCCTTGTCTTGACACCTTAGCTCTGATACCATGTTGAAAAATCTAGGGCAAATAGATTAAGTGATTTCTCCTACTTTGATAACTGATCATGGTGTATTTTTACTTAACTTGATTAACGTCTTCTTTTTCTTAATTATATTTATTGTTCTTATCATCAAGCAGCTACTAGATCATATAGAACAATGAGACAAGAGGACACAAGAGGTAGGCAATCAACCAGGGCCAAAACCTCTCCACTTGAGAGGAAAACCCACAAAAATTATTCTCTTCTTATAAAATATTCAAATGACAAATTCCAAGACCTAAGACCCTTGACAAAGACCCCTCCAAGACCAAGTCAACCTTTCTCCTTGATGAGCTTTCTTTCCAGCAATTTCAACCCCAACAACTTCTTCAACAACTTCGACCCCAACAGTTTCTTCTGCAACTTTGACCCAACAATGTCTTCTGCAACTTCGACCCAACAATTTCTTCTGCAACTTCGACCCCAACAAGTATCCAATACTTCTACTTGCCCAACAACTTTCCAACACTTCTACTTGCCCATCAATTTTCCAGCAACTCAACTTTCCCAACAACATTTCAGCAATTCAACAGTCCCAACAACTTTCCAATAACTTGACTTTCCCAACAACTTTAGAAACTCTAACAAAAGAGAGAGAGAGAGAGGCCCAAAATTTGATTTTGCTCTTCTTATTTTTTGTTCTTTTCCAGCTTCTATCTCGAGGAGATCGAACTTGCTTGAGAGTGTGTCAAAATGAGGTCGATTTCCTTCTTATATATAGGCTTTCTAGGGGTACGGATTGCTATCTTTAGGCCAGCTTGATCTTTGCAGCATGACGAGGTCTTGGAGGGTCTTTTGACTCTACTTTGACTCAAATAAATTTTCTTTACAATATGTAACATGCCCAAATGGGTCTTCAATACATGACAATGAATCAATTGATTTGCAGACTAAATGACAAGCACTAGAAGCACTCAATGAGTGCTTGACCTAAAAATAAATTTCCCTTGAGCATGAAACCCATGCCTAAAGAACAACAATAATAAATTTATTCTCTCTTTAGATCAAATATATAAAATCATGATTACATATGTCATTATGAAGACTGAACCTAGTTACTATTTCAACAATGATGACATCCTGCACTTGTTTTGGTATCCTGCACCTGCTTTGACATCTTGCACCCGCTTTGACATCCAGCACCAGCTTTGACTTCAATGACAACATACTGAACAATAAATTACTGCAATTTCCTGTAGGTGACATTTTTGAAAATAGAGCATTGGTTAATGAATGAGATCAGACTAGGATTGTTTTCTTGTAGATGTGATTGTGTTCAATGTTATCTTTGGTAATTATTTATCTTAGTTTAGCATATCTTAAGTTGTCATTAGAGTATTCAATTGATGTAGAAATTATATAACTAATGCGTTATACATCTAAGATTCTCCTGATCACACACTATTTGACTTCATGCACAATATAGAATCTCATCTACTATTGATCATTAGTTGCGGAAATTAAATCAATTGCATGCACGCATTGAAACCATAAAAATTCACACATATGAACACCGTGTTTTAACGGGAAAGCCTGAAGCTAAAACCCCAACTATCTGTATATAATATATGTCATAGAGATCATGTAACAATCCTCATACAAAGCTTATCACAAGCTCTCAGTACAATCCAATCGCTACCCACTAATCAGACCCGATCTTGCAAATCCATGCACCGATCTTTGTCAGCCTTTAGCCTGCCTCTAATGTGCAATCCCTGCTGAAGAATGGATCTGAATGAACTCGAATTGGTCCAGCCTTGCTCACGCAATCCTCATTGGCATCTCCAATCACTGTGTGTTGCAAATCATGCAACACTATAGTCACAATTTGTTAAACACCATGTTAAGACACACACATGGCGTATGAGGAGAATAAACACACACACAAGAGGAAACTCGACACAATGAAGGATAAGCGTGTAGCTCTCTTATTTTCCATTATACAAAGATGTACATTTATAGTACAATGGTGTGACTCTTGGTTTCACATTCCAAGGTCACTTGGACTCCATTGTGACTTTTCGCATTCCACACCTACCCATGTAGGATTAGGTGTTCCAACATCCCCCTTAATCCGAAGGGGCAGTCCAAAGAGCAAATACAATCCGCAAAGTACATGGCGCATCAACAACCAACTTCCCTTCCGAAAGATTGAAAACAGGCAGTGTTTTTGGATGACTACAAACACCAACCCAAAAACTTGTTATGCCTCCCGAACTCTTCCAAACCGGCAAGAGCCGAAAGCTTCAGAGGAGAATGTCCTCAGCAAAAAGGAGACCTTCGACCTAAAAGAAGGAGGTCTACTACCCGTGGTGGTTTTAGGTTGTCCACCAACCAAAGATGATGGTTTTAGGTTATCCACCAACCGAAAATGATGTTTTGTGTTTATCCAATTCTCAACCAAAGTTGATGGTTTTAGGTTATCCACCAACCGAAGGCATGCTCATGTGCATCCGTGTCTCTGGATACATCTCTGAATCCGGAATGACTAATTGTGGCTTAGGCTCGCTTGAACTGCTGACTACAACTCTGAACATGGAATGAGAGATTGTGGCTCAGACTTTCTTGATCTGTCGTCGAAGCTTGTACATGACCACCATTTTCCCCCCTGTCAGGGACAAGGTGAGATGATGGCGAAAACTCAACTGCAAGTTTGCTCAATATTCGAGAACAAGTTCTAACATGTGTCGTAAACATCTTCTTGGCTGCTAATGCCCATTGCCAAGAAGCGATCCATCCAAGATGAATCTTTACTCGCAGAGGCTTATGTCTCGAAGCATCCGTCTCCAAAGAATGAGTGTGCCGACCACAAGAAGTCAAAGGATGAAGATCACAACAATGATCTTCATACACATATCCTTATGCTGTTGCGCTAACTGCTGAGCTGCTGGAACAGATCCGCAACAAATTGGCAGTGAACTGTCATACAAGAATCCGGCACTCTGAAATATGATGGGCTTGGTGTAGTCTGGAATATGAAAGGTCACATCCTTGTCATATCCAAGACCAGTTCGGTGCTTGTTGTGGACAAGCTCTTCCCAAGGTTTGATGATGGGCTTGAGAGGTGCAGGCTGAGCTGCTGCATCTGCTTGTACATCTGCTCTAGTACAAGGAACTGAATGTGGATCAACTGCAACTTTATCTTCTTTCTTCTGATGAGAGTCCTTCACAATCTTCTGAACAGAAACAGGTTCAGAATGGTGACTCTTTTGCTCAAGTTCATCTCGCTGAAGCTGAGATTCCAACTGCAAAAACTCAATCTTTTCTTGTGCATCTTGTAAACAACTTTGAATGTTACAAAGAGCATCCTTGTTCATTCTTATCACATCATCAACATTTGAATGAATGAGGTCATTCAACAACATTAATGCCTCATTGATTTTAGCCATTTTCAACAACTTAGGCTCAAAAAATGAAAGGGTGTCAGCTTCAACCGAAAATGCACCCGTGTACAATGTGATTCCTTTCAAACAAATACAAATGACTCCAAGGAATTCTCAAAACACAAAATCTGCTCCTCAAATGATGGAGGGCAATCAACAATCCAACAACTCAAATACTGATTGCAACTATGAAGAAGCTACAAATTCCACTCAAAATACAATGTCAGCGCAATACATATCTCTGCAAAAATGTGCAGCAAAAACAATGCGCAAGAAGCCTTTGAGGTAGCTGAATTTTCCTTCAAATAGCTGTTTTGCAATGATGGCAAACTTGTCTTCAAATGTCAATTTCTTCAAAAAAATCACCCTTCAAATCAATGTCACAAATCACAATGCAAATCTGCAATTCAGTCCATGTGCTCCTCATATGCCATTTTCCATTTTCTGTTGTTCATAACTCTCTCCTTTCTCTCTCTCTGCTGTTTTTTTTTTTTTTTTTTTCTAAAATTAATTAATTAAAAAAATGGGAATAATTAAAAATGAGGGGAATTAAAAGGAAAGGAAATTTTAATGGGAGAGGAGGGGATATTAAAAAATTAAAATGGGAAGGGGATTTATTAAAAAATGGGAATTAAATTAAATAAAGGAATTAATTGAAATGGGAATTAAAATGGGAATTAAAATGGGGAAGGGAGCTTTTTTAATAAATAATTAAGATTGGAATGGAGTAGGAGGGGAATTAAATAAATTAAACAAGGGAAGAAATTAATTAAAAAGGGAGAGGAGGGACGATTTAAAATGAGGGGGGCGGGGGGGGCGGGGGCGGTTATTAAAATGGTGGGGGGTTTTATTAATGGGGGGGTGGATTAATGTAACATGGGAATCGAATTAATGGGAGGGGAATCGAATGGTGGGAGGGGAATTAATAGCGATGGGAGCCGAAAGTCATGGTAATGATGTGCGTGGGGTGATAAGGTGCGTAGGGAGGGCGGAGTTGATGTGGGAGAGGCGTAAGGGAGTGTAATGCAGAGAGGGGGCGGGTTTGCAGCCGTGGAGTGACGGGTATGGGAGAAGAGCGCAGGCGTAGGTGTAAAAAAATGCAGTGAAGGATAGGCAGTGAGGCAAGGGGGGTTAGCAGGTGAGGGCGGAGGATAAGCTGTAGCAGCGTAGCTTAGGGGTTGAGGGTTAGAGTTGTTAAGTGATGAATGTGGGATTGATTGCAGAGTTTAGGGAGCGGCTGGGTAGAATGGGCGAGTGTGAGTAGCAGAGTTAGGATGAATGGTGTATGCCGTAGGGAGGAAGCGTAGGTTAAGTGGTGAGGGAGCGCAAGTGTTGAGAGAATGGCGTGGGATGAGAGGTGTAAGCGGAATAGCGAAGGGCGTAGTTGCAGATAGTAAGGTGTAGAGAGTGGGTAGAGGCCGAAAGGCCGAGAGATTTGAATTGATTTTGATTTTGATTTTTTTTATTTTTTATTTTATTTTATTTTATTTTATTTTTAAATTAAACAGCAGAGAATAGAGAGCAGGAAATAGCAGAAATTTCAACTTTGAAAATAGTAGAATTTTTCTCCTTTCAAATACACAGCAGATTTTTTTTCTTCAAATGTATAGCAGAACAAATCCAGTAGCAGTAGAAAGTGCAGAAATTGGGGCAATTTCAGAATTTCAAGTACTGAAATGCAACAACAGATTGCCAATAAAACCCAGAAATTTTTCCAATAGCCCAGCAACAGGAAAATGCAGAATTGCAGAAACTCAGAAATCTTCCAATGAAAACTCAGAAATATTTCCAGTGAAAACCCAGAAACTTGTTCAGAAACCCAATATAAATCGTATCCAGCAGCTCTTCAAAATGCAAAATTTAAAATGCAGAGATTGCAGGGAAAAATTAGAGTGAAAACCTTCAGATGGGCAGTGCTGCTCCCAATTTCTGAGTGCTGCCACAGATTTTGAATGCTGCTCTTCTCCAGGATAAACTTCTGAATGCTGCAAAATCACTGAATGCTGCTCCTTAAAACCAATGCCGGAATGCTGCAAAATGTCTGCAAAATCATTGCTGCAAAAACTCTCTAAATGCTGCAAAAATGCAGATATGCACAGGCCATAAACACAAATGGCTCACTCAATTTGGAGCAGGGCCAGCAATCGCCCGCTCTAATACCATGTTAAACACCATGTTAAGACACACACATGGCGTATGAGGAGAATAAACACACACACAAGAGGAAACTCGACACAATGAAGGATAAGCGTGTAGCTCTCTTATTTTCCATTATACAAAGATGTACATTTATAGTACAATGGTGTGACTCTTGGTTTTACATTCCAAGGTCACTTGGACTCCATTGTGACTTTTCGCATTCCACACCTACCCATGTAGGATTAGGTGTTCCAACACAATTGATAGTCAACCTGCTCTTTCACCTACCTCTCCACTGGTCTCCACTGAAACTGTCCATGCACTGTAGTTAACTGATGTATTCTTCAGTTGATTAATGAGTTAATAATTAGTGAATTACTTAATAATTAATTCACACCACTCTCACTAGTGTATCAATCAGTTAGACTAGATACAACTAGCTCAACTGTGTCTAACTGAGTTAAACCGAACACAACTCCACCAACTACTTCTACAACTCCACCAAACTCTGTCACATGAGTTCTAACTGAAGTCCTCCATGCAATAGCTCCACTTAACCCTCAGGAATAGCGTAATTCCTTTTGTCAGCTCCTATGCCACATCTGTGCACTTAACTGAAGTGCTCCAAGAGAATAAGATAATGTTTAGAGTCCAAATATTATTAAGAGCTAATAATATTTGACATATCTATTTTTAGATTGGAAATCTAAAAATAGATTCTGCCCAGTATGTTTAAAAATAGAAGTCCATCTATTTTTCCAACTTGACCAACCATCCACAAATAGCATCCTGCAACTCATAGAATATGATCGACATGTCTAAAAATAGACTTGCGCCAAAAATAGCCTGCGGGCCCACTTAGTGAACGTGACTCTTTTCACTAAGCTCATCATCTTGTTGCAATCTCAACACTCCTTCTCAACAAGATAGGGATTATCTGCCACCATAATTCTGCCTCTATGGTATTCGACTTTGCTCCTGGTGAGCACCTTCGTCAAGATATCAGCATCCTGATCCTCCGTAGGAATGTAAGAAAGTAACATGATCTTCCACTGCACACAATCTCTGATATGATGATACCGAATGTCAATGTGTTTAGATCTATCATGAAATACTGGATTAATTGAGAGTTTGATGCAACTCTGATTATCACAATATATCACAGTAGGATCTAAGTGTGAACTGAACAACCCGACCAGGATATTCCTCATCCATATAGCCTCGCATGCAGCCAAACTCGCTGCCATGTACTCGGCCTCCGCTGAACTGAGTGCCACGGATCTTTGCTTCTTGCTGTACCAAGAAATTACTGTCGACTCGATACTGAAAATCCCTCCAGATGTGCTCTTTCTGTCCGTTGGGCTCCCTGCCCAATCTGCATCCGTGAAGCTATGCAGCTTCACCTCATCCGACTATCTGTACCATAATCCATATCCCGATGTGCCTCTGAGATATCTCAAAACATGCTTCCTCGCCTTCCAAAAGAGCTTGGTAGGCTTAACCATAGATTGTGAAAGTTGGTTAACAGCGTAGCATATGTCAGGTCGTGTATTGACTAGATACATAAGCGACCCCACCAACTGTCAGTAAACAGTGGCATCCACTACCTCTGCCGATGTAGCATCCTCTTTCCTCTAACCACTAGGAAGAGGAGTGTCGATAGGCTTGCAGCTATGCATGTTGAACTTCTCCAATATCTCTCGGGCATACTTGCCTTGAGACACAAACAATCCATCACTACGCTGCCAAATTTCCAATCCCACGAAATAATGAAGGAGGCCCAAGTCCTTCATCTCAAACTCTTTTGCAAGATCAACCTTGCATGAGAGTATCAACTGTTCATCACTCGTCAGAATCAAATCATCTACATAAAGTACAATTATCAACAACTTACCCTCCACCACAATCTGGTATAGGTTCGGATCCGCCTTATTCTTGGTGAATCCAAGACTGGTGAAATAACTGTCTATCCGTGTGTACCAAGCACAAGGTGCTTGTTTCAACCCATACAACGCTGCAAAAGTCTTTGAATTCGCCAAAGATGAATTCACCACCATTATCGATCCTAAGAGCCTTCACCTGCTTCCTCAACTCTTTCTCTACCAGTGCCTTAAACTCACAGAACTTTGAGTATGTCTCACTCTTCTTCTGCATGAAGAAGATCCAACACTTATGAGAAAAATCATCAACAAAAATCACATAATACCTATGCTTTGCTATTGAAGCTACTGAGAAAGGTCCACACGTCCGTAATTTCTTCATGTGACTGCATATCATCCTTCTGTCACAGGGTGCTTACAAACTCTCAAAGTACATCCCTTGCACTGATCTGACTGCGCAAGTGTACCTTTGGGAAGCCCGGTAGAAATCTGCTGCAAAATTTTCAAAGCACCATGGTGAAGATGACCCAATCTCCTGTGCCATAGCTCGCCCTCATCCCGGCTCACCACTCCTTCTGCCTTGCCTGCCATTGCTATGCAGCCATCTACCTGCAACTGATAAAGGTTCTTAACTTGAACCCCTATCCTCCGGGTTTCACCAGTTGCCTTACTACGCAAGAAAGCCTTTCCCTCGCTAAAGACAACATCATATCCCTTGTCTTCCAACATCGCCACAGAGATCAAATTCTTCTTCAATCCTGAAACATGCATGACATCCTTCAAGATGAAAGGTTTGCCAGACTCCCTCTCAAAGGAAATGGTCTCGATACCAGTCGCACTGTATCTACCATCATCGCCCATCTCGATGTGCACTCCAAGATCTTTCTCATCCAGATTAGTAAACAAATCTTTGTCTCCGGTCATATGGAAAGATGCATCGCTGTCAAGAAACCACACTGAACCCATCATAATTGAGACCAAGCATGCGATCAGCGAAAATTCCAGCTCAAACTGCGAGGCTAAGGCCTCTCTAGCTGCAGATCCAACAGCCTGCTTATTTTTCTTCTTCTGTGGACAATTAGTGGTGTAATGTCCATGTTGGTGACAGTGAAAGCACTTCACCTTGGACATGTCCTGCTTCTTGCCTTTCGCACCAGATTGAGAAGTATTCTTCTTGCTCTTCCCCTTCCTTGCTTTGGCAACCAAAGTGCAATTTTCTTCATCTTCATTCTTCAATGAAGATCTGTCCCTGGTACTTTGCCTTATCTCATCCTGCACAAGATCTGACCAAAGTCGCTCCCATCCTGGCAGTTTCTCTCGACCATTGACAGAGTCCTCATAGGAATGCCAACTCTTCGGAAGCCCAAGGATAGCCAAGCTCACCAAGTCCTCTTCATCTACAGTAACCCTACACTTCCCAGCTCATCCATGCACTGGACAAACTTCGTGAGGTACTTGGGTATACTGTCGCCTTTCTCCATTTTTATCTTCCTGAGTTTATCCTTGAGCGCCAACTTTCTCTGGTCGCTCTTGCTTTGGAACAAGTCTGTCAAAGCTTTCCAAATCAAGAATGGAGAAGCTTTACCATGAAGGCTGGACACTATGTGATCCTTCACACCTTCCAACAGAATCCTTCGACATTTCGCTGTCTTCTTTTGCCATGCGTTAAGTGCGGCAGCATCGCTAGAAGCAGGTTTTGGAATTTCTGCATCTATGAACTCCTTCAACCCATTATCCTCCAACACCGCCTCCATCCTCTCCTTCCATGCAATATAATTCGAGCTGCCCTCAAGGGCATACTCCAATCGCAATCTGTTGAAAGACATCTCAACTTCGACACCAAGAAAACACTACTGCAAATTCGAATTCCACCAGCACAAAACTCAACCGCTTCAATGCTTTGCAATTGCTCCAATGATCAATATCGCTCCGATACCATGTAGAAATTATATAACTAATGCGTTATACATCCAAGATTCTCCTGATCACGCACTATTTGACTTCATGCACAATACAGAATCTCTTCTACTATTGATCATTACTTGCGGAAATTAAATCAATATCATGCAGACATTGAAACCATAAAAATTCACACATATGAACACAGTGTTTTAACGGGAAAGCCTGAAGCTAAAAACCCCAACTATCTGTATATAATATATGTCATAGAGATCATGTAAGAATCCTCATACAAAGCTTATCACAAGCTCTCAGTACAATCCAATCGCTACACACTAATCAGGCTTGATCTTGCAAATCCATGCACTGATCTTTGCCAGCCTTTAGCCTGCCTCTACTGTGCAATCCTTGCTGAAGAATGGCTCTGAATGAACTCGAATTGGTCCAGCCTTGCTCACGCAATCCTCATTGGCATCTCCAATCACTGTGTGTTGCAAATCATGCAACACTATAGTCACAACTGATAGTCAACCTGCTCTTTCACCTACCTCTCCACTAGTCTCCACTGAAACTGTCCATGCACTGTAGTTAACTGATGTATTCTTCAGTTTATTAATGAGTTAATATTTAGTGAATTAATTAATAATTAATTCACACCACTCTCACTAGTGTATCAATCAGTTAGACTAGATACAACTAGCTCAACTGTGTCTAACTGAGTTAAACTGAACACAACTCCACCAACTACCTCAATAACTCCACCAAACACTGTCACATGAGTTCTAATTGAAGTCTCCATGCAATAGCTCCACTTAACTCTCAGGAATAGCATAATTCCTTCTGTCAGCTCCTGTGCCACATCTGTGCCTTTAACTGAAGTGCTCCAAGAGAATAAGATAATGTTTAGAGTCCAAATATTATTAAGAGCTAATAATATTCGACATATCTATTTTTAGACTTGCAATCTAAAATTAGATTCCGCCCAGTATGTCTAAAAATAGAAGTCCATCTATTTTTCCAACTTGACCAACCATCCACAAATAGCATCCTGCAACTCATAGAATATGATCGACATGTCTAAAAATAGACTTGCGCCAAAAATAGCCTACGGGCCCACTTAGTGAAGGCGACTCTTTTCACTAAGCTCATCATCTTGTTGCAATCTCAACAATTGAAGTTTAGCATAGATTAGCTTTTATTACAAGTGTTTAAGTTCTCTGCAATTATTTTTAGTGCATTTGATTTTTACCTTCAGAACACTGATTTATAACTTAAGATCCTTCACTAGACTTCATAGACCAATTTGGCTAAATTGAGTATGTTTACAATGAAGCACCTAATGTGATTGTGTGGTGTATTCGTCTGTATATGCGGTTCTACCGTAGTAAGGTCAACACTTGAGTTAAAAGTTATGGAAAACAATTTTAAGCATAAATCAATTCTGGAAATTACCTGTCTCGCGTTCCATTTTCTTTTCCATTGGAACCCTCAACAACTAGTTCTGCATGTATAGTGCTTTCAATTCATAAGTTTACCTACCTTGGGTTGACAAATAAATGTTAAGGAATATAACCCACTATATGGCTTGAAAAAAGGCGCACTAAAGGGGTGGGAAAAGTAGGTCGAGGAAAAGGCAAGTTTGACCTGTTGACCAAGCTTGACCAAGTTGTAACTAGTCACTGCTATATCGGATTGGAAAATTTCCGTGTGGCATGGATTCCTCTCTTCAAACGGCACATTTTGAGACTAAGTTGAGATTTTGATCGCCGAGACCACTTCGCATTGGGAACCATGAACTACCTCAGGAAACATGAAAAGTCCTCAAATGAGATTGCTATGCTCTGAGAATTGTCATGAGGAATACTACACCAAAGCCAAGGTCACCTATAGACTCAATAGACCCTAACCATGTGGATTGACATAGGTGCACGTTGCATCCTAATGCGTGCTAGATTGGCCCATACATCGGTGATCACTTATACAAATGTAAGCTTCCATAAAATCATGCGTCCACAAGAAAGTTCACCTAAGGCGCTCCAATTCTATATAGGATCAGAGTAACCTGATGTGAGACTACATGGGACTAGCCATGATCCGACCAAGACAACAAGATATTGGGAAAATTTCAACTCTGAAATCCTATTGTAGTGACTCAAATTAATTCTTCTAATTTTTAATTAATTAACAATTTATTTTCTACGACAAATATTGAATAAATCACACTGCAACCTTCACAAATAAAAATTGTAATATCCCCAAAGGGAAAATAACCAGTAATAAACAGAAATATGCCAGACAGATATAGAAAATACAATGCTGAACCAGATCACTGAACAAGTACACATAGGATGCCAGAAAACTGAGCCATTTTATTAATCTGAAAGTACATAGAGAGGAGTACAAGAAAACCAAAGTAAGTGCACCTATCCTTTCCCTAGGCAAGTGGAGACCCTCTCAGATAAATAATGGCTGCAATAAGGACAGCGTCCTAGCTGCTCTGAAGACCGAAGCTGGACT
Source organism: Pinus albicaulis (assembly GCA_034641835.2). Lineage (NCBI taxonomy): Eukaryota > Viridiplantae > Streptophyta > Pinopsida > Pinales > Pinaceae > Pinus > Pinus albicaulis. The sequence continues at coordinate 1,145,941,423 of CM076570.1, forward strand.
GCGCTGGTACTATGAGCTGGAGACTGGAAAATAGCTGATCTCAAACTCCAAACCCTCATCAATGACAACTGTCTGCTAGCGAGCGCAGGGGGTGAATGAGGGCCCAATCACAAAGCCACGGATAGATGGATCAACTCTTTGAATGCTAGAAAACAGCCTGGTGAGCCCACCTCACCTGGCTTGCTCCTCGGATCAACGTCCCTGCAGTGGATCTGCCTCCCGAATGCTCGGACTCTGCAGGATGCGAGCCTCCAAACTGAATCTGCGTCTATCCCTCTAATCTGCGTCCTCCTGAGTGAATCTGCTACTAACCCTTCAGATCTATGCTGGATCTGACAATATCTCTTCAGATCTGCAACCTCCAAGGCTGGATCTGATGTTATCTCTTCAGATCTAGGCTAGATCTGTCAATATCTCCTCAGATCTGCAATCTCCAAAGCTGGATCTAGTGCTATACCTTCAGATCTACATCATACAAAACTAGATCTGCAAATATCTGCTCAGATCTACCCTCTCCCAGGCTGGATCTATCACTGTGCCTTCAGATCTGCGTCCTCCTCTTCAGAACTGGACAGCGTCCTCTCTCCAAGGATGATCTGCGTCCTTCCTCCTCCTAGAATAAGCGTTTCTCTGCTCGGATACGGCGGAATTACGTCCTCCACAGAAACGGCGTCCTCACTCTCCAAGCTGATGAGCGTCCTCTCTTCTCTGACAGGCGTCCCTCCTCCTCGAGCTGCCTTAACTACAGAGGGCTTCTTCCTTTCCCCATGCTTTGCAGGAAAGCTCGAGGATAGCTGTGAGCGAAAGGTATTACTCGAACATAACCTTACTAGGGCGGGCACTGAAGTCCCAAGCTAAGGGTGAAACAGAAATAACCTTACCGAGCCGAGCCTCGAAGTCCCAGAGGCTAAGGGTGAGATCTCCCGTCAGGAGACACTCGGTTACACTAAACGGTCTTGTGAGACAGAAAGACTAAACAACCGAGCGTCTTTGAAGCAGACGAAGTCTAGCTCTCAATAATAATATCAAATCAAGCATGTCCAAATGAGGTGAGAACCCCACCTTTTATAATGCTAAACTCCCTCCAAAACTTAACTGCGTCCTTACTCTCCTTGGCCTGCGCAGTTAACCTTGGGTCAGCCTGATGCCTCCCCATCATACTCATGTGGACCCCAAGGCCCCCTCTCTAAGTTATAACGTCAATCAACTAGGAAAAGAACACTTTATTTATAAAGTGAGGTGACTAAAGTGAGGTGACCCCTCTTATTTCTCACTTTATTTATTACTTCTAGCTAAAGCGGCAAATTTAAACAAAAATGAAATATTCCAATTAGCAAAGCTAATTGGGAATATTCTGATCCCCTGACAAAATGTTGCTTGTCCTCAAGCAACTGAAGTGATGGATGCTGCAAAATTTTCTCACTCTCCCAAGTGGCATCCTCATCCGGCAAATTCTTCCATCTCACCAAGAATTCTCGGACTGTCCTGCTCCATAGCTGCCTCTCCCTGGTATCAATAATAGCCTCTGGCTGCAACACCAAATGCCCCTCATCATCCGTGGGTGGTAGCTCATCTGTCACTATCACCTGCTGCCCCAGTGCCTTCTTCAAGCATGATACATGAAAAACGTTATGGATCTTGCTGCCTTGGGGCAGCTCCAACTCATACGCAACCTGTCCAATCCTGCGTATCACCCTGTATGGTATCTAAAAAGCAGTTGCTTCTGCGTTTTTACATTTTGACGAAAGTGTCCGGTATGGCTGTAACCGCGGGTAGACTAGTCCCCTACCTCAAGTGTCTCTCCACCCAGGCCATATCGGCATACAACCTGGCGGTTGTGCTGTCGAAGATTTGTCCTTGAGAGTGGGAGGGAGTCTTGGCTCTCTTGGATCCATAACTTGGCTCTCGGAGCCCTGCTAACACCAAACATCATGTCCACAAAAGATAAGGAATGATATCCATACAAAGCATAGAAAGGTGACATACCAATAGACATATGATGCGTCCTGTTGTAGGGTGACTGTGAGATGTGTATTCGACAGAGTTCTCACGCCCGCCCAGCGTGATTCGCAGTAGCCCTCTAGCCACTTGTTAACTATCTCCGTCTGCCCGTCCGTCTGGGGATGATAACTAGTGCTCGGTGTCAACTCGGTCCCCACTAGTCGGAAGAGCTCTTGCCAAAATCCACCCATAAAACGACTGTCCCTGTCACTAACAATGGTCTTGGGTAGACCATGTAATCTGAAAACCTCCCGGAAAAACAACTCTGCCACAATGTTGTGTGATGTCTTAGAAATGGCGAAGAAATGAGCATGCCCGTTAGCCCGATCAATGACTACGAATGCGATCCTTGCCACCATCTTTGTGGGCAACCCTGTGATGAAGTCCATCAATATGCTCCCTCTCCCATTTCCCTTTCGGGATGGGAAGAGGCTGCAACAACCCTGCAGGATGGCTCATCTCTCCCTTGTTCCGCTGGCAAACCTACGTGCTCCACGACATGCTAGGATCTGATCCTCATGAGAGCCCTTCCATGCAAGCCCGGCCCTTCCATGCAAGCCTCTCCCGGATGGCCCTGTGCATCTTGGTGAACCCCTGATGGCCGCGATGGTGAATCATGTGAAGCACAGAATTATCTTCTCCTTGGTGAGACCCCTCGAGTCAAGAAGATCCACATCCCTGAATAGATGACCTCGTCGGCCACCCGTATCGTGTCTACTGCACATCCGTAAATACCTCGCATGCAAATCTATTCTTGGAATACTCAACCAATAGTCGAGCCTTCCAATCAGCGTCCAAGCTCATGAGGGATAATGTGGCTGGTCTACGGGAAAGGGCATCTGCAACCACGTTGTTCTTCCCTTTGACATACTCTATGTCACAAGTCGTAAGCCTGGATCTTGCTGATCCACTTCTGCTGCCTCTCCTGCAACTGCGTCTGCTCCAGAAAGTACCTCAGGCTGTTATGATCTGTCCTCACCCTGAATCTGCCACCTACCAGGTACTGCCAGAATTTGGCCAATGCATGCATGATGGCCAGCATCTCTTTGTCATATATGGGATATAGCCTCTCATGTGGAAGGAGCTTCCGTCTCTCGAACGCAATCGGATGACCCTCCTGCATCAAAACTGCTCCAATCCCCTCTCCTGATGCATCGCACTCTAGGACAAAGGGCTGCGTAAAATCTGGCAATGCTAACACGAGACAACTGCTCATCACCTCCTTGAGCTTATCAAAAGCTATTTGTCTTAGTATCAGACCAACTGAATACCTTCGTCAGCACGAGGGTGCGGCAAGGCGAGAGAAGCCTTTGACGAACTTCACAGACAATAGGTGCAAATAGTAATGAACCACCCGAAGTTAAATACATTCAAATCAACTCTGACGATCCATTTGTCATCGGATCTTCTCATCGTGGACTCTCACCCCGTCCACTCCTATAATGTGTCCCCGGATCTGGCATCTCCGTCAACCCAAACTCACACTTAGAGAGCTTGGCAAAGAACTGCTGCTCCTCCAAAATGTGCAAGACTGTCTCAATGTGCTCAAGATGCTCCTCCCAAGTCCTGCTGTATATAAGGATATCATCAAAGAAAACCAGCACAAAATTCCTTAGATGATCCCTGAAAATGTGGTTCATACAAGACTGGAAAGTAGCAGGTGCATTGGTCAACCCAAATGGCATGACCAGAAACTCAAAGTGCCCATAATGACACCTGAAAGTGGTCTTGGGAATGTCCTGTTCCCTCACGCGTATCTGATGGTACCCGGATCTCAAGTCAATCTTCGAGAAGAACCGTGCTTCTCTCAACTCATCCATCAGCTCATCGATCCTGGGGATGGGGTACCTGTTCTTCAGGGTCTTCTTATTCAGAGCCCTGTAGTCAATGCACATGCGCAATGTGCCGTCCTTCTTCTTCACCAGCACTACAGAAGAAGCGAAAGGACTCGTGCTGGGCCGAATGTGACCAAGGGCCAGCAACTCCTGAATGGCCCGCTCTATCTCGTCCTGATAGGCCTTGGGATGCCTATACGGTGTGTGGTGATCCTTGCTGTATCCCTTGCTCCGGCTCGATGCGTGTGCTCAAACCCCCGATCCGGTGGGCACATCATGGCGGAATGTCTCCGAACACTACCGCATATCTGCCGAGAATAGTCGTCAAATGGTCTTGCACGTCCAGTCATCTCTTTTAACCAGAAGCCCGCAACTCTCGCCTCTATGTCTCCTTTCTTGAATATGCAAGCCTCCATCTTTGTGTCTTGCGTCATGCAGGGTGGATATGTGTTCTGCCCTCGTATCTTCTCATGCTTCCCCGTCTTGGGATCATCCCACTCCATCTCCAAGGCCTTCCGATCTGTTGTGACCTTCCCCAGAGTAATAAGCCACTGAACTCCCAATATCACATTGGTGTCCGGGATGTCCGCCACAAAGAAGTGATCGGTCAATGTATAGCTGCCCATCGTCACTGATAACTCGGGAACATATCGAGCACATGCCATGGTCTGATCTCCTGGTACCAAGACAGAAAACCCATCAAATCCCTCCGTCGGTATGCCTCTCCGTGCAACCATCTGGGCATCAATGAAGTTGTGGGTGGCCCCATTGTCGACTAAGACCGAAACCCGCTGTCCGCGCACTGTCCCCCGCACGCGCAAGGTCAGATACTTGGGGACTCCTCTCAAGGCTGCCAGAGCTCCCCTAGTAGGTGCAAATGATGCCCCACCTGTCTCCGGTGGTGGAGGTGGCAAGGTACTCTGTGCTACGTAACATTCACCTGTCTCCTCATCATCCTCCTCCTCCTCTTCTCCGCCACTCTCGGAGAAGACCTCTCTGAAATGTGCCTTTCCTGCCGTACATTTGTGTCCCGGTGCCCACGGCTCCTGGCAGGTGAAGCATAATCGCTTCCGTGTCAGCTCTCTCCTGGCCTCATCATCAAACTGTCCTCGTCCTGCATTCGCCTTGGGAGGCGGAACCCTTGTGTCCGCCACCCTTAGGTGGAAGGCATCTCTCGAGATAAGGTGGCCGAGCCCTAGGCAAGACATCTTGTAGGTCACGAGCCCTACTGATAGCATCCTGGAGTGTAGCCGGTTTGTTTGACCGGACTAGGCCCCGAAGTGGCTCCGACAGCCCCTCCACAAACATAAAGACTATCCGAGCTGTCGATAAGTCAGGCACCATCACTGAGACCCTCGAAGTGGGGATCTGTGCCTGCGCACTCCCCGTCTGTACGAGCTTGATTTAGCTCAAAGAAATCTTCCCTCTGGATCCTTCTTGTCCAAACGCTCCACCACTCTAATCTCTGGTGAACTCGGCATATGTCGTCTTTGTCTGGATAGAACAGTGTTGCGCCCATGAAACCACCAGTTCTGGGCCTCACCCTCTAAATGCAATGCAGCCATCTTAATGGCCTCCCTCTCTGGCATCTGATTAAGCTGAAAATAGAGGTCTAGTTTCTCCACCCAAGACTTTGCCGTAGTCTTCTGCGAACCATCAAACATCGGCAAATGGAATTTACTCGGTGCACGGTGACTATCACGGTGGGATCCACGTCCCTTGTGTTGGTCCTGCTCATGGGCTTTGCCACCATATCGGAACTGGAAATAGCGCTCCAAGGGGAAAGCATCCATGAATGCCTGACCCAGGCTCTGCCACTCTGCAAAAATGGCTGCATGTTGAGCTGGACCCCCATCTCTTGGTGCTGTCGATTCCTCGTCCTCTACCGGGAAGGTAGGCATGGTGGGTCGCGTGGGTGCTGGATTGACCCTCTGTACACCTCCCTGCACTCCTGTCTCTGTGCCCTGCGTCTTCGAATGTGGGCATATAGGGTCTCTGCGCTGTCAAAATGGGAATAGCGTCTGGTATGTAGCGAGACACGCCCAATCCTTCTCCCACCTGGAGAACCCTAGGGGGTTCTCTTTGTGCTACCTCTACAGCTGCCACCCTCTTGGTTACATCCTGCATGTGATGGATGAGTGTATCCAACTTCTCAGCTATGTCTTCCATTGGATTCCACTGTTCTGTCTCTGAATCAGAATCACTTCCCCCGAAGAGACTCTTGTAGGGGTTATCCCCGGGCGTCATAGACTGCTAGCACCACAGGCTGAGCCAGATCTAGGCTTTGATACCACTGTAATATCCCCAAAGGGAAATAACCAGTAATAAACAGAAATATGCCAGACAGATATAGAAATTACAATGCTGAACCAGATCACTGAACAATTACACATAGGATGCCAGAAAACTGAGCCATTTTATTAATCTGAAAGTACATAGAGAGGAGTACAAGAAAATCAGAGTCAGTGCACCTATCCTTGCCCTAGGCAAGTGGAGACCCTCTCAGATAAATAATAGCTGCAACAAGGACAGCGTCCTAGCTGCTCTGAAGACCGAAGCTGGACTGCGCTGGTACTATGAGCTGAAGACTGGAAAATAGCTGATCTCAAAATTCCAAACCCTCATCAATGGAAAACGCTGTCTCTGCTAGTGACAGCGCAGAAACAGATGAAGCACTAATCACCAAAACCTCCAGATAGATGGATCAGCTACCGAATGCTAGAAAACGCTGTTGAGCCCACCTCACACAAGCCTGCTCCTCAGATCAGCGTCCTACCTGGTGGATCTGCCTCCTGAATGCTCAGATCTGCTGGATCTGAAGCCTCCAAACCAGATCTGCGTCCTATCCCTCCTGATCTGCGTCCTCCTAGGTCAGATCTGCTACCAACCCTTCAGATCTATGCTGGATCTGACAATATCTCTTCAGATATGCAGCCTCCAAGGCTGGATCTGATGTTATCTCTTCAGATCTAGGATAGATCTGCCAATATCTCCTCAAATCTGCAATCTCCCAAGCTGGATCTAGTGCTATACCTTTAGATCTGCACCAGACAGAACTAGATCTGCAAATATCTGCTCAGATCTACCCTCTCCAAGGCTGGATCTATCAATGTGCCTTCAGATCTGCGTCCTCCTCTTCAGAACTGGACAGCGTCCTCACTCCAAGACTGATCAGCGTCCTTCCTCCTCCTGGACAGCGTTTTCTCTGCTCAGATCTGGACTGCGTCCTCCCTGGAACAGCGTCCTCACTCTCCTAGGCTGATCAGCGTCCTCTCTCCTCCTGAGACAGCGTCCTTCCTCCTCTGAACTGCGCAGCCACAAGAGGGCTTCTTCCTCTCCAAATCTGTACCAGAAACTGCTGCTACTTTCTGCTGAAACTGAAAAGTGTACTCAGAACATAACCTTACTAGGGCGGGCACTCGAAGTCCCCCGAAGCTAAGGGTGAAACCAGAAATAACCTTACCAGGGCAGGCACTCGAAGTCTCCCGAGGCTAAGGGTGAGATCTCCGACCGGAGACACTCGGTTGCACTAAACAGTGCTGCAGACCGACTAAACAACCGGCGTGCTGAAGCAGACAGAAGTCTAGCTCTTAATAATAATATCAAATCATGAATGATCCAAATGAGGTGAGAACCTCTCCTTTTATAATGCCAAACTTCCTCCAAAACTCAACTTCGTCCTTACTCTCCTTTGACCTGCGCAGTTTACCTTGGGTCAGCCTGATGCCTCCCCCATCATATTCATGTGGACCCCCAAGGCCCCCTCTCTAAGTTACAACGTCAATCTACTAGGAAAAGAACACCTTATTTATAAAGTGAGGTGACTAAAGTGAGGTGACCCCTCTTATTTCTCACTTTATTTATTATTTCTAGCTAAAGCGGCAAAATAAAGCAAAAATGAAATATTCCAATTAGCAAGGCTAATTGGGAATATTACACCCATGGTGCAGGGCAAGGATTGTATCTTTGTCGTCGTTGATCGGCTGACAAAGTATGTGCACTTTTTCGCCATATCCACGCATTACACAGCAGCACAGGTGGCCGAGCTGTTCTTCAAAGAGGTTTTCAAGCTGCATGGTCTACCTAAGACCATCATCAGTGACAGGGACAGTCGCTTCATGGGTGGATTTTGGCAGGAGCTTTTCCGGCTAGTGGGGACGGAGTTGACACCGAGTACCAGTTATCACCCACAAACAGATGGACAGACGGAGATAGTTAACAAGTGGCTGGAGGGCTACTTGCGTAACTATGTCAGTGGGCAGCATTGAGCATGGCTGAAGTGGTTGCATTTGGGGGAGTACTGCTACAACATGATACATCACATGTCCATTGGTATGTCACCATTTTATGCTTTGTATGGGTATCATTCATTATCTTTTGCTGATGTGATGTTCGGTGCTAGCAAGGCTCCTAGAGCCAAGATTTGGATCCAAGAGAGTCAGGACATTCTCCGAGCTCTCAAGGATAATATGGCTACAGCACAAAACCAACAGAAGTTGTATGCTGACAAAGGTCGGGTGGAGAGACAGTTTGAGGTAGGGGACTTGGTCTACCTACGATTACAGCCATACCAACAGTCGTCACTGAAGTAGAAGGGGGTTGAAAAGCTCAAGCCCCGCTTTTACGAGCCATACAGGGTGATACGCAGGATTGGACAGGTTGCGTATGAGTTGGAGCTGCCCCAAGGCAGCAAGATCCATAATGTTTTTCATGCATCATGCCTAAAGAAGGCACTGGGGCAGCAGGTGACAGTGACAGATGAGCTACCACATACGGATGATGAGGGGCATTTGGTGTTGCAGCCAGAGGCTATTATTGATACCAGGGAGAGGCAGCTACGGAGCAGGACAGTCCAGGAATTCTTGGTGAGGTGGAAGAATTTGCCGGATGAGGATGCCACTTGGGAGAGTGAGAAGATTTTGCAGCATCCATCACTTCAGTTGCTTGAGGACAAGCAACATTTTGTCGAGGGAGACTGTAATATTCCTAATTAGCGACAGCTAATTGGAATATTCGATTTTGTTCAGTTTTGTCGTCTATAGTTTATAAATAAATAAAAGTTGAGTGGAGAGGGTCTAACTCACTTAAGTGGAATAAAACACCCTCCTAGTAGCACAACGTTGTGACTTAAAGGGGAGCCAAGGGGGGGGCCAAGCACCACGTAGAGAGGGGGCCCACGTATGCTCTAGAAGCTACTGCGCAGGAGAGGATGAGCACGTGGCAAGAGAGGGAGGCTACGTTGAGGAGATGGGCCTTAGGGTTGGAGGAAGGCCAACGTTATAAAAGAGGGAGGAGCCTTCTCATTTGATTCATTCTGTTGTTGATGATATTGAGCTAGACGTTTTGTCTTCTTGAGCACGCTGGCTATTTAGCCTGTCTGCAACACTGTTTAGTGCATTGAGTGTCTCCGGTCAGAGATCTCGCCCTTAGCCCCGGGGGACTTCGAGTGCCTGCTCGGGCAAGGTTATTTCTTCAGTATTTTGTGAGAGGTTTTGGTGTTTGGGTTTGTTGCGGAGCTGGGCTTTCATAGAGACTGCGCAGTCACTGGGAGAGAGGACGCAGTCCATTTTGGAGGTGCTCTGGATCGGGATTTCTGCAGGAGATTGAGCCGAGATTTTGAGCAGAGGATCAGCCTTTGCCTGTGGGAGGATTTTGGTGGAGTTTGAGGCGGTGTTTTAGTCATTCTCATTTAGCCTCTGCGCAGAGCCTTGGAGGCCAGCGTAATTCCCCAAGGGGGTGTTTTCTGGAGGTTTTCGGGGGTCGGCCATTTTTGATATGGTTTCTGGGTTTTGTCGGGATTGGTGAGTAGAGGAGGATCGCATATTTTCAACTCATTCCGACAAGGGGATTAGCCCCTAGTATTCAGTTCATTCCAGCAATAGCAGTTACACGATAGTTTTCTAGCAGTTGGGACGCAGTTCAGAGAGCAGCCATTTCCTGTATATTCTGAGAGTTTTTCTTCACTTGCCTTGAGCAAGATTAGGTGCCATCACTCTGATCACCTATTGTACTTCATTATATTTCTCAAATTAATAAAATGGCTTATGCATTTCCCTCTCTATGTTTCTGGATGAGTTGCCGTATTTTCTTTCTCTGCTATTATATGTCTGCTGCACTGTTATTTTTATATATTCTTGAGCATTCTAGTTCTATACCACTTGGTGTGTTTATCTTTCACTCTTAGACAGAGTCTGGAAAGGGCCAGGTAGCCTCTGGATCTCGTCCTCTTTTCAGAGGCAGAATATCCGGTAAATGCCCTCCTAGTCCATCTTTGGTTGGAGTTTTCCGTGTTTTAAAGATATCCCCGAAACAGGATATTACACACTCATTAGGAGTTCGAATTATCTAATGGGCCTACATTAGCGCTTAAAAATAAAATAATGTGCAAATTAACTAACTTTTAGTGATAAGCCCACCAAACTAGCTCACAAATAAAATAATAAGTCTCTGAAGAGGTCAACTAATAATCTATGCATGTCATAGGACTCTTCAAGAGGCCTTATGAGGTCCATAAGTGCTATAATGATGAATATGATCCTCAAAAGTGATGGACAAGGGGGGTGGCCCCTTGTTCTCCAGACAATAAACCTGTGGTGCTCTCAGTGGGTGTGGGGGCACACCAATGACCTCATGGGTCTCCATATGAGTCGAAGATGCCTATAGACCATGTGTAAGGGCTCAGATGATGGAATTAATACTTCCATGTTTTTGTACAAGTCCTGGGAAACTTTTCAAGTGTCTGGTGCACCTATGGGGCCAGCTAGGCATAGTGTACCAAATGCATCTTCCTCGTCCCAAAGGTGGATTGCTAGCAATCTCTGAATATCTCTGGAGATCCATGAAGTGTTGTCTACTGCTGTGGAGGCTCGTGGCTCTCTACACGCTCCCTATATGTGTCAATGTATCCCTATGGAGGGTTAGGACCCCGTATAGAGAGACCAAATCCAAATGGACACGATCTGCAATCCGACATAAAATACAATGCATCCCCTAGCCTTCTAGTACAACAAGTAATTAAATTAATCAGGTAAAAGAGCTTACAAACCATGGAGTGGTGGTCTCCTTCTTAATGCCAGCCTCTCTGCAAAATTCATTGAATTCAATTGATTCATGTTCAGTTCCATTATCGGTCTTCAATATTTTGATCTTCTTCCCTGTTTGATTTTACACCAAGGCTTTGAAAGAACAAAACCATTTGAACACTTCGCCCTTCTTCTTCAAGAAATAGATCCATGTTTTGCGAGAGAAGTCATCCACAAAAATTGCATAGTATAAATATCCTCCCAATGATGTTATGGGAAACATACCAAATATATCAAAATGGACCAATTGAAGAATGTCGATAGTTTGACTTTAACTTGAAGGGAATGGTCCCCTTGTAAGTTTCCCAACTGCATAACCCTGACAAACTCCTTCATGATTCATGTTGAACTCAGGCATACTTGTGACCATCTTCGTTACCCCAGGTAAGGCTTTGTAATAAAGGTGGGAAAATCTCCGATGCCATAATTCAGAATGAAGAGAAGTATCACAAGTCAAGGCTCCCAAAGGACTTCCTCCAACTTGATAGAGACCTTCAACCCTAAATCCAAGTGTAAATGCATCTTTAGGGTTTCTTTGCCAAATATTTACCTTTCCATCAATGAATGCTACCTTGAATCCTTTATCTTCCATCGCAAAAATAGACCCCAGGTTTGTAACATACCCATGTTAAAAATTCATGTAATAAAAGTTAATAAAGGTAAAATAAGACCACGAGCAAGGGACACTTATTCCAAGATGAATGTTGGGAAAAATATCCCAGTGGGCATCACTTGTTGTGTTTATGGCTAGGGGAAATTGGCAAAGGCAACGGCTAAGGCTTTGGAAAGACAAAAAGGTATTTTTGGCACATTATTTATGGAAAATAATGGAAAATAGGAGAAGAGGAAGGTGAAAGGTCACAGGTTGCATGTGAGGAGGAAAATGAAGAAAAATAATGGAAAATTGAAGAAATTAGAGGCTTCACCAATAAAAACCTCAAAGCATCAATTAGCAAGCTTTTGTCAGTTTAGTGTAAGAGTTAGTCTCAAAGAGGAAAAGAAAGCAAGCAAGGAAAGGAAAGGAAAGTAAAGGCAAAGAAGGACAAGGAAAGCAAAGGAAGACAAGGATCAAACAACTTCAAAGGGAATACTTGCAGGTAATAGTTTGCATGTATGATTTCCTAGTTGGTTTTGACATGCATGGCATGTGCATGTTGGTATTTGGTTCTTTTATTGTCATTGGAATGGATTTTTTCATGTTCCGACAATGGATTTTAGCCTAGCCTTTCCATTTTCGGATAGCCATGGTGTGATGGAATTGTTCTGGGTTTTGAGCTTTGGAATTCTGGATGGTTTCGAAATCTGGGGTGAGGTGGTCTCAGGAAAATTCCCAAAGGCCTAGGAATCCCTTGACCGGTAATGGTGGGATATATGATAAAGCCTGAGGGTGGAGACAAGAAAATTCTTCAAGGATGGTGAAGGAATTCTGAGGCATCCAAGCTTGGTTTGGTTTTGTAATCTCGGCATCGGTTTAGGTGTGATCATGGTACGAAGAGGGTGGAGGTGTCTTAACCTCTGGATTCCCTTGGTTGTGCTTGGATTGGTTTATCCTAAGGTATCCTACATTCATGCTTGGAATATGGCACGGGGGTGATTGGCTGAAGAGAGATTTGGCTTAGTCAATATATGGTCGGGTGGAACATGGAAGTCTCGAACCCAGTCGGTATTTTCCTATGTTTAATAAAGCTAAGTTTCTCTTGCTTTTGGTAAGGAAATGTATTGGTTATTATGTGGCTTTAATGGTTGTTCTCTTATTGTTATTTATCTGGTTAGATGTTGGTTATAAGCATGATTTTATGACAAATCTTAGTCATGGATCTATTCATGTTTTCATTGATAACTGAATAAACACTGAATGCAAAACCTAATTCATGTTAAGAAAGCTAATGTGAGAACACAGTGACCTTTATTTTTAAACCTCAGATAAGTTTTCAGTCCCTCAAGTTCAAACTTGCATTCATGACCTGTAGGTTGCATATCCACCTAGTGTTTGACAAAATGTCAGTCTTAGTTGGGGATGGTCAGGTCAAGTCCTGGTTCCAATTTAGGTTTACAAGCATTGTCTTCATATCTTTAATGAGTTCCTGAAGTTTCATAGTTTTCTAGGTAGAGGCCTAGCCCTAGCCCTAGAGAATAACCTTTATTCTCGCAGTCGATGGCACAACACTGACAGAAAAAGGCCACACTCGCATTGATGCGGGCCTATGGGAGCGACTGGGAACACATAGTTGCTTGGAGGCCTTGGAAAGTGAGCGACTAGTGCTCTAAGTAAGGAAAAAGGTGAGTTGTCACAAGGGTTGGATACCTGGAGGTGTTGGGTTACTCCTGGAGGTCTTGTGGCACCTAATGGAAGTCAGTAAGGTCTTGTTGTGTCGACTCCATTTCCTTAAATTCATATAGGATATTAAGTCATATCATAGTGACCCTCATCTCATGTTTACCCCGGGTAAGTCGGTGAAAGTGGGTAAAAGTGGGAGGAGGCATTGCAGGGTGGTATCAAAGCAGATTGCGCTCTCTTTGGGTCATATCTGATACCACAGGGTGGTATCAGAGTGTGATTTCACTCTCTTTGGGTAAGGACTGATGTTGTTAAGGTTATGGTAGTCATGCATGGGATCATGGTATATAGTTGGTATGGTCATGCATGTTGTTGTTATGATGTTATGTTATTACATGGATATGCTTATGATTATACATGTATATGCTAATGTGGATTGATGTTGCAGATGAGATAATCCTCCCCTGAACATCACTAAGGTATGGATTTGATTTTGGTATATACTTGGTTTATCTAACATGGTATACTTGCAGGAAGAAGAGAATTCAAGATGACAAGAAAAATGGTAGACTACAATTCCCGTGACACTTCCTACATATTAGTTGGCCAATGAGGAGAAGAGTATTCTCCTGGTATATAAAATACATTGAGGAGCTTGAGGGCAGAGATCATAAGTTGCAAAGCAGACAATGGCAGGTTCATTGAGGCTCAGGAAATACTTGCAATGGCTCGGGAGAAACAGGTAGAGGTTAATGCAGCAATCCTTCGAGCTTGTCAAAGTTGCAGAAACATGGACAAATGAGAATCAATCAAGAGTAGGAAGAGAAAGCTAATGGAGCATATGGTAGCAGATCTCGATCTGGATACAGATTGGATAGAGGGGACACAATCAGAGGTGGAAAACCACTAGATAAACCTGATAGGAGGGTTGGTATGTATGCCATCCATTCTAGTTCCTCATCCAGGAGACATCATCACAGCCATCACCGTCATCATCCTTATAGGAATAGAGATTATTTACCTAAGGAGTTCAAGAAAGTGAAGCCTCCTACATTTGATGGAGAGATGAAGAAGCCATAAGATGCAGAGTCATGGTTGCTTGGAATGAAGAGATTCTTCAGATTGCACAACTATTCAGAAAACATGAAAGCCAAGATAGCCACCTTCAATCTTAAAGGGAAAGCAGATATCTGGTGGGAAGATGTGAATAATGTCAAAGGAATTTGGGATGACTTCTAGAGGATCTTCAAGAAGAAGTACCTATTGGAGAGGTACTATGATGATAGAGGAAAGGAGTTTTATGAGCTACAGATGGGTTCCATGACAAATGCTGAGTATACTAGCAGATTCTTCGAGTTGTTGAGTTATGTGATATATCTCAAGGAGGAGAAAGCTAAAATTCAGAGATTCGTCAACATATTGGCAACAACATATAGAGACCGGATTGAGTTTGATGAGCCTAGATCATTAGAGGAAGCCATCCATAAATTGAAGCATTGTTATGAGCAGTCAAAGCGAAAAGCTGAGCCTAAACGTGACTTGAAGGGAAATGAGAAAGTAATACGGAAATTGCCAATGAAGTTGGGAAGACCTCAAGATGCAGGTGAGAAATAAAATGTTGCCCCTTACAAGAAGTTAAATGCAGTTGAGAATGGACATGTGTCGTAGCCTGGAGATCAGTAGATTAGAGGTGACAATAGAGCATTGTTGTAGTGTTGGATATGTGGCAAAGATCATCATAAGAAGGATTGTCCATTGTATCAGGGAGGTACGCCTCAAATCTACAGTTTTAAGGAGGCACAGACAGTTGGGGATGTTGGTCATAGTATTCCTCGGATCTATGCGGTGATGGAAAAAAAGCAGGCAGATCACCAAGAATCTATCATTAAGATGGACAGTAAGCTTTGTGATCAAGTTATTTCTATTTTGATTGATCCTAGATATAATTATAGTTATGTTAATTCTGACCTAGTTGATAAGTGTGGCTTGAGAAAATAAGTGCATGCAAAGTCTTGGTTGGTGCAGTTGGCTATAGGTATGAAGAAGAGATTTCATCATTGCATGAGAGCTTTTGCATTTGAGTTGAATGCTATGCCTACAACAACAAATTTGAATGTACTGACATTGGGACCGTATACTATGTTTTTGGGTATGGATTGGTTGCATCTTCACATGACCAAAGTAGATTTCTATGACAAGGATATTGAGTGCCTAGATGATAATGGAGAAAAGAGAATCTTGCAGGGGAAGAAGAAGCCTACATCGGTGAGGATGGTTACAACAATGCAAGCTAAGCGCGGTTTTAGGAAAGGGTGTGTGATATTTGTAGTTCATATTTCCAGTGACAAGGGTAAGGAAATTGAGGATGAAAAAATCTTCAAAAGGTACCCTATATTGTAGCTGCTACAAGATGTTTTTCCAACATATATTCCAGAGTTTCCTCTGCACAGGGAAGTAAACTTTTCTATTGAGTTGGTACCAGCGGCAGCACCAACATCAAAAACACCTTACAGGATGAGCACAACGGAGTTGGTAGAGTTGAAGTTGCAGCTAAAGGAAATGCTTGATAAGGGATACATTAAGCCAAGTGTATCACCTTGGGGTGCACCAGTGTTGTTCGTGAAAAAAAAGGATGGTTCTCTTAGATTGTGCATTAATTACATGCAGCTGAACAAGGTAACGATCAAGAATAGGTACCCATTACTGAGGATTGATGACTTTTTAGATCAATTGAAGGGAGCATCAGTGTTCTCAAAGATAGATCTGCGATCAGGATATTATCAGGTACGCATCAAAGAAGATGACATCTACAAGACTGCCTTTAGGACCAGGTATGGGAATTATGAGTTTTTTGTAGTTCCATTTGGTTTGACTAATGCTGCAACTACTTATATGTGCTTGATGAATAATGTGTTGTTTCCTTATCTAGAAAAGTTTGTTATTGTATTCATTGATGACATCTTTGTATATTCTAAGAATGAGGAAGAGCATGTTGAGCATTTAGCAACAGTGTTGAGACTGCTAAGAGAGCATTGGTTGTATGCTAAACTTAGCAAGTGCAGCTTGTTTCAGACGGAAGTATACTACTTGGGACATGTCGTTTCCAAGAATGGAGTAGCAATAGACCCAGAAAAGATAAAAGCTATCATGGAGTAGGCAGCTCCTAGAAATGTAGAGGAAGTAAGATCATAATGGGCTTAGCGGGTTACTACATGAGGTTCATCAAGAACTTATCACACATTGCATATTCTATTACATCATTGCAGAGGAAAGGTAAGAAGTTTGAATGGACAAAGGAGTGTGCAACCAGTTTTGAGCAGTTGAAGCAGTTGTTGACAATTGCTTCAGTGTTAAAGATTGCAGATTCGGATAAAAAGTCCGTTGTATGTACAAATGCTTGCAAGCGAGGGCTTGGTGGAGTCCTTATGTAGGAGGGACAAGTGGTATGCTATGAGTCCAAGAAACAGAAGGAACATGAGTAGAACTATGTGACTCATGATCTTGAGTTTGCAGCTATTATTCATGCCTTTAATATGTGGAGACATTATCTTCTTGGCAGGAGGTTTATGTTGATGAGCGATCATAGTGGATTAAGATATCTGTTTGACAAGCCGAATTTGAATGCGAGGCAAGCTAGATGGTTGGCTACCCTTAGTGAGTTTGACTTTGAGATCAAGTACATTAAGGGAAAGGATAATAGGGTTGCAGATGCTCTCAGTAGGAAAGTACAATTGAACCATGTTGCAACAGTGAGCTCATATGGGACAGATTTACGGGATCATATCTTACAGGCAGGACAAAAGGATGTCAGGTACAGGGAGCTTATGCACAGGCTACAATAGGGTACAGGTGATTAGGATGTGGATTATCATCTTACAACAGATGGATTGGTGAGATTTATGGACAAAATTTATGTGCCAGACGATAGTGAACTTAAGAAGCTTATCTTGAGGGAGTTTCTTGTAAAACCATATTCAGGTCACCCAGGATATCAAAAGACATTGACAGTAGTAAATAAGTTCTACTACTGGCTGAATCTGAATAAGGAAGTGACATAGTTTGTGGCGAGACGTTTGGACTGTCAGTAGGTCAAAGAAGAGTGTAAGCATCCAGGTGGGTTGCTTCAACCTATTCCGATTCCAGAGTGGAAATGGAAGGTCATTTCCATTGATTTCATATAGGTTTTTTGAGGACATCGAGGCAACATGATTCTGTCATGGTTGTGGTAGACAGGTTGTGCAAGGTATCTCACTTCATTCCAGTGAAGACTTCTTACTCATCCAGTGAGGTAGCACAGGTATTCATCACGGAGAACGTCAAATTGCTGTTGATTTTGTGGCATTGTAAAGTGTTCCAAGTCTAATATTTTGGGAAGAGGCTTAGACATCAGTATTCTAGAGAACCCAGAAACCGTTTGTGGAAATTCTACTCGGATCATGCTTTATTAAAATAATGAATTATTTTAAAGTGAACCTAAGTCTAAACTTAGAGAAATTAAATAATTAAAGGGTATTAATAAAGCAGTGTGAATCTTCTAGAAAACGAAGATCAAGTCATCTTTTAATCTAAGCCATTGATTAGAGATCTAATTTGGGTCGTTGATTCATCAACGAGAAGAATATAAGAGAAGGCTTGAGGGTCATTTGGAAAGTAAGCCGGGGCACACTCTTATTACCCGAAGGAAATTGATTCTGAAGTAAGAGAATTCAATTTCAGAGGGTGAGGTTGTAGAGGCGGAGTTGCAGAGACAAAAGGAGGAAGGGAAAGTCAACAGAGGAAGAAGAAGGCAGAAGGAGGACGCAGAGGGGGCAGCGTTGAACAGCAACACTAGTCCTCTACACAAAGTGACGTAGTCCAACGCAGTGATTGCGCAGAAGGCCACAAAGAGTGATGCAGAGGGAGGAAGGGTACCTCCAGTGTGTCAGAAATTCTTCTAAAGGGTTTGGAAAAATTATCTCAGGTTTATGCTAGACATCTGCTCGTCATATTTTTTGTAAATGATTTCCACTGCTGAAGAATAATATAAACCATCATCTGCTACACCGATTTTCCCACATTGGGTTTTTTGGGGACAATTGTCCAAAAATAACTGTGTTCATGTGATTGTTTCTATTGTGTTATATTTGTTCTATTTGTTCTTCTGCTTTTGATTAAGTGAATACTGCAGCTGTGCTTATTTCAGAATTTGCTGAAGTATCTAAAAATAACTTATCATAAATAAGTAGGCGAAATAAATCAATCAATGCAGTAGTATTTCAGATTGAAAATTTCACATGGTATCAGAGAAAAACACGAGAGACGGAAAAGGAGGTTCTGCAATGGAACTAAGATCCGACATCGATACAGCATCAATGCGGAAGGGTTCATGCAGTCCTCCAGAACACATGGAGAAACAGAGGGATCATGACATTTCAGTTCTGGCATCCAAACTAGAAGAGGATTTCGCTTGTGTGTCAAGCATGACCTCTCCAGGGGTCTGGTATATTGATAGTGGAGCATCTACTCGCATGAAGGGAGTTCGAGAATGCTTCTTGAACTACCAAGAAGAGCAGATGAATTTTCAGATCACAATGGGAAACAAGGCCAAGTGTACCTCCTTTGGAAGAGGAACCATAATATTTCGAACAGAAGCTAGTAACAAGCTTCGAGCCACCAACGTACTGCATGTACCGGGATTGGGGATGAAATTTCTCTCGGTGTATCAACTTCAGAACAAGGGATACTTTATTGGCAACAAAGTTTATGTCAAACACCCTAGTTGGAAAAGGAAGGCACAAATTGGAGTAAGGAGCCATAAACAGTATAAGTTACAGCTCGAGTCTCCAATGGAACTGATAGGAAGTACGAATGAAAGGGATTTGAATGAATTATGGCACAGAAGAATGGGGCATCTACATCATGGAGCCTTGAAGATCCTAAAGAAGAATGCCATGGGAGCTCCAGAACTTAGCACAAGGAAAGACGATGTCTGCAGGGGGTGCGTACTAGGGAAGTATGCCAAGGCAACTGTAATATCCCAAAAATGGATTCTTCAGCAGATCATGCCTGAAAAACGAATTCTTCAGTTATGATGGCTTCAGCTATCATAGAATATGTCTGAAAATTCTTAGAAACCAAAAGAAATAATAGAAGCAACCTTTACTCGGCTTTTAAGGGCAAAAAGATGGGGAAAAGTGAGGATTTTGGCCCTAAAATGAGTGTATAAGAAAATTTGCGTAAAATGACGGGTCAAGGTTCTGGAATATGTTAGAATAGGTCAAGAGGGACTTCCATGTCTAATTTCAACTCAAACAAAGGCGTTTTGCTAAGTTAAACAATTCCTCCTTCCCGACTAGTCAAGAAAAACCCTGATTTCGCAAGACTTTGAGTATGCAGAAATTTGCTGAAGCAAGGGCAGCGTATTTTCTGAAGGAATATAATGTAGGACACTATAAATAATTAGAGAATGGGTTTGGAAGCATGGCATAGGCTTTCAGTAAGGATAAACAACAGTTTTATATAGAAAACCCCTCAAGAATGATGTGCCGCAAGACGAGAATAATCCAGAAACCCTACAGCGTTTTCTGCAGTATATGTGAGACAAGAAGATGAATATATAGCCAATAATATATAGCAGCAAGAGAGAGTACAAATCTTGAGGAAACAACCTCTCAAGAGAAGAGATGCAAGCCTCCACAACACATGTACATAAACATGGAAAGCACTGCTATTTCTGCATAAACCCCAGACTAAGAAAAACGTAGTCTATAATAAAGTACTGCTGCAGAAAGATGTCAGCACATGGATATGGCAAGATATGGCCCAAATACAATAGGGGAGCAAAGCTCTAACCCTTACAAGCAATAACATCTCAATCCTCCAAGGGATTGGCTGAAATACACAATATGACAAAAATGCCAGAGTTGCTGGGCAGCTACTGCAACTCCAAACTGAAACCAAGTAGAGAAGGTTGAATATGATGAGTGACTGAATTAGACCTCCTCCAATAGATCTCCAAGGTGGAAGGCTGATCCTTACACTTGAGATCTTCCCCTCAAATCAACCGGCAAACCCTCACTGCAGATACACCATGAAAATAATGCAGGAACTATGAGGGACTGCGCAGTAGTGGAAATAAACACTTTGGCCAAGTGCCAAGATCTGCAAATCAGCTCCAATATCCTCCAACCCGATCCTCCAAAGGAAAGAGAGACTCTCCCTCTGAAAAACAAGAGAAGGAAGTGGTGTCGTAAAGTCACCACGGCAACACCCTACAACATAGTATTACGTTGCTGCAGCAATAACGTTGTCTTGGAGGATGATGCTAAGAAAATAACCTTGCCCGAGCAGGCACTCGAAGTCCCCCGGGGCTAAGGGTGAGATCTCCGCACGGAGACACTCGGTGCACTAAACAGTGCAGCAGACGGGCTAAACAGCCAGCGTGCCAAAGAAAGACAAATGTCTCACTCAATAATCAATAATCCAAGAATCCAAGCATGTCTCAAATGAGGAGGCTCCTCCATCTTTTATAGTGTTGGTTTCCCTCCAAAACCAAATGTAGCCTCTCTCTCTCCTCCACATCTTCATCCTTATCCACATTCTTATCCAGAAGCTTGGAGAAACTTCTAGAGTGTACATAGTCCCCCTTCTCCACGTGGTGTTGGGTCACCCCCCCCTTGACTCCCACTTAAGTCACAACGTTGTGCTACTAGGTGGATGTCTTATTTCATAAAAGCGAGTTTAGACCCTCTTTATTCACTTTTTATTTATTTACAAACTATAGGCGGCAAAATAAACAAAATAGAATATTCCAATTTGCTGTTGCAAATTAGGAATATTACAGTCCCCCCCGGCAAAATGTTGCTTGTCCTCAAGAAACTACCTGAACAAGTCTCCTCCTAGCAGACGCTCTCCACCGATACTGCAAAATATGCCTGGGTCCCAAATGCGCCACTGAACCTCCCCTGTACTCTGCATCATCCTGATATGAAGGGATCTCTCAATGCCAGGATCCCAAACTGATCTCTCATGGTACCAGCCAACCAATAATCCTCCCGGATCCCATCGCCGCCATGGCCAATAATAGCCCAAGTCCCATGGCTCGGACTGTGCACTGCCTCTAGCGATGACTGATGAAGACCATGACTCTGGCTGTGCTATATCTGTCATGGTGTAAGCTGTCCCATCGACTGTGTACCAGCTCATCATCTCTCTCCACTCAAGGCATGAAGTGAGGAACATCTCTCTCATGTGGATCCTCCATCCCCAAGCAATCATCCAAACAAAATGAGCCACCTCCCGACAAGGCAACTCCTGAAAATCTCCTCCCACCTCAAGCTCCGGTAATGAAGGTGGGCTGAAAATCTGATCTTGGCAAGCATCATAGCTTACCCCATGTTGTCCTTCTCTCCACTCATGACAAGTGTAGAGTGTATGCTGATCTTGGGCTGCAAAATCATTGCCCTCCAATGGCAAAGTGAAGAACAATCCTCCAAAGAAGGTTCCTCCAACAATGAAGAACAGGTTGGCCCAAAACAATTCATCCATGAAGAATAGGACATGTGCATCATGGATCATCCTAATGAGATGTTTGCTGAAGGTGTTACATGAGGATACATAATGCAAACAATCTCTCACAAGGATACAACGTAGTCTAATCCACTGCAACTTCAAAAAATTACATGGCAAGCAATGTACAAGATCCATCATATCTACTAATGGATAGTAAATGGTTGAATATGACAACAACATAAGACCAAACACTTGCCCATGGCTGTACAATGGATGACCATCAATCTCATGGCCCACCTCAAAAGAGAACACATATGTAGTAGTGGTGGCCATGCCTCCTCCCATGCTCCCATTAGAACATGTAGTGCAGAAATTGTGAGAATTCTTCCCACTCAAAGACACATCCAACTCATGTGTCTCCCTCATAATCAAGCCTCCCATACAAATCTGATCTATATGAGTAAATGGAGACATGATCAACAGCAAAATGAAGGAAACGCTGAAGGTTACAAGTGATGCAAAGAGGTGCCAACAGCTTCCCCAACAAGTACAGCGCAGTTTTACAAGTTGCTGCTTGATAAGAGTACAAGGCAAAATGTCTGTTGTTACATAGTTAATCATGCATGTCTTTATATGATACATGCTATAGTGCAGCAAATGAACATACATGTAGTGATAAAACATTTGCCCAAGGCCACAAAAGAGATGGCTGTCTCCATCATGTTGATTGGCCCAATACAACTCATGGAGCAATGTGGCAAGCTTGCCCTCTTGTGAAGCAATGCACTGCATAGGAATGGCAAGAGTGTGCAAATCAATGAAAACAGATCCCTCACCATATGCTGGAAGTAAGATGGTACATGGGTCCATAAGTGAGTCCTCCATAGTGTTTTGGCATGCTATGAAGAAGACTGAACCATGTGCTGCAAACAGATAATCCTCCTGATGCTTGGAAATCCAAGTCAAGAAGAATATGCCATAGATGTCTCTATCATCATTAACTCCTCTAAGTGCAACAAATGTGAAGTGATCCTGGGACCTATGGGTTATAGATCCACCATAACTCTGCTGGGCACACTTCATCCATAAAGTTCTGCTCCAAGGTGACAGCACTGTGAGCTCATGCAAATAAGCTCCTGTCAATACAAGGCTTTGTTCTTTGACATGCTCCTTGTCAAAGACTCCTCTAATAATGTTGCAACAAATATGGAATACCTCCCAAGATGGAAGTGCTCCCAAGCAATCATCAAAGATCAAGGAGATAATGTCATCTCCTCCTCCTGCAACATCATGCAAAGTGTGAGAGCAAATCTGCCCTTGCTCTCCCAAGAAAAGCAACAAGACATTTTGCTGCCTCCCCATACTCCCATCATACAACTCATATGATGAAGACATAATGAATGATATGAGTAACACATCAACACCATGCATCCATACTCTATGCTGCTCAATGATGCAAGTATCCAGCCATCTTCTCTCCGTCCTCCTACTCTTAGGAAGAGTGTGTGCCAAGTGATGGCCAAACTCTTTCAAGAGTAACCAGCGTATCCAAGCCTCCTGCTGCCTGGTATCACAGATCTGCAAGTAGCCTCCTAGCTCCTTGCTCATCATCCCCATCCACTTAATCACTTGTGGATGCCTCCTTCTTCTCCTCATCTTGGTACTCCTCCCATGAGGGCTACCATCCTCCCAAATCAAATTACTGATTTTGCACTTCATGGGATTTTGAAATATAAACTTCTCAAGGATCAATGAGACCCTGTCAAGAATCAAATAGGTGGTAGGCAAAAACCTCCCATCATGATGTGTATGGATCAAGGAATGTCCAACACAAGCATGAGAGATGTTATCCATCCTAAGATGTCCTCCATCTTCTATCTGCTCTTGTGAGAAGGGAAGAAAGTCATTGCATCCCATAGTGTGTTGAAGTGCATCTCCAATGAGATCTCTCCTTGAGACCTCCCTTTCATCCATAGTCTTCCAAAACCAATGAGGTCTTGGATCTGAAAGTAGAAGTTCCTCTTTCAGCTGAGAAGAGCTCATTGAGAAAGTGTCATCTTGAAGGGAGAAAAGGTTTCTTACTCCAAGATGTCTACTATCAACCTTCAAGTCTTCAAACCCCAATCTCCAATGTGATGTAAAATCCAACAATGGCTCATGAGAATGAGTGTTTGATTCCTTCTTGAGTGTTTCCATGTTGCACAGTGCAGTGCATCCAAGCTGCTTTCGATCTGCATTAGAAACTTCTTGTAGAGCTGCAAGAGTCCCATCCTCAAAAGCGTTGGCTACTCCAACTGTTGATGCATGTGGCTGCTCCTCCATGGGTGTGACAGCGTTTTCACAAGCCTCCTCAAGAGGTGATGTAATCTCTTCTTCTTGATGAGCATTGGAAGCGCATGGTACTTCCTCTTCTTTTTCTTCAACCTTCTTGACCTCCTCAACAGTGGATGCATCTTTTCTGGATCTGAAAAAGAATAAACTCTCATTTTTCACCGTTCCGGTCTTCTTGGGCTTAGACTCACAGGGGCTATTGGATTCCTCATGCATGGGAAGAGGTGATCTCCCCGTGGTACGCTGCAAATCTGAATTCTGCATGCCAGAAACTCCTCTGTTACCATAGTACCTTCCTCCTTCATCCTGTCTGAGCTCACAGTAATCTTTGAAGGGCAAAGCTGCTTTGAAGTCTTCACCCATGGACTTCCATTCTCGTAAATAATCTCCAAAAAGTACATGACCACGCTGATTTGAGATCCTCATATTTTCCATAGTTAGTTAGCTCCACAGGCTGAGCCAGAATTATGCTTTGATACCACTGTAATATCCCAAAAATGGATTCTTCAGCAGATCATGCCTGAAAAACGAATTCTTCAGTTATGATGGCTTCAAATATCATAGAATATGTCTGAAAATTCTCAAAAACTAAAATAAATAACAGAAGCAACCTTTACTCGGCTTTTAAGGGAAAAAAGATGGGGAAAAGTGAGGATTTTGGCCCTAAAATGAGTGTATAAGAAAATCTGCGTAAAATGACGGGTCAAGGTTCTGGAATATGTTAGAATAGGTCAAGAGGGACTTCCATGTCGAATTTCAGCTCAAACAAAGGCGTTTTGCTAAGTTAAACAGTTCCTCCTTCCCGACTAGTCAAGAAAAACCCTAATTTCCCAAGACTTTGAGTATGCAGAAATTTGCTGAAGCAAGGGCAACGTATTTTCTGAAGGAATATAATGTAGGACATTATAAATAATCAGAGAATGGGTTTGGGAGCATGGAATAGGCTTTCAACAAGGATAAACAACATTTTTATATAGAAAACCCCTCAAGAATGATGTGCCGCAAGACAAGAGAATAATCCAGAAACCCTACAGCATTTTCTGCAGTATATGTGAGACAAGAAGATGAATATATAGCCAATAATATATAGCAGCAAGACAGAGTACAAATCTTGAGGAAACAACCTCTCAAGAGAAGAGATGCAAGCCTCCACAACACATGTACATAAACATGGAAAGCACTGTTATTTCTGCATAAACCCCAGACTAAGAAAAACGCAATCTATAATAAAGTACTGCTCCAGAAAGATGTCAGCACATGGATATGGCAAGATATGGCCCAAATACAATAGGGGAGCAAAGCTCTAACCCTTACAAGCAATAATATCTCAATCCTCCAAGGGATTGGCTGAAATACACAATATGACAAAAATGCCGGAGTTGCTGGGGAGCTACTGCAACTCCAAACTGAAACCAAGTAGAGAAGGCTGAATATGATGAGTGACTGAATTAGACCTCCTCCAATAGATCTCCAAGGTGGAAGGCTGATCCTTACACTTGAGATCTTCTTCTCAAATCAACCGGCAAACACTCACTGCAGATACACCATGAAAATAACGCAGGAACTGAGAGGGACTGTGCAGTAGTGGAAATAAACACTTTGGCCAAGTGCCAAGATCTACAAATCAGCTCCAATATCCTCCAACCCGATCCTCCAAAGGAAAGAGAGACTCTCCCTCTGAAAAACAAGAGAAGGAAGTGGTGTCGTAAAGTCACCACGGCAACACCCTACAACACAGTATTACGCTGCTGCAGCAATAACGTTGTCCTAGAGGATGATGCTAAGAAAATAACCTTGCCCGAGCAGGCACTCGAAGTCCCCCGGGGCTAAGGGTGAGATCTCCGCACGGAGACACTCGGTTGCACTAAACAGTGCAGCAGATGGGCTAAACAGCCAGCGTGCCAAAGAAGACAATATGTCTCACTCAACAATCCATAATCCAAGCATCCAAGCATGAATGAAATGAGGAGGCTCCTTCATCTTTTATAGTGTTGGTTTCCCTCCAAAACCCAACGTAGTCTCTCTCTCTCCTCCACATCCTCATCCTTATCCACATTCTCATCCTTATCTCCACAGAAGCTTGGAGAAACTTCTAGAGTGTACATAGGCCCCCTCCTCCACATGGTGTTGGGTCCCCCCTTGACTCCCACTTAAGTCACAACGTTGTGCTACTTGGTGGATGTCTTATTTCATTTAAGTGAGTTTAGACCCTCTTTACTCACTTTTTATTTACTTACAAACTATAGGTGGCAAAATAAACAAAATAGAATATTCCAATTTGTTGTCGCAAATTAGGAATATTACAGCAGCATTTCCAAGAAGTAGCAGTAGGGCCAAGAGTGTGTTGGATTTGATACACTCAGACATCTGCGGACCAATGTCCACAAATGCTCTCAGTAGTGCAAAGTATTTTTTCACCTTTATTGATGACCATTCCCAGAAGACATGGATCTACTTTCTAAAGACCAAAGATGAGGTCTTTGAGCAATTCAAAGAATTCAAGGCTTTGGTAGAAACTTTAACTGGAAAGCGGATCAATAAATTTCGATCAGATAATGGTGGAGAATATATTGATAAAGACTTCACAAGATTCTGCGCAAAGGAAGGCATCAAGAGAGAATGGACAGCTCCATACAATCCGGAGCAGAATGGAGTTGCAGAAAGGAAGGATAAGACCATTGTGGAAGCTGCAAGCACGATGATGTATGATCAAGACATGCCCAAATATTTGTGGGCGGAAACCTGCAATACAACAGTGTATGTGTAGAACAGGGTGCCTCATAGAGCATTGGGTAAGGTTACTCCTAAGAGTGTGTTCACTGGAAGCAAGCTTGAGGTAAGCCACTTCAAGATATTTGGCAGTATAGCATATTACCATGCACCCGATGAGAAGAGGAATAAATTAGATCAGACTGCAGATAAGGGATACATTGTGGGATATAGCGAAAATGTGACGGCATATCGCATCTATATTCCCGAGAACAGGAAGATCGTAGAAAGGCGAGATGTGAAATTCATGGAGGAGATAGCCTTCAGGAGATCTCAGGAAATGTTTACAGATACGCAGTCTGAGGAGGATCTGCTAGTACAACCACAACGGCCTACAGAAGATGGCTCTAGTACCTCTCCGCAGCACAAGGATCCGTGGAAAGTTAGTTCGAGGAAGTGCAAGAAGGAGAGCAGGTAAATCCACACACCACCAGTGGAAGGACGAGCAGAGAAATCCAACAGACTCTGAGGGATGCAGAGGAATTTATTGGACCACCTAGAAATGAGAAGAGGGTACGCAGGCAACCAGATAGGTACCAGGCACTAGTAGCATTGTTTGGATAACCCTCTAGTTTTCGATAGGCAGCTCAACATCAAGTGTGGATAGACGCTATTATGGAGGATTACAACTCTATCATGAAAAACAATGTGTGGGAAGTAGTCCCTAGACCTTAGAACAGATCGGTTGTAGGATCAAGGTGGATCTACAAGATCAAGTATGTTGCAGATGGAAACATAGAGAAGTTCAAAGGCAGGTTTGTGGCTAAGGGGTATGCACAGAAGGAAGGGATAGATTATGAAGAAACCTTCACCCTTGTTGCTCGGTACACTTCGATCAAATCCCTCATCTCTCTTGCAACGCAGATGGGATGGGAAATTCACCAGATGGATGTCAAGACAACATTCTTGAATGGGGTAATAGAAGAGGAAGTGTACATAGAAGTTAGAACATCCAGAGGGATTTGAGACGCAAGAGCAGAAGACTCATGTCTACAGGCTTAAGAAATCCTTGTATGGATTGAAGCAAGCCACTCGATCATGATATGGGCGAATCGATAGCTACCTGCAGAATATGGGATTTGTCAAGAGTGACGCAGATCCCAACCTCTACTATCTAAGAGTAGGGGATGAGCCGCTAATTTTGGTACTACATGTAGATTATCTGTTCTTCACTAGATCATCTAAGCTCATCAAAGACTGTAAGGAAAATTTGGCTACCGAATTCGACATGAAGGATCTAGGGTAGATGCGTTATTTGCTTGGTTTGGAAGTTTGGCTGCAGAAGGGATAAATATTCCTTGGGCAAGGAAGATATACTACAAAGATCCTGAAGAGATTTCAGATGGAGGACTATAGACCCATGGCTACGCCAATGATTACAAACTGGAAGAAGATCGACGTCTGAGAATGATGAGGCTGAACCTACCTTGTATAGGCAACTCATAGGGTCATTGATGTACCTAGTCAACTCTAGACCAAACATCTGTTATGACGTGAATACCCTCAGTCAATTCATGGTAGAACAAAGGAGGGCTCATTGGACAACAACCAAACATGTTCTCAGATACTTGAAGGGGGCAGTTGAGTATGGTTTGAAGTACACCAAAGGCAATGAAATCCAGTTTAGTGGGTTCACTAACGCAGATTAGGCTGGAAGCCTAGTGGATCGTAAAAGTACCAATGGGTACTATTTCAGTCTCGGATCGAGAATGACTTCCTGGTGCATTAGGAAAGAGAAATATGTGGCACTGAGCTCAACCGAGGCTGAATATATGGCCTCTAGCATAGCTTCGTGTGAGGCTATATGGCTTCGTAAGTTGCTCATGAACTAGCTCAAGAAGAGGATGGAATCGACCAGAATTTTGTGTGATAATCAGAGTTGCATCAAGCTCTCTGAGAATCATGTGTTTCATGACCGATCGAAGCACATTAACATTAGGTGCCACTTCATCAGAGACTATGTCCACTCAGGCGCTGTACAATTGAAGTACATTCCTATAGGAGAACAGGTGGCAGATATCCTCACAAAAGATCTGGGTAAGATTAAGTTTACTTACTTCAGGGAAAAGATGGGGATGGTCAAGAACCAATTCCAGTAAAGGAATGAGTGGACTTAAGATTCAGAGGGAGCTACAGTACGAATGAGGCAGTGGTAGAGATGGGGTCACAGGCAACAGTACAGAGGGCAGCAGCGCAGAGATGAGGGGCAACAACCAAGACATCAACAGCACAACAAATGCTTCAAGAGAGAGCAAATACAGTTGGTATTTTGCTTGAACACTTTCCTCGCTAAGAGGGAGTGTTGATTTTGTAGCATTGGAAAGTATTCCAAGTCTCATATTTTAGGAAGAGGCTTGGACATTAGTATTCCAAAGAACCCATAAACCGTTTTTTGGAAATTCCACTCGGATCATGCTTTATTAAAATAATTAATTATTTTAAAGTGATCCCTAAGTCTAAACTCAGGAAAATTAAATAATTAAAGGGTATTCATAAAGCAGAGTGTGAATCTTCTAGAAAACGAAGATCAAGTCATCGTTTAATCTGAGCCATTGATTAGAGATCTAATCTGGGTCACTGATTCATCAACGAGAAGACTATAAGAGAAGGCTTGAGGGTCATTTGGAAAGTAAGTCGGGCACACTTTCAATACCCGAAGGAAATCGATTTTGAAGTAACAGAATTCGATTTCAGAGGGTGAGGCTGTAGAGGCGGA
Source organism: Pinus albicaulis (assembly GCA_034641835.2). Taxonomy (NCBI): domain Eukaryota; kingdom Viridiplantae; phylum Streptophyta; class Pinopsida; order Pinales; family Pinaceae; genus Pinus; species Pinus albicaulis. The sequence goes on from CM076570.1 coordinate 1,145,970,925, forward strand.
GTTGCAAAGACAGAAGGAGGAAGGAGACGTCAGTAGAGGAAGAAGAAGGCAGAGTGACGCAGTCCAGTGCAGTGACTGCACAGAAGGCCATAAAGAGTGACGCAAAGGGAGGAAGGGTATCTCCAGTGTGTTAGAAATTCTTCCGAAGGCTTTAGAAAAATTATCTCAGGTGTATGCTAGACATCTACTCATCATATTTTTTGTAAATGATTTCCACTGCTGAAGAATAATATAGACCCTCATCTGTTGCACCGATTTTCCCACATTGGGTTTTTCCGGGGACAATTGTCCAAAAATAACTGTGTTCATGTGATTGTTTCTATTGTGTTATATGTGTTCTATTTGTTCTTCTGCTTTTGATTAAGTGAAAACTGTAGCTGTGTTTATTTCATAATTTACTGAAGTATCTGTAAATAAATTATCATAAATAAGTAGGCGAAATAAATCAATCACAGCAGTAGTATTTCAGATTTAAAATTTCACAATTGCATGGTGTTCCGAAGAAGATTGTGTCAGATAGGGATGCCAAGTTCACTTCCAAGTTTTGGAAGGAGTTGTTTGCAAGATTAGGGACAAAGTTGGCCTTCAGCACAACTTATCATCCACAGACAGATGGACAGACAGAGAGAGTCAACAAGTTACTGGATAATACGCTGAGGATGTATGTTATGCCTCATCAGAGAAGATGGTAGGATTACCTTTCGTTAGATGAGTTTGCTTAAAATAACTGTTATGAGGAGTCACTGAGGATGAGTCTGTTTGAGGCACTCTATGGGTGGAGTTGTAACACTCCCATCAATTGGAGTGATCAAGTGAACAGGGTACTTATTGGACCGGACATGTTGGCAAACATGGAATAGGAAATGTCGGTTATAAAGAAGAATCTAAAGGTAGCACACAACAAGCAAAAAAGTTATGCATACCAGCACAGGGAATTTAAGGAGTTTCAGGTTGGGGAGCTTGTGTATTTGCACACCAAGCCCAAAAATATCTCCTTAAGGATTAGATCATGTGCCAAGTTGGCACCACGGTATTGAAGACCTTTTGAGATCCATAAGAGGATTGGACTAGTGGCCTACAGACTTACACTGCCTTTGACAGTGAAAGTCCATGAGGTTTTTCATGTTTCTTTGCTTAAAAGATATGTAACAAATGTTGATCATATTATTGATTGGTTTGTATTGCAGGTGGAGCAGCCAGAACCCTAATGCATATTGTAGCAGAAACATCTCGTGCTCCGAAACAAACCACTTGAGAAGGTGAAAGTGCAGTGGAAGCCCTTTGGGCCCGATGAAGTTACATGGGAGATGGAAAAGCAGATGTGGGCTATGTATCCTTCATTTTTTCCGGTGAAGGAAAATGAGTTTTGGTATTGTACATATTTATGTATGGTTGCTATTATAAATACCACAATGAGCTAAGTTATAAAGCTCCAATAAGCAGTATGGTTATCATATTGTCATGTTTGTCATGATGGTTTTGCTTTGAGCAGGTTGTTATTGTAAATAATGCAATGAGTTGGGTTATAAATCTCCACAAGGAGTATGTTTTGATTTTCAACGGTTTTGCTGGGTATAGGTGTGGTTTAACACCGAGGACGGTGTTCCCCTAAGGGGGAGGGGTCTGTAATAGCCCCGAGTTAAAAATTCTTGTAATAAAAGTTAATAAAGGTAAAATAAGACCATGGACAAGGGACACTTATTCGAAGCTGAATGTTGGGCAACATATCCAAGTGGGCATCACTTGTTATGTTTATGGCTAAGTGAAACGTTGATATTTGGTAGCACTGAATGTGCTCTAAGTCTCAAATTTTGCAGGGGAGGCTTAGACATATGTATTCCAAAGAACCCAGAAAGCATTTTGGGAAATTCCACCCAGATTGTGTTTTATTGAAATATTAATTATTTTTAATGGGAGCCTAAGTCTAAACTTAGGGAATTAAAATAATCAAAGGGTATTAATAAAATAGGGTGTGAATCTTCTAGAAAAAGACAAAGATCAAGTCAAGTTAATCTTAGTCGTTGATTAGCGATTTAATCTCGACTGCTGAAGTCTCAACGAGAAGATTATAAGGACTTGATGGGCATTTGGAAAGACACACCAATAAAGTGTTGAGATCAAATTTCTCAAGTGAGCAGTGCTCACGGAGAAGATCGATCGAATTGATTCTTGCAGAAAGGGGTAGAGATAATTTTTCCAATTGGACATTTTCCTGATCCGGAGAGTACAAGGCAGAGAGGGCAGAGAGTAGTCCAGAGAGGCAGTGTAGAGCCACGCAAAGGCAGCGTAGAGGCAGCACAAAGCTTCAGGGGGAGTCCATAATTCTGCTGGGGAATAGTCAAGATCTAGTGCCAGAGCCAGGGTGTCAGACCAAGAGGCCAAAGGGCTAAAGTTTCCAGCTAGCAGAGAGATCAGAGGAGGTACAACGCAGTCCCAACAACAGTGATGCAATGACTGCGTTGGTGTGATGCAGTACTACATAGAGGCTCATCTCCAACGCATATCAATTTCGAATCTTCCACTGACGTGGTGAGATCATCTCACTAGATGTTTGTTTAGTTAGATCTATGTATAGGATTACCAATCAGGGCATCCAAAGAATTGTACTTAGAAATCACTGCTTAATAATATCAAACCTGTTAGTGTCAGTCTATTCAGCATGTCACCAGTGATCAAATATGCTCTTATCATGTCTTGTTAAGTTCTCAAAGTCCAATTTTTGTCATTTCATTAGGTCTTCAAATAAAAATTTGGTCACTGTTTAGTGTGTCTAGGGCTATTTCCACTCCTTTCAAAAATTTCACATGCCGGTTCTTGTCATCACTCAGTTAAGTGTACCATCATTGAAATATCATCATTATCACTTCAGTCAACATCATCATGATTTCATTCATTTCAGTGTCTCCATTAGGTCATTAGGGTTTCAATCATCCAAAATCTGTCATTCCATGCATAAATCCAGCAAAGGAGTGGCAATAGGTAAATTTTCTCAATGAAGTTTGGTTTCAAAATGTAATTTATGTTTCATATTATGTAATAAGTTTCAAAGCTACAAGTTTTCAAAGCAAAGTGAAAAAAAACATGTAGTGGGCCATCCCACTACTATGAAGAAAAGTGACCATCACAAGCTATAAAAGACCAGTCCAAGCTGATTTTCTCATTCACCTCATTGAAGAAGAGTTATCTCTCACCTACCAAGGCAATATCAGCAATTTCAAGTCAAAGACATTCCAAATTTGATGCCAAAGCAACCACGCTGCATTTTCTAGGCTATACGCTACGTTTTCTCTTCCACACGCAGTGTTTTCTCTTCAAGTGGCATCAAATCAGCTTCTGAAGGTTTCTCAAGCCTATCAAGGTGTCCAACATCAGTGCACAAGTAAGCTACACCCCGGTAACCCCTCCTTGGAGCTCAATTTCACTGTTTTAGAGTGTAAACCCTCCATTGGCCCCTACATTGAGTTTTAGTGGTTGGCCCTTCTTTTCAAAATTTGCAAGACAAACACACTCTCCCATAGACTTGTTACCCTTCCTGACACTCAAAACCATCTTCCATCTCCCTTCCCTAACCCCTTCATCTTATACCTTCACTCCCTTCCCCTATTTTGTCCCATTAGGGTTTTTCCCCTTGCAAACAATCAAATGGAGGAGAAGAGGCCTTACAATAAGGGAGGCCAGCTGTTAAGATATAAGCCCTTAACCACTCATGAAGTGATGTCTTCACCATTATCAAAACATTTTTTTAAAGGGTATGATGTCTTCCTTTTTGTGAGCAAGTTGAGAGAGTCAAATACCATGCCACATTGACTAAATTATTTGCCACTCAGCTCAAAAAGGAAAGGTAATGATTGCAGGGGTTACTTTCACTATATCAACTGATGTAGTAGTTGACACCACAGGGATACCCAATCATGGTGAGAAATAGTTCAAGAACCAAGACCTAGACATTCAAATCTACAAGCCCTACCTCAGAATACACTATCAACAACACATGAAGAAGGTTTTTCATGTTGGGCACCTCCTTGAGAAATATACACCACTGATGAAGATCGTCATGAAGTACTTCACTTGTAAGGGAAGATTTTCTAGACTATACAGGTATCATATCAGATTACTCATGCATTTCACATGGCTAAAGCCACTCAATTTGACCTATTACCTCTACAGAAGTTTGGCAAAGATGGCAGAAAATGTTCAACATAAGTAGAGTCCACTTGAACTCAGCTTCTTCCACCATGCTATTATTAAAATCATTGTTTTACACCATCTTGAACAAAAGAGAATCACTTGGGAAACCTTCATGCAAGAAGATGTCTTTTTGCCTTCTAGTAGCCAACCTACTAGCCCTAGTTCACCATCAAGACCATGAGCACCATCTAGACATGTGGAGGTTAGATCACCTAGCACAATTTCAGTGAGGAGGAATATTGAGGTCACACAAACATACCAGAGAGGCAAAAGGCTTGTGTTTGATCCTCAGATTGAGGAAGGGGACAAGCCCACATCAGTAGAACAGGGATTACCATTATAGCACGAGACATCTTTTCATGATGAGAAGATCATCCATCATGACATTGACATAGTAGACTTGGAGGCCAATGAAGAGCATGAAAACCTAGAGCATATCATCAAGGACAGAGATGCTCAGATCAAAGAACGCAAGGACAATTTGGCAAGGGCTAATTTCATAATTTCCTTCCTACAGCAAGAGAACAATCATTTGAAGGTATAACAATTGTCTTTAGAGAAAAATCAGTTTAAAGCTAGTGTGCAAGATGTGATAGGCAAAGTAGTGGTTGATAGTTAAGAGTTAGATAAGCATGAAGAGAAGCTGACAAGGAAAAGGCCAAGGACCATGGGTCTCTGAAGAGCACTTCAGAAAGAAAGAGAGAAAAATCCACCAGATGAAGAGTTGACATTTGAAGAAAGGATAGCCATGGAAATCAACGAAAATAGGGAGTTTTGGCTTGATAAAGTCAAAATTCACTTGGAGAAGCTCCTTGACAAGGCCAACAGAGACAACAAGTTACAAAAACACATGGCTGACCACTATTACGCCAAAAATCAAATTTACAAAGTCAAAGTCAAACACTTGCAAGCAAAACTGAAGGAAACCCTAATTAGTCAAAAGAAGAAGGGTAACTTGGAGCTACTTGTTGATGCTTCCTTAGTAGCATAACATACCTTCTCAGGCATCTCTAGACCAATTTTGAAAAATTTTAGAGGAAATTTTGGTTTTTGTGAGTTTTTGGTCAAAATTGGCAATTTTGAAAACCAGTCACACAGGCAAAAGCGCAGCATGGGCCACGTTGCGCTTTAGTTGGGGAGGTCTAATGGCTGCATTATCTACATTGCTGGATTACTCTTGATGTGTACTTCAATCCTAGTCAGCGATGGAGCCATGTCAGCCACTTTTGGAGGTTCAAAATGCCCAAAAACTAGCAAAAAATGACCTTTCGGCCCTCTTTTTGGAGGCCACACTGCACTTTCTGAGTACTCTTTGGAGAATGAATTTTTGGAGGGGTAGCAGACACCTTTTTGAGTGCTTGAACATTCTATAATGTATCAGACATCTAGGGCTTTCCATAGCAACTTTCAGATCAACATTTGGACACCTGGAAGGCCTTCAAATTGCCTTTTTCCCCAGTACGATGTGCTTTCTCCAGGCATGTTGCGCTTTCTCCCATATGCATTTTTCACAGGCAGTTTGACCCAATTTGACTTTTTACATGTGTAATTGATGAATGATAATGATTTTGTGATGTCATGAAGTGTAATTGAGTAGGTGAATAGTGAAATAGGGTAGATACATGCTTGTTGATGTAATTTTTGTTCAAATGTATCTAGTTTCTTATGATGAGGTGAATTGGTTGACCTTCCCTAGACATTAGGGTTTTGTTGATAATATCATGTAATCAGCTCCACAACTAATGGATTCGACCCCTGAGAGAGGTGAGATGTTGTTTTGGTCTATATCTATCATTTTCAGAGTCATTTGATTGGTTGGACATCAGAGAATTGTAAGTCTTGTAGCTTGTACTTTCACTTTCATATTCAGAAATAAAAAATGCAGCTGCAGCTATTATCTAGGAATTCATGTGCAGTGAGTTTATGATTTTCTCTGTTATAGTCTTTGATGAATTATATATAGTTCCTCTTTACATATCTTGCATCTTCAGTGGCTTTCCTTACAGTTCATAGGCATAATTCTATTAATTTAGCTCTGTTTATATGGGAATGTCATTTTGTGTTTCATGCTTCCAGTTTAATGAATTCATGATTAAACATGCTCATTAAATCCCTCTACTTTTTCAGACCCTCCACCATACCTACAAAACTTAAAGCCATCATAGATCCACTACTACCTTGCTCCTTTATATCGTTGCAGCTGTAAACCCTTTTGATATTTAGACCTAGCTACCTAGTTTCATCCCTTATCCAGCATCAAACCCTAAAACACTAAAAACATACCTGAGCTTATCATATCTAGCCTAGTATCCTTCATATCATAGTCAATCCTTGACTGTGATCTCATTGAGAGAGCCCTCTGAGCCTGGTAGGGCTAGCTAATAGGTCAAAGTGGTATGTGGTTACATTTTTCAGTCTCCTTTTCAGCCTTCGGAGAACTGGTGGAGTGCTAACATTTTGGCGTTGTTGCCAGGGAGCAAGGTGATAGATCTTCCCCAAGAAAGAACGAAAAGGATCAGATCTGATTACTAATGGTGAACAATGGTCACGCACAAGAAGGTTGTGCATCTTTCACTTGGCGACTCCAGTGTCGAAGAATCCAAAGGTTCAGCATTTTCATGGCAACTCCACTGTTCAAGAACCGGTAGTTCAAAGAAATTCCTGGTGACCTCACTGTTTTCAAATGGATTTACCTGCTCGAAGGTATGCTCCTATGAATCGAGCTCATATTCCTGGTTTTCCGAATCAGATTCCTTGTATAGATTGGCAAACAGGGTTGCCAAAGTTTAAAGGTCAGGATGGAGAAGATGCTAGTTTGCATTTGGTCAAATTTCATTTTCATATTCACAGACTAAATATTGAGTTTCCTGAAGATTGTTTGATGAAGATGTTTATGGCTACCTTGGAGGAACAATCAAGGAAATAGTATGAGAATCTACCATCTGCGAGTTTATATTCTATAAAGGACTTTCATTTAGTTTTTTTTCAACATTACCGAAGCTCTAATTCTTCCTTGTCGATGATTGATAGTTGTTGTGAGATTTCTGAAAATTTCGTTGAGTTTCTTGAAAATTTGTTTGGGGATGAACAGTGTCTAGATTATGAGATCATAGAAGCCCTTTATGATTTTTCCTCCCAACAAAAATCAGTAGCTTCCTCCTTGGATGAAATAGACTGGGACCAAAAAAGAGAAATGCCTATTCCCGATCCTGAAAATGAAAATTATCAAGCCAATGTTAACTGCTATAATACTCAAATTTCTCCTTTGTCTGAAGATGAAATAGTTCAGCTCCTGAAAATTCATGTTACAACCCAAGCTAGTGCAGGTTTGCAGTTTTCACATAGTCAAGAATGTGTTAGTGAAACTTCTTCCATTATTGAAAATGAAAATCTGAGTTTAAATGATGACATTCATGAGACTGATGAAACTATACAGGAAGTTGTTGTGAGTAAGCCAATTTGTGATGATGATTTCCTGTAAAGAGATAAGCTAACAGGGACTATTTTCTTTCATGAAGATGATAGGGTTGTCATGTTTAACAATCTTGAAGAATGTTTTGTGTTCAAATATGACTTAGACTATGAATGGAAGGAGAATGAGTCCGAGAGAGACAGTATGCCAAAGATAAAATCAGATTTGCTCATACTTAAGGAGTTTACAACCAACACTCAAATAGCAGAAAGTCATACTTCCCTATGCCTTTATATGGATCAACAACCAAGTATTCTTTCAAATCAAAATGAAGGGTGTGCTTGTATTTTTGTTGGATCTCAAGACAAGGTAACATTTCAAATTATTGAAGATCCTTACACTGATTTGCTATTGTCAATAGGGATGATGTATTTTCTTGAAGTTATGGATCGTGAGGACATTTTCAGTGGACACTCGGAGTTGCCTATATTTTGTTTTTTCTGCCTTCTCGAGAAAAATGAGAGCAGAATTCAAGTAAGTAGCCATCTGCTGGATTGGTTACATTGGAAGGATCACTTCACATGATTGTACATATGTCTTCAATAGGCAGGTAGTTGTCATCAGGATTTGAAGCCCTCAAGTCTTAGTGATATGTTGCCATCAATAAGTTTTGTAAGTTTTTGCTTTAGTCAAAGTCAGTTAAGCTTTGTGTCAGTTTTTATTATTAACTCTTGTCTTTTGATTTTGACTCCATGCCCAATGGTAAGGCTACTTGGTCTACGGTGCTCTTGACACCTCCAAGGAGTTTCCATCCCCAGCTAGAGCCAATGTTAGTGTCAGTCTGTTCAGCTGATCACCAGTGATCAAATATGCTCTTATCATGTCTTGTTATGTTCTCAAAGTCAATTTTTTGTCATTTCATTAGGTCTTCAAAAAAAATTTGGTCACTGGTTAGTGTGTCTAGGGCTATTTCCACTCCTTTCAAAAATTTCACATGACGGTCCTTTTCATCACTCAATTGAGTGTGCCATCATTGAAAGATAATCATTATCACTTCAGTTAACATCATCATGATTTCATTCATTTCAGCGTCTCCATTAGATCATTAGGGTTTCAGTCATCCAAAATCTGTCATTCCATGCATAAATCTGGCAAAAGAGTAGTGGTAATAGGTAAATTTTCTCAATGAAGTTTGGTTCCAAAATGTAATTTATGTTTCATATTATGTAATAAGTTTCAAATTCCAAAGATGCATAAGAAATTTTCAAAGCTACAAGTTTTCAAAACATAGTGAAAAAAACATGTAGTGGGCCATCCCACTACTATGAAGAAAAGTGACCATCACAAGCTATAAAAGACCAATTGAAGCTCATTTTCTCATTCACCTCATTGAAGAAGAGTTCTCTCACCTACCAAGGCGATCTCAGCAATTTCAAGTCAAAGACATTCCAAAATTTGATGCCAAAGCAGCCATGTTGCATTTTCTAGGCTACACGCTGTGTTTTCTCTTCCACACACTGCGTTTTCCCTTCAAGTCGCATGAAATCAGCTTCTAAAGGTTTCTGAAGGTTATCAAGGTGTCCATCATCAATGCACAAGTAAGTTACACCACAGTAACCCCTCCTTGCAACTCAATTTCATTGTTTTAGAGTATAAACCCTCTATTAGCCCCTACGCGATGTTTTAGTGGCTGGCACTTCTTTTCAAAATTTGAAAGACAAACACACTCTCCCATAGACTTGTTACCCTCCCTCACACTCAAAACCATCTCCCGTACACTTCACACCCTCTCATTCCCAATTCCTAAGCCCCAAACCCTCAACCCTAGCCTAATACTGCAATTTTTGGCAATTTTCCTAGCTAGGACTATGTAAAACTTCCCTAGCCTAGTTCCCATACCCATTTCACTTCATTCCACTTCCTATAGTTTCCTAAGACCCCTGTCCATCTCCCTAAATTTTCATACTCCCATCTCCCTTCCCTACCCCCTTCATCCTATCCCTTCACTCCCTTCCCCTGTTTTGTCCCATCAGGGTTTTTTCCCTTGCAAACAATCAAATGGAGGAGAAAAGGCCTTACAATAAGGGAGGCCAGCTGTTAAGATATGAGCCCTTAACCGCTCATGAATTGATGTCTTCACCACTATAAAACAGTATTTTCAAAGGGTAGGACGTCTTCCTTTTTGTAAGCAAGTTGAGAGAGTCAAATACCATGCCACATTGACTAAATTGTTTGCCACTCAGCTCAAAAAAGACAAGGTAATGATTGCAGGGGTTACTTTCACTATATCAACTGATGTAGTAGTTGAGGCCACAGGAAACCCAATCATGGTGAGAAATGGTTCAAGATCCAAGACCTAGACATTAAAAACTACAAGCCCTACCTCAAAAGACACTATCAACAACACATGAAGAAGGTTTTTCTTGTTCGGCACCTCCTTGAGAAACATACACCACTGATGAAGATAATCATGAAGTACTTCACTTGTGAGGGAAGATTTTCTAGACTATACAGGTATCATATCAGATTACTCATGCATTTCATATGGCTAAAGCCACTCAATTTTCCCTATTACCTCTACAGAAGTTTGGCAAAGATGGCTGAAAAAGTTCAGCATAAGAAAAGTGGTCTTGAACTCAGCCTCTTCCACCATGCTCTTATTAAAATCATTTTTTTACACCAGCTTGAACAAAAGACAATCAATTGGGAAACCTTCATGAAAGAAAATGTCTTTTTCCCTTCTAGTAGCCAGCCTACTAGCCCTAGTTCACCATCAACACCATCTAGACATGTGGAGGTTGGCTCACCTAGCACAATTTCAGTGAGGAGGAAGATTGAGGTCACTCAATGATACCAGAGAGGAAGAAGGCTTGTGTTTGCTCCTCAGATTGACGAAGGGGCCAAGCCCACATCAGCAAAATAGGGATTACCATTACAACATGAGACATCTTTGCATGATGAGGAGATCATCCATCATGACATTGACATAGTAGACTTGGAGGCTAGTGAAGAGCATGAAAACCTAGAGCAGATCCTCAAGGACAAAGATGCTCAGATCAAAGAACTCAAGGACAATTTGGTAAGGGCTAATTTCATAATTTCCTTCTTGGAGCAAGAGAACAATCAATTGAAGGTAAAATAGTGGTCTTTAGAGAAAAATCAGTTTAAAGCTAGTGTGCAAGATGTGAAAGGCAAAGCAGTGGTTGACAGTGAAGAGTTAGATAAGCATGAAGAGCAGGTGACAAGGAAAAGGCTAAGGACCATGGGTCTTTGAAGAGCACTTCAGAAATAAAGATAGCAAAATCCACCAAATGAAGAGTTGACATTTGAAGAAACGATAGCCATGGAAATCAACGAAAATAGGGAGTTTTGGCTTGATAAAGTCAATATTCACTTTGAGAAGCTCCTTGACAAGGCCAATAGAGAAAACAAGTTACAAAAACACATGGCTGACCACTACTACACCAGAAATCAAATTTACAAAGTCAAAGTCAAACAATTGCAAGCAAAACTGAAGGAAACCCTAATTAGTCAGAAGGAGAAGGGTAAATTGGAGCTACTTGCTAATGCTTCCTTAGAAGCATAACATACCTTGTCAGACATCTCTGGACCAATTTTGAAAAGTTTTGGAGCAAATTTTGGTTTTTGTGAGTTTTTGGTCAAAATTGACAATTTTGAAAACCAGTCACATTGGAAAAAGTGCAGCATGGGCCATGCTGCGCTTCAGTTGGGGAGGTCCAATGGCTACATTCTCTACATCGATGGATTCGTCTTGATGTGTGCTTCAATCCTAGTCAGCGGTGGAGCCATGTCAACCACTTTTGGAGGGTCAAAATGTTGAGATTTTGTGTATTTGGGGTAGCATCATTTGTGCTCTAGGTCCCAAATTTTGAGGAAGGACTAGAATTCACATGATCTACAAGACCCAAAAATTCTTTTGGGAAATTTCATCAGGTTTAGGTGATATTAAATTAATTAATTATTTTAATGTATTTCCTAAGTTAAAACTTAGGAAAATAAAATAATTAATGTGAATTTAATTAAACATGTGATGAAATTGTCTTAAGTCACACGGATCAAGCTTTCTTTTAATCTTAGCCATTGATTAAATATTTAATCTTGGTCGTTGATTTGTCAACAAGAAAAGTATAAAGGAAAGGCTTGGGGTCATTTGTAAGATACACAGAGGCAGAGCACTGAACCTAAGCTGAGATTCTAGGGCAGGGTTGCTAAGAATTCTCAAGTGTTTCAGTTACAGAGAGGGGAATTTATAGCAAGGGGATGATCTGATCCCGGGGTCTAGAATACAAAAGAAGCAGAGAAGAGATCAGGAAAGACATCACAGAGGAAGGCAGCAGCGGCAGCAGCAACAAGGACAATGTGATTTTTAGGAAACCCTTCAGGGGTTACGCAGAGACCCTTAGGGGCAGCGTAGTGACTGCGTCACCTAGTCTGGGGTAATGTAGTCCCTTCCAGTGACAGCGCTGAGCATTTGGAGGCCTTCAGAGGCTGTCGCAATGTCTTTCGGGGGCAGATCTGGGGTTTCTAGGCCTAAATCTAGCTGAGTTCTGTAAATCCCGTTTGAGGTTGTGGATCAGTCAGTATTGCTAGTCTTAGATCAGCCAAGTGCTACAAATCTAGAGTTTTCTCTGTAGGGTTTTCCAGATCTGGAAACCAGAGTTGTGTATTCAAAAATATTCTTAATAATAGAGCCCTCCAGCAGCCAGAGACTAGTTTTCCCACATTGGGTTTTTCTGATGACAATTTGTCTAGAAATAACTGTGTCACTTTGTCTATGCATGCATGTGCTTATTCTAGATCTAAATTGGTAGAGATCTGTTATGTGTTTTGCTTTGATGTGAACTTGAATTTATTCAGTTGATAACTTGTATAAGTAGGAGAAGCTTAACCGGATTAACAGAAATAAATTCTGCATAAGAATTAAGATTCAGAAATTTCTACATGGTATCAGAGCAATTACAGATCTAGAAGGGTCACCAGCTGAAGCATCTGAAGGATCTAGCTGCAAAAAGCAGTTGGAAAGGCAGCACAAAAGCAGATCTAAAGGGATAGCGTACTTTTTAGGAGGAGATTCGCACAGAGGGAAGGGTGACGTTGTCCAGCGCTGTGTCCTAGCAAGCCCATGCAATTACTACGCAGAGGCAACTCAAAAACAGCGTTGGTTAGGTCTGAAGCCAGCCAGTGTGATTCAGATTTGAATTTGTCAGATCCAGAAAAAGTCTGCAGAAAAGTTGCAAAAATTTAGAAGTGCTAGTGGGGTTAAACTTCTGAAGTTTTCAGATTTTTAACCTTAGCACAAGTGACAAAGTTTGGGAAGAGATCAGCTTCTCAGAGAGTTTCTTGCCAAAGGAAACTTGCAGTTTGGTCAGAGGATCAAAGACGAAGTTGAATCATAGTTGATTTGGTAGATTTCCAAGGAGGGAAATCAAGTGTCAAAGGGAGCAGAGGGTGCCCAGTTCATAAAGGACCCTAGATCCAAGATCTCTAGCATAGAGAAGTGGAGCTCCGACACATTCTGAGCAGATGGCTCCTCATGGACTGCGTGATCAGGATAGGCTAGAGGGCCTCTCAAACTTTTTGGTATGGAAAGCTAGGATCCTGATTGTCCTAGAGGCATATGGTCTAAGAGACCATGCAGAGCAGACCTTGGCCATGCCGACAAACGCGAGTCTCCTAAGGAATCATAGAGAAGCTGTTGGGCATGCCAAGCGGCTGATAATGGACAATATCAAGGATCATATTGTGCCACACATAGATGAGAAGAGGACAACTAATGAGATGTGGAAGGCCTTGAATTCCCTATATGAGGGAAAATCAGTCCAAAGAAAGATGTTGTTGGAGGCCCAAATGAGGTCATTCATGATAACCAAGGGAGAAGAAATCGAGCATTTCCTCTACAGATTGCAGTCAATTAAGGATCAGCTGACTTCAACAGGTGCAACCGTAGATGATGCAGTGATAGTCAGGACTGCCCTCAATGCAGTCATGGATGAGTGGGAAACCTTTGTCCAAAGTATCTTGGGCAGAGCGGACCTCCCAGATTGGGATAGCTTGTGGTCGATCCTGCGGCAAGAAGAACTACGAAAGTTCACCAAGAAGTAGCACAGCCCTGCGTTGAGCAAGGTTAACAAGGAAGAGGAGAAAGATGCAACCTTGGCATCAAAGAAGTAGCCGAAGAAGAAGAAGTATATTTCTAAGATCAAGTGCTTCCAATGTGGTGAAATGGGACATTTTTCCAACCATTGTCTAGAAAAGAAGAAGGACAAGGAAGCATCTTCTTCCAAAACAGCGGTGGCAGATGATGGGTCAGGAGATGATGTAGCCATGAGCACTCATGAACCACAGAGGTGGGGTGACATGGACATGTAGAGAAGCTACATGGAAGTAAGGCGGGATCCTTGAGTAGCTCATCTCTTGGATCACAAGTGAGCTACGACAGCCTTACAATAGTAGCGGGACAAGTGGAGCAGTGGGTGCATAGATCACAGATGAGGCAGAGGCAGATGCAGATCTAGAGGCTGGGAGGAGCAGTGCAGAGCATAGCAACAGCAACGTAGAAGCAATAGCAGCGCAGAGTCTGATGTGACTTCAGCAGCGCAGTGCAATACTGCTTACGCAATGCAGAGCTGCAGCAGCGCAAAGAACTTCAAAGGGACGGCACAATGCAGCAGCAATGTGATAGATTTCAGCACAAGGAGCTGATGTGACTTCAGTAGTGTAGAGGGAGTCTGATTACGCAAGCAAAGCTGTAGGTGTGCATCGTTCTTTAGATGCCAGCACAGATCTATAGCCTATGGAGCTTCAGTGATGAGGATGCAGCCCATCTGACTTGTTTGTCAAAGATTGGGCAGGAGATTCAGTTGTTTCTCTCAACAACTGAAGTTGTAGTGCAACAAATCAGCAGTGGCAGTGCTATGAGCAGCACAAATGCAGCATATTGAGAGGGACCTGTAGTACAGTGGTTGCAGTGGCAGTGGCAGAGTCATGGGCAGCAGTACAGAATGGCAGCAATGGTGCAGAGTTGAGTGGTAGGAGGCCAAGCTTCAGCAACACAGAACCAGTGCCCAAAATCTTGTAATACATAAGTGTGATGTATTGCTAGAGCACACCCTTGATGCTAAGAGGGAGTGTTGAGATTTTGTGTATTTGGGGTAGCATCAATTGTGCTCTAAGTCCCAAATTTTGAGGAAGGACTAGAGTTCACCTGATCTACAAGACTCAGAAATGGATTTGGGAAATTTCATCTGGTTTAGGAGATATTAAATTAATTAATTATTTTAATGTATTTCCTAAATTAAAACTTAGGAAAATAAAATAATTAAAGTGAATTTAATTAAACATGTGATGAAATTGTCTTAAGTCACACGGATCAAGATTTCTTTTAATCTTAGCCATTGATTAAATATTTAATCTTGGTCATTGATTGGTCAACAAGAAAATTATAAAGGAAAGGCTTGGGGCCATTTGTAAGATACACAGAGGCAGTGTTAGGTCCCTATATGGTTTCATAACAGGAAGAGCACTGAAGCTAAGCTGAGATTCTAGGGCGGGGTTGCTAAGAATTCTCAAGTGTTTCAGTTGCAGAGAGGGGAATTTAGACCAAGGGGATGATCTGATCCCGGGGTCTAGAATACATAAGAAGCAGAGAAGAGATTAGGAAAGACAACGCAAAGGAAGGCAACAGCAAACAGCAGCAGCAGCAGCAGCTGACGGCAACAACAGCAGTAGCAGCAAGGACAACGTGATTTTCAGGAAACCCTTCAGGGGTTACGTAGAGACCCTTAGGGGCAGCGTAGTGACTGCATCACCCAGTTTGGGGTAACGCAGTCCCTTCCAGTGACAACGCTGAGCATTTGGGGGCCTTCAGAGGCTGACACAGTGTCTTTCAGGGGAATATCTGGGGTTTCTAGGCCTAGATGTGGCTGAGTTCTGTAAATCCCATTTGAGGGTGTGGAACAGTCAGTATTGTTGGTCTTAGATCAGCCAGGTGCTGCAGATCTAGAGTTTTCTTTGTAGGGTTTTCCATATCTGGAACCCAGAGTTGTGTATTCAGAAATATTCTTAATAATAGAGCCCTCCAGCAGCCAAAGACCGGTTTTCCCACATTGGGTTTTTTTTGGGACAGTTTGTCCAGAAATAACTGTGTCACTTTGTCTATGTGTGCATGTGCTTATTCTAGATCTAAATTGGTAGAGATTTGTTATGTGTTTTGCTTTGATGTTAACTTGAATTTATTCATTTGATAACTTGTATAAGTAGGAGAAGCTTAACCGGATTAACAGAAATAATTTCTGCACAAGGATTAAGATTCAGAAATTTCTACACAAAATGCCCAAAACCTAGCAAACAATGACCTTTCTGCTCTCTTTTTGGAGGCCACGTTGTGCTTTGTGAGTACTCTTGGGAGAATGAAGTTTTGGAGGGCTAGGAGCCACCTTTTTGAGTGCTTGAATATTCTATCATGTAGCAGACATCCAGGGCTTTCCATAGCAACTTTCAAATCAACATTTGGACACATGGAAGGTATTCAAATTTTGTTTTTCCCAGCATGATGCGCTTTCTCTAGGCACGTTGCGCTTTCTCCAGAATTCTTTGCACTTTCTCCAGTATGCATTTTTCATAGGCAATTTGACCCAATTTGACTTTTTACATGTGTAATTGATGAATGATGATGATTTTGTGATGTCATGCAGTGTAATTGAGTAGGTGAATAGTGAAATAGGGTAGACACATGCTTGTTGATGTAATTTTTGGTCAGATGTATCTAGTTTCCTATGATGAGGTGAACTGGTTGACCTTCCCTAAACATTAGGGTTTTGTTGAGAATATCATGTAATCAGCTCCACAACTGATAGATTCGACCCCTGAGAGAGGGGAGATGTTGTTCTGGTCTATATCTATCATTTTCAGAGTCATTTGACTGGTTGGACATCAGAGGATTGTAACTCTTGTAGCTTGTACTTTCACTTTCATATTCAGAAATCAAAGGATGCAGTTGCAGCTATTATCTAGGAATTCAGGTGCAGTGAGTTTATGATAATGTCTTTTCTCTATTATAGTCTTTGATGAATGCTATATAGTTCCTCTTTCCATACCTTGTATCTTCAGTGGCTTTACTTATAGTTCATAGGCATAATTCTATTAATTTAGCTCTATTTATATGGGAATGTCATTTTGTGTTTCATGCTTCCAGTTTAATGAATTCATGATTAAACATGCTCATTAAATCCCTCTACTTTTTCAGATCCTCCACCATACCTACAAAACCCTAAAGCCATCATAGATCCAGTACTACCTTGCTCCTTTATATCTTTGCAGTTGTAAACCCTTTTGATATTTAGACCTAGCTACTTGGTTTCATCCCTGATCTAGCATCAAACCCTAAAACACTCAAAACATACCTAAACTTATCATATATAGCCTAATATGTTTCATATCACAATCAATCCTTGACTGTGATCTCATTGAGAGAGCCCTCTGAGCCTGGTAGGGCTTGCTACTAGGTCAAAGTGGTCTGTGGTTACCTTTGTCAGTCTCCTTTTTAACCTTCAGAGAACTGGTTGAGTGCTAACAAAACCCTCAGCTACTGCACCGATTTTCTTGCCTTGGGTTTTTCCGGGGACTTAGTCCAAAAATAATGGTGTCGTGTGTGGTAGTTCTTTTTCTTGCCCAGATCTTGTTTCTACACTTAATTTTCGTTGTTTATTTAAATGAGGGTTGCAGTGTGATGTCAGTGTTTACCATAGTTAACTGCAGATAAATTTTTACGTAAATAACAATTAAGTGAATATTTTCCTTGCTACAATAGTATTCCAGATCTAGGAATTTTCACATGGTATCAGAGGTTGTATAGTAGTGCAGGAGAAGCAAAAGAGGAGATCGGGAGAACTCAGCATTTAAGAAGATGCGGGAGGACGAATAACTGCATTGGCAGCGAAGCGAATCCCCAAGATATTGTGCAATCCAGGCTAGGAGGGCTAGATTCACGAGGAAAATATCTCTCTCAGTGAGTCGACAAAGAGGTAATATTTCCATCTTGGAGATTTGTCAGTGGCAGAGGGAGCAACATAGAAGCAACTTCAGCGCATAGTAGATCCCTCTGGGCCGCAGTTTTACTACAGCATTTTGCTGGGCAGAAAAGCACTAGAAGGAAGAAGCATACTGAGGGAAGTCCGACCTCAGGCAGTTTCTTGCCCAAGAAATTCTAGTTTCCCATGCAAAAGCAGCGAGATCGTGATTTATTTGGCTGACTCTAGTAGGGAGTGCGTAGAGGGTTAGAGGCAGCAGTTCGACATTTGGTTGGGTGAGATGGAAGCCATTGGGTTACGTGATTAGCATCGGTTGGAGGGTACCTCCAACTATGTAATTTGGAAGGCAAGGATCTCCTTCCTTCTGGATGAGCATGAGCTCAAGGCCTTCATCGACGGTGTAGTAGTTGAACCTGTGAATGCAGATCCGTTGAAAGCCTTCAAGAAGAACATGGCAATAGCCAAACGGTTGATCCTCGACGGAGTGAAGGATCACATTGTCTCTTATATTTCTAGCAAAGAGAGTGCAAAGGAGATGTGGGATGCATTGGCCATGCTATATCAGGGGTCTTCCGAGCAGCGGAAGATGTTCCTGGACGAAAAGATGCGATCAACACGAATGCAGAAGGGAGAGCACATTGATCCCTTCCTGTCTAGGTTTCAAGAAGTCTGAGATCAGCTGGCAGTTGCGCCTCAGGCCACCGAGATGGTCAGATTAGCCCTGAACTCAGTTTCAGATGAATCGTAGGTCTTCGTCTAAAGCATCCTAGGCAGAGAAAGACTACCTGATTGGTAGATGATGTGGGCTTCTCTTCAGCAGGAAGAGATGAGGCGAGACATGATCAAGTGTAATCTTGATGGCAACAACAGCAGTGGGATGAAGCCCAAGGAGGAGGAGGAGAATGCAGCCCTTGCATCAAAAGGACAACAGGAACAGCGGAGACAGAAAAAGGACGTTTCAAAATCAAGTGCTTCTAGTGCGGCAAGTATGGTCATTATGCCACACAATGTCCTCTCCAGAAGAAGGACAAATATGAGAAGCATGATCTGCAGGCTGCATCTGCAAGGATCAAGGAGGAGTTCGACATGATTGCCCACATATCTCTTGGGGAGAATTGGGGTGATCTAGAACTGTAGTTCAGTAGAGTTGCAGTTGGGCAGGATCCTTGACAAGTCCACCTCTTGGATCATTACCTTGCTAAGGGAGCCCAAATCAAAAGTAGCAGGATGGACAAGTGTCAGTTGGTGCAGATGAGTGCAGAGGTGATAGCGCAGTGGCTAGAGAGCGCCAGAGTCTGAGCAGCGCACAACAGAGTTGGCAGCAGTGGAGGAAGGCATAGCATAGAGTCAACAACAACACAACAGCTTCAGAGGGTCAGTGCAGAGACTAGCAACAGTCAGATCTTTAGTATCATATGCATCATGCTGAACACTTAGTTCAGTATTGGATGTTTTTCTGTTGCATCAGGCAGAAGAGTTATAGTGTAGTAGCAGTTGGCAGTAGTACGCAGGGTCAACAGTAGCATAGATGCAACAACGCAGTTGTTGGTGGGCAGCAGCCAGACACCAGCAGCACAGCCAAAAAGCTTAGACACATGTATTCCAGACTGATTGTGTTTTATTTAAATAAATAATTATTTTTAATGGGAGCCTAAGTTTAAACTTAGGGAATTAAAATAATTAAAGGGTATTTTAATAAAACAAGGTGTGAATCTTCTAGAAAAAGACAGAGATCAAGTCAAGTTAATCTTAGCCATTTATTAGCGATTTAATCTCGGTTGTTGAAGTCTCAACGAGAAGATTATAAGAAGGACTTGATGGGCATTTGGAATGACACGCCGACAAAGTCTAGAAATTTAACTTCTCAAGTGAGGAGTGCTAAGGGAGAATATCGGTCGAGTTTATTCTTGCAAAGAGGGGCAGAGATAATTTTCTAGTTGGAGATTTTCCTGATCCGGAGAGAACAAGGCAGAAAGAGTAGAGAGTAGTCCGTAGAGGCAGTGCAGAGCCACGCAGAGGCAGCTCAGTGGCAGTGCAGAGCTTCAGAGGGAGTCTGTATTTCTGCTGGGGAACAGTCAAGATCCAGTGCTAGATCCAGGGTGTGAGACCGGGAGGCCAAAGGGCTGAAGTTTCAAGCTAGTAGAGAGATTAGAGGAGGTGCAACAAAGTCCCAGCAGTAGTGACGCAGTGACTGCGAAGGTGTGATGCAGTACTGTGTACAGATTTTCCTGATCCAGAGAGTAGAAGACAGAGAGGGTATAGAGTAGTCTGGAGAGGCAGTGTAGAGCCACGCAAAGGCAGTGCAGAGCTTCAGAGGGAGTCCGTATTTCTGCTGGGGAGAAATCAGGATCCAGTGCCAAAGTCGAGGTGTGAGACCAGGAGGCCAAAGGGTTGAAGTTTCCAGCTAGCAGAGAGATCAGAGAAGGTGCAACGCAGTCCCAGCAGCAGTGACTGCATAGGTGTGACGCAGTACTACGCAGAGGACAAGGAAAGCAAAAGAAGACAAGGATCAAGTAGCTTCAACGAGAATACTTGCAGGTAACAATTTGCATATATGATTTCCTAGATGGTTTTGACATGCATGGTATGTGCATGTTGGTATTTGGTTCTTTTGTTGTCATTGACATGGATTTTTATTGGTTTCGACATTGTATTTTAGCGTAGCCTTTCCGGTTACGGATGGCCATGGTGTGATGGAATTTTTCTCGGTTTTGAGCTTTGGATTTCCAGATGGTTTCGGAATCTAGGGTGAGGTGGTCTCAGGAAAATTCCCAAAGGCCTAGGAATCCCTTGAACGGTAGTGGTGGGATACACGGTAAAGCCTGAAAGGATGGTGAAGAAATTCTGAGGCATCCAAGCTCAGTTTGGTTTTGTGATCTCAACACCGATTTAGGTGTGATCACGGTATGGAGATGGTGGAGGTGGTTTAACCTTTGGATTCACTTGGTTGTGATTGGATTGGTTAATCCCATGAAATCCCACATTCATACTTGGAATATGGCATGGGGTTGACTGGCTGAAGAGAAATTTGGCTCAGCCAATCTATGGTTGGGTGGAACGTGGAAGTCTCAAACCTGATTGATATTTTCCTATGTTTAATAAAGTTAAGTTTCTCTTGCTTTTCATAAGGAAATCTACTAGTTATTATGTGGCTTTAATGGTTGTTCTCTTATTGTTATTTATCTGGTTACATGTTGGTTATAAGCATGGTTTTATGACAGATCTTAGTCATGGCTCTATTCATCTTTTTTCTCATAATTGAATAAATAATGTATGCAAGATCTAATTGATGTTAAGGCAGCTAATGTGAGAAAGCAATGACCTTTCTTATTAAACCTCATATAATTTTTCAGTCCCTCATGTTCAGATTTGCATTCATGACTTGTAGGTTGCATAGCCACCAAGTGCTTGACAAAATATCAGTCTTAGTTGGGGATGGTTAGGTCAAGTCCTGGTTCTAGTTTTGGTTTACAAGCATTGTCTTCATGTCTTTTATGAGTTCTGGAAGTTTCATAGCTTTCTTGGCAGAGGCCTAGCCCGAGCCTTGGTAAATAGCATTAATTCTCGCATTCATTGGCACAACACTGATAGAAAAAGGCCACAGTTGCACTGATGCAGGCCTATGGGAGCGACTGGGAACCCATAGTCGCTTGGAGGCCTTGGCAAGGTAGCGATTGGGGCTCCAAGTGAGGAAAAATGTGAGTTCTCACAAGGATTGGATACCTGGAGGGGTTGGGTTACCCCTGGAGGTCCTATGGAACCTAAGGGAAGTCAGTGAGGTCTTGTTGTGTCGACTCCATTTCCTTAAAATCATCTAGGAGATTGAGTCATATTGTAGTAACCCTCAGCTCATGTTTACCCTGGGCAAGCTACTGAAAGTGGGTAAATGTGGGAGGAGGTGTTACAGGGTTCTTCTTCAAATCGGGTACATACAATACTTATTAGAGATGAATTGTTTGAGTTGATTTAAGTGATGAGTGACAGTACATATCCCTTTCATGGGGTAGGTGGCATTGTCTCCAAGTATGATCTCCAAATTAGTCTTTTTTTCAACTAGATTTGAGAGGGCCTCTTTGTACCCAGTGAAGTGCCTTGAGGCTCCACTATCAATCAACCAATGATCTAAAGTATCCGGAGGAGAGGCAATAGATAGAAGGGAAATAAGATAAAAGTCCTTTTTTTTTTCCACAACATTACTTTCCTCATACCTGGAATTTCTTGTCCTTTTGGGAGGTAGATCATTTCCATATCGAGCATTGGGAGCATTTTTGTTTCCTTTATTGTTGAACCTGTTGTTCCTTTGATTTTCATTACCTTTGTGGTTTTTGTTGTTGTTGTCTTCATCCCGTGGAGTATCCTTCTTATGAGGACACTCTCTAGCATAGTGGCCAAACCTGTTGCAATTGTAGCACCTTCCTTTTCTTCCTTATTTGAATCCATGCTTGAATCCTTAACCTTGTCTCTTTGAACCAACATTATTCTTCCTCTTAGCATGAGCGGAGAAAGCAGTAGGTTCATTTCCATTTAAAGGCTTGTCTCTCTCCATCATCCTCATCTCTTCTTGAGTGCATCTAACCAATAATTCATTGAAAGTAGGAATCCTGTCATTGTTGATAATGGTGGTGTTAAACACATCCCAAGCTATTGTAAGACCTGCAAGAGTGATGAGATTGAACTCCCTGTCAGTAACAACTTCTCCAATAGATAGAAGGTCATTCTTGATTTCTGTGATCGTCATGAAGTAGGATTGGATAGACTCCCCTTTGTCCATATTGATGTTCTTCAACTTGTTCTTGAGAAAGAGGATTTGATTTGCATTGTTTAACATCCCAATCAGCTTATCATACATATCCTTAGATGTTCCCAAATCAGAAATATAAGCAACCAAATTCTTTTGAATGGAGTCTATTATAATTATTTTAGATTGGACCTCACCTTTCTTGTACTTTGTCTTTGCAGCAGCAGGTACATTTGAAGGAGGCTCCACTACTTTTCCCTACACATAGTCCATGACATCATGCTCTTCCAAAGTCAAGGCCAAATTCATCTTCCATGCATGATAGTCAAATTTATCCTTAAGCTTATCCTCAGATTTGAACATGTAGTAGCCATTGAAGCTAGACCAATATTCTTGTCCAACAACTCTCTCTTAGTGATTGCTTTTCTCTCTCTTTCTTGGGCTTTGTCTTCACCTGGGATCTGATACCATGTTAATTTTAGCTAACAATGGTATGTTCTATGCTTAGCACAATTACTTCAATGTTCCTTTAGCAGCCAAATGACAATTTCAATTTAGATTTCCAATAGCAATCACATCAACCATTAATCACATTGACAGTAAAAGTATATAGAACATGAAACAAAAATGCAGAAGACAAGCCAAGACAAGAGGACACCAAATTTGGTGAATGCCAGGGAAAAGCCCCAATGTGGGGAAAACCCTTTGATCAATTCTTCTTATTATTATATCAAAATGTTTAGTAGAGAGAGAGTACAAAAGTCAAAATTGACTTGCCAAATTCAAGTCAAAACAACCCTGTCAAAATTTGCAGTCAATTGCAGTCAAATCAGCCCTAACCAAAAAGTTAAAGAAGATCAACACAATTGTCAAACTTGCCTCCTTCACCTCGATCAACCACAGTCCAACTCGACCTTCTTTGTTGTTCAAAATCAGCCCAAAAAAGTCCACTCAAATTCGATCAAAGGAGAGAAAATTTGTTGTAATTTTCTACGGTCAAAGTTGCAGTCAAGCCTGAAGTCAGTGACGGTCCAAGTGCCCAGATTCCCTCGATTCCTGTGCCCAAAAATGCGCCCTAAAAGATAGAAATAATCCTCCAAAAATAGTAGTCAAAGGATGCCTAGAAAGTCAAAGTCAACTCTAGTCAAACTGCAGAAATTTTTTAGATTTTCGGCCTTGCAATTATGTGCTGTAATTTGACCTCCATGTGCCACACGTGAGAGAGAGAGGGAATGGCCAATGCTTGTACGAACCAATGAGAGAAGGAGAGAGAATGTGAGAGTGATGATGATGCCAAATGAGGTGAGAGGTCACTTGTATTTATACAATTCGTTGAGGGTGAAGAGTCATGTCCATTGAGCTTCATGAGCCTACATGATGATGTGGCCGACCTGAACAATTTGCACATGTGTGGGCATAAATTCAAAAACACACTTCTGCTTGTCCAAATTGGATGATCTTTATATCAATATTGGTCCTCTCGAAAAGAGGAATTTAACGCAATCATCATCTCCATCAAATGAGTTGTCCCATGGTGGAATTTGGCCCTAGTTTCCAATTTTAACACTTTGGGAGGGGCTTTATGGGGTTTTGAGGAATTTCTTTCGTATATGATGACATTTTCTTGGCATATTCCATCATTTGCACAACTTGCCTTTCGTTTCATTGCATTTAGACAACTTTTGGAAAACAGGGTTATTATGGAGCCTAACTCAATTAATTACAATTAAGGTACATTCAGGGAGGGATACTTGACAAAACACCTTAATGTAATAGCTCGTTGGAACCAAAATGAGAAGATCTACGGGATGAGATGATGGGAAGTGATGTTCAGTGGCTTGAGGATGAATGGTGGTCGATTTACCAATTTCCCAAATTAAAAAGGTATTTTAATTAAAATAAAAGGAGGGAAAGGTACTACGTGATTTAAAATAATAATAAAATAAAAGCTTCTAGGGGGATCCACCAAATCTATAAAAAGAGGAGGAGACCATTTGAGGACATATTGGATTTATGCATGTTGATTTTAAAGAGGTAGGGATAACCTAGTTCCTAGCTTCTATAGCCCTAGGATGGAAACCCTCGAGTTTGCTATTGTGTTGGATGAAAACCCAATACTCTTGAGGTTTCACCCAGGAATTTCATGATGCTTCAGTGGATATTTTGGAGAGAAGATTGACAGTAGTAGTTTTGTGACTTGGAGTGGGGGTCACATAGAGCCCCCATTTGGGTGATATTTTCAGTTACAGTTTGAAGGTCGAGTTGGCATTGCAGCAGAATATTTGGAGGCCTTCTCAGCGATTATCTCCGCTATAATATTGACATGTAATCTAGCTCCTATAATATAATAAATAAAGCTGAGTTTGTTGTTGCCATTTTTCTGGTGTTGCAATTTAAATATATTGCTCTGCAAATTTATGAGGTTTTGCATGTATTTTCTTGAATAAATTTTCCATAATAAAATTCCTACTATTTTTAGCTAAATGTTCAGAACTGGATATTACACAATCATATACACTAAGAACGAGAAAATATTGGTGACTAAATTGCAATCATAACTTATTTTTCATATATTTTTTAAAAATGTATTTGAAAAAAAATCAAACCAATTCTTTTTTAAAATGATTATTCATTATTGAATATTTTTATAAAAATATAACTCATTTTAAAAATCAGTAAGATTAAGATTTCCACACTTTTAGTTAAATATAGATATTTCAAATTTTCAATGTCAATAGATAAATTGGGGTTCTGGAAAATGTCAGATTGACAGAGGACATAGGCATATTAAAATACGACACGGAATGAATGTGAGTGAGAAATAGTAAGTGCAGACATTTTGGATTTACCGTAGAACATGATTGCTGAAAATTGCTTAACGAGAAATGCGTGGAGAAAGATTAGAATTCCCTTTGGTTGTACTTTGGTGAAAACTTAACAAGACAGTATTGTACACATTATGAATTTTTTATTAATTTTTATGAAAATATTATTTTAGAATCTTATTTTTAATATATATATATATATATTTTAAGAGAAGTTTATTATCGTTTTGTTGAGTTAAAAGGTCATTAAGTATGACAGTGTGATAAAAATTGTGAAATTTAAATCTAATTTGAATATAAAAAATTATTTAAGAAAAAAATATTTTCGTCGTCAAGCTTCTTACTGTTACAAAAATGACAACTCTTACCTCCCAACTCACAAGAAAAGTAAAACAGTTCATTCACTTTGCTCATGCTACAGCCATCTGGAAGGAAATTGAAGTAATTGGAAAGCAGACCTCTCTAAGGCAAGTGCTCGGATGTCATAGTTGGATCAACCATTGCATTGGAGCATTTTTCGTTTGAACATCAAGCCTCTAAATCTACACAATTTAGTTGAACGTTCGAAAATAATCACGCGTTACAAACCATAAGAAGTGTTACTATCAGATTCATACCTTAAATTTGGAAAACCCTTGGTTAAATGTTCCGTATATTCAGTGTAGAATGGTATCTTCTTTAAATCATTGTAATCAAGAACAACCTGACAAATAACAACCAAATAAGAATTAGGCTGGTTCTTTTCTTAACATTTTATGATATTTCTACCATCTCATCATCAATATGCATAACTTTAATATATTTTCATTGCAAAATCTTTCAATAGATAATGTGCTTGGTATTCCAAAACTGAAGACATATCAAAACTATCAAATACACCATTAAGATTCAACTGATCTTTTTATAGAACATTACATAAAATGAGCCTCATAAGAGAAATCATATTCTCTATTCATTTTCTCTAAAACAGGTGGTTTTGATATACATCATTAAGTATAAAAAATGAAATCTGAATATATATATCAAAGGTTGATATATAATGTTTACCCAAGTGAGCAATTGAAAACCATAAGAAATAGCGTTGGTAATCTCTATTCTACTTTGTTTTGGGATAGCTTTTTGGAATATATCAAAATTAGACTAAAGATGTGGATGGCATGTCTTGAGTGTACAAGTAGTTAAGGGAATTATGTAGAGGTTATATTTTTAAAAATAAAAATATTTAAATATGTATTTGTTTTTAAATAAAAATAAAAAGTAAAGTAATTTTGGATTTTGAATAAATTACAAAATATGAATTAAAAAAAGGTTACAGTTTGTTTATGAGTGAAGCAAGTACGTTAAAATGGAATTAATAATAAATAAAAACATTTGACATACACAAACTGTTATAAGGAATTTTACAACATAACATCAAAACAAATGCAATGAAAATATATGAATATTTATTAACTACAGAACATTAATGAAACGTGGAATTACAAATGATAAAAATAACAAAGATAATGAGTGATAGGTGTGAAAATTTCAAGTCTTAGATCTAGAAACCTACTGCAGCAAACTGAATTACTTCTCCTACTTGTAAACTACATTGACAAGTTATTTTGCAGATTATTTCTGAAAATATTGAAGCAATTATTGAAGCATCCTTCACTTGCTTAATTTAGATGCAGAAACAGGAAACTGAGCAAAAGATATAAAACACACAGGACACCATTATTTTTGGACAAATGTCCCTGGAAAACCCAATGCTGGAAAACCAGTGCAACATATATGAGGTTTTATTATTAAGCAGCAGTAATATCTGAATACATCATTTAACGTCACTCTAGACAATTCAGTTACAGAGAATATGACTGACAAAAATATTAGTGAGGTTACCTCACTCTATCACTGTAAATCCTGACTAATCTGGCCACAAACTGATGTGCCTCTAGTAGGCTCTACGCAGTCACTGCACGGTCCCAGCATCAACCCTTCTCGGCACTGCGTCACTCAGCTGGTGAATCGATCTTCTCCTCAGAAATTTTGATCTTTGCCTCCCGATCTGACACCCTGGTTCCGGCTTCTAAAATCGACATTTCAGCAAACCCTTTGAATTTCCTCTGGCCCTCTATCCAGCCTCTGTGTAGCCCTACGTAGCTCTGTGTCATCCTCTCTGGCTCTACGCTGGAGCCGCTGGATCTCTCTTTGTCCTTCTCTGCTGATGATTCTCTGACTGAGTCGCTTCGAAGAGCTCAGATTAATGGAACTCATAAATGCTTGGGCCGAGGTGTCATCCTGACTGATAGGAGTTGTTTCGATTTTAATGGTTCCTATTATTCGTAGTCACTAGAGGAGTTCTGCAAACAAGGCACATTTGTGTGAGCACTCTAGTTCGCTAGTTGTGCAGCGACATAGCCACAAGAGGAAGGAATTGACAATTGGATAGCACGGCATGTGAGTTAATCCATCCAACCAAGAAAGGTGTTGTCGTGCAAATGAGAGACCACGAACAATAGAGTGTGCATTGGTGTAATCTATGCAATGGTGATCTGATACGGTGCACTTTTCGTATGCGATCTGGAGTTGGAGTGTGATATTTGGCGCAATGGTGATAAGCGGGTGAATGCTTGAAGACAGAGCGTTATTCCTCTCCATTGTTTGCTGGAATGTGTTAATTTATAGTGGGTTTTGAAGAGACCAGTATTGAAAGGGAGTTTGGGAAGGGTGAGCCCAATTTTTCCAGATCTCTGTGCATCAAAAAAATTTGATTGTTTGATGTGCATATGCCATCTGTAAAATTTCAAATAGAGTTGTATGTTATAGCTCTGCACATATACCCGAGAATTAAATGGAGTTGAGGTTGTTGTAGTAGAATTATTCAAATTTACTTGCTGCAGAGGTGAACGTGAAGCTGTCAACCGGGCCGAGGAAATGTCGCTATATCAGGTTTCTCTATTAGGGGATCGAGGCAATGATCACCACCCCCTATAGGAACCCTAAGGCCTACATGGATGAGATTGAGAGAGCTATCCACGAGCTCTTAGCACTGGGACACATCCGACCCATTACTAACTTGTTTGATTTTTCTAACATTCTGGTAAAGAAGAAGGATGGCACATTGCGGATGTGCATCGACTACAGGGCACTCAACAAAAAGACCATGAAGAACCGATACCCCATCCTCAGGATTAATGAGTTGATGGATGAGTTGAGGGAATCAAAGTTCTTCTCCAAGATCGATTTGAGGTCGGGGTACCATCATATCAGGGTGAGAGACCAAGATGTCCCCAAGAGTGCATTCAAGTGCCATTATGGCCACTTCAAGTTTCTGGTGAACCCCTTCGGGCTAAACAACGCACCAGCCACGTTTCAGTCTTGCATGAACCACTTCTTCTGTGGTAAGTTGAGGAAGTTTGTGCTGGTGTTCTTTGAGGACATCCTTATATACACCCGCACTTGGGAGGAGCACTTGTAGCACATTGAGGTTGTACTGCGTATTTTGGAGCAACATTTCTATGCTAAGATCTCCAAGTGCGAGTTTTGGTGTGGATGGAGTGAGAGTCCATGAGGAGAAGATATGGGCCATTCGAGAGTTGCCAAAACCGAAGAACCTAACAAAACTCCGGGGATTTGTAGGCATATGCACCTACTACCAAAAGTTTGTCAAGGAGTTTTCCCAACTTGATGCACCCCTCACAAATCTCACCAAGAAGGGGGCATTTGGCCGGACTGATACTGCACAGAAAGCCTTTGACAGGCTCAAGGAGGTGATGAGTAGCTGTCCGATGTTGGCTTTGCCGGATTTCACGCAGCCCTTCATTTTGGAGTGTGATGCTTCGAGGGAGGGAGTATGCGCAGTATTGATGTAGGGGGGGAACCCTATAGCTTTCGAGACTAGGAAGCTACTGTAGCATGAGAGGTTGTATCCGATTTACGGCAAGGAGATGCTTGCCATTATGCATGCATTGGCTAAGTTTCGACAATATTTGGTAGGCAACAGGTTTCGGGTGAGGACTGATCACAACAGCCTCTGGTTTTTCCTTAAGCAAAAGCTGTTGCAGGAGAGGCAACAGAAGTGGGTCAGTAAGATCCAGGCCTACGACTTTGACATTGAGTATGTCAAAGAGAAGAACAATGTAGTGGCAAATTCTTTGTCACACAGAACAGCAATGCTGTCCTTGATGAGCCTAGATGCAAACTGGAGGGCTCAACTGTTTGTGCAGTACTCCAATGACCGCTTTCCTTGTGAGGTGTTGGATGGCCAGGTTTCAGATGACAGGTACAGGGTGATGGATGAGGTCATCTACTACAAAGATAGGATCTTCTTGACTAGGGATTATCAGCTCAAGGAGAAGATATTGCGTGCATCCCACAATTCTCCTCTATTAGGCCATCAGGGATTCACGAAGACCTACAGGGCCATTAGGGAGAGGTTCTCTTAGAGAGGCCTCAAGGAGGACGTACTCTGACATGTCAGGGAGTGCTAGGTGTGCAGAGGAACAAGGGGTAGATGAGCCACTCAGTCATATTCTTACAATCACTTCCCATTTTGGAAGAAAAGTGGGAAATCATTTCTATTGATTTCATTACTGGGTTGCCCGCGGTGCAGGGCAATGATTGCATCTTTGTGGTCATTGATCGACTAATAAAGTATGCCCATTTCTTCGCTATATCAGCACAGTACACAACTACACAGGTGGCCAGGCTATTCTTTCGTGATGTTTTCAGATTGCATGGTCTTCCTAAGACCATAGTCAGTGACAGGGATAGCCATTTCATAGGTCGATTTGTAGAAATTTCTTAATCTTAATTCTTATGCAGAAATTATTTCTGTTAATCCAGTTAAGATTCTCCTACTTATACAAGTTATCAATTGAATAAATTCAATTTAACATCAAAGCAAAACACATTACAGATCTCTATCAATTCAGATCTAGAATAATCACATGCACACATAGACGAAGTGACACAATTATTTCTGGACAAACTGTCCCCGGAAAAACCTAATGTGGGAAAACCGGTCTCTGTCTACTGGAGGGCTATATTATTAAGAATATTTCTGAATACACAACTCTGGGTTCTAGATCTGGAAAACCCTACACAGAAAACTCTAGATCTGTAGCACCTGGCTGATCTAAGAACAACAATACTGACTGATCCACACCCTCAAACGGGATTTACAAGACTTAGCCAGATCTAGGCCTAGAAACCCCAGATCTGCCCCTGAAAGACACTGCGTTAGCCTGTAAAGGCCTCCAAATGCTTAGCGTTGTCAATGGAAGGGATTGCGTTACCCTAGACTGGGTGACGCAATCACTACGCTGCCCCTAAGGGTCTCTGCGTAACTCCTGAAGGTTTTCCTGAAAATCACGCTGTCCTTGCTGCTGCTGCTGCTGCCGTCTACTGCTATTGCTGCTGCCGTTTGCTGCTGCTGCTATTGACGTCTGCTGTTGCTGCCCTCTACTGCTGCTGCCTGCTGCTGCTGCTACTGCCGTCTGTTGCTGCTGCTGCTGCCGTCTGCTGTTGCTACTGTTGCCTTCCTCTGCGCTGTCTTTCTTGATCTCTTCTCTACTTCTTGAGTATTTTAGACCTCGGGATCAGATCATCCCCTTGGTCTAAATTCCCCTCTCTGCAACTGAAACACATGAGAATTCTTAGCAACCCCGCCCTAGAATCTCAGCTTAGCTTCAGTGCTCTGCCTTTGTGTGTCTTACAAATGACCCCAAGCCTTTCCTTTATACTTTTATCGTTGACAAATCAACGGCCAAGATTAAATCTTTAATCGATGGCTAGGATTAAAAGAAAGCTTGATCCGTGTGACTTAAGACAATTTCATCACATGTTTAATTAACTTCACTTCAATTATTTTATTTTCTTAAGTTTTAACTTAGGAAATACATTAAAATTATTAATTAATTTAATATCCCTTAAACCAGATGAAATTTCCCAAATCCATTTCTGGGTCTTGTAGATCAAGTGAACTCTAGTCCTTCCTCAAAATTTGGGACCTAGAGCACAACTAATGCTACACCAAATACACAAAATATCAACACTCCCTCTTAGCATCAAGGGTGTTCTCTAGCAATACATCACACTTATGTATTACATGATTTTGGGCACTGGTTCTGTGCTGCTGAAGCTTGGCCTCCTGCCACTCAACTCTACACTACTACTGCCATTTTGTACTGCTACCCATGACTCTGCCACTACCACTACGACCATTGTACTGCAGCTCCCTCTCAATATGCTGCATCTGTGCTGCTCATAGCACTACCACTGCTGATCTGCTGCACTGCAACTTCAATTGTTGAGAGAAACAACTGAATCTCCTGCCCAATATTTGACAAACAAGTCAAATGGGCTGCATCATCATCACTGAAGCTCCATAGGCTACAGATTTGTGCTAGCATCTAAAGAACGATGCACAACTACAACTCTGCCTACGTAATCAGACTCCCTCTACACTACTAAAGTCACATCAGCTCCTTGTGCCGAAATATATCACGCTATTGCTGCACTGCATTGTCCCTCTGAAGCTCTCTGCGTTGCTGCAACTCTGCATTGCGTAAGCAGTACTACACTGCGCTGTTGAAGTCACATCAGCCTCTGCGCTGCTACTGCTTCTACGTTGCTGCTGCTTTGCCCTGCGTTGTTTCTCCCAACCTTCAAATCTGCCTCTGCCTCTCCCTCATCTGTGATCTATGTACCCACTGCTCTACTTGTCTCGCTACTATCTTAAGGCTATCATAGCTCGCTTTTGATCCAAGAGATGAGTTGCTCAAGGATCCCGCCTTACTTCCATGTAGCTCCTCTACATGTCCATGTCACCCCACCTCCGTGGTTCATGAGCACTCATGGATATATCATCTCTCGACCCATCATCTTCCACTGCTGCTTTGGAAGAAGATGCTTCCTTGTCCTTCTTCTTTTCTAGACAATGGCTGGCAAAATGTCCCATTTCGCCACACTGGAAGCACTTGATCTTAGAAATATCCTTCTTCTTCTTTGGTTGCTTCTTCGATGCCAAGGCTACATCTTCCTCCTCTTCCTTCTTAACCTTTCTCAACGCAGGGGTGTGCTGCTTCTTGGTGAACCTTTGTAGTTCTTCTTGCCGCAGGATCGACCACAAGCTGTCCCAATCTGGGAGGTCCGCTCTGCCCAAGATACTTTGGACAAATGTTTCCCACTCATCCGTGACTGCATTGAGGGCAGTCCTGACTATCACTGCATCATCTATGGTTGCACCCGTTGCAGTCAACTGATCCCTGATTGACTGCAATATGAAGAGGAAATGCTCCATGTCTTCTCCCTTGGTCATCATGAATGACCTCATTTGGGCCTCCAACAGCATCTTTCTTTGGAGTGATTTTCCCTCATATAGGGATGTCAAGGCCTTCCACATCTCACTAGTTGTCCTCTTCTCAGCTATGTGTGGCACAATATGATTCTTGATACTATCCATTATCAGCCGCTTGGCATGCCCAGCAGCTTCTCTATGCTTCCTCAGGAGATCCGCATCTGTCAACGTGGCCAGGGTCTGCTCTGCATGGTCTCTTAGACCATATGCCTCTAGGACAATCAAAATCCTAGCTTTCCATACCGAAAAGTTTGAGAGGTCCTCTAGCCTATCCTGATCACGCAGTCCATGAGGAGCCATCTGCTCAGAATGTGTCGGAGCTCCTTTTCTCTATGCTAGAGATCTTGGATCTAGGGTCCTTTTCGAACTGGGAACCCTCTGCTCCCTCTAACACTTGATTTCCCTCCTTGGAAATCTACCAAATCAAATATGATTCAGCTTCTTCTTTGATCCTCTGACCAAACTGCAAGTTTCCTTTGGCAAGAAACTCTCTGAGAAGCTGATCTCTTTCCAAAATTTGTCACTTGTGCTAAGGTTAAAAATTTGAAAACTTCAGAATTTTAACCCCACCAGCTCTTCTGAATTTTTGCAACTTTTCTGCAGACTTTTTCTGGATCTGACAGATTCAGATATGAATCACATTGGTTGGCTTCAGACCTAACCAGCGTTGTTTCTGAGTTGCCTCTGCGCAGTAATTGCGTGGGCTTTCTAGGACACAGCGCTGGATAGCATCACCCTTCCCTCTACGTGAATCTCTTGTTGAAAACTACGCTATCCCTTTAGATCTGCTTTTTTGTTGCCTTTCCAACTGCTTTCTACAACTAGATCCTTCCAATTCTTTAGTTGGTGACCCTTCTAGATCTGCAATCGCTCTGATACCAAGCAGAAATTTTTGAATCTTAATTCTTATGCAAAAATTATTTCTGTTGATCCGGTTAAGCTTCTCCTACTTATACAAGTTATCAACTGAATAAATTCAAGTTAACATCAAAGCAAAACACATAAGAGATCTCTACCAATTCAGATCTAGAATAAGCACATGCACACATAGACAAAGTGACACAGTTATTTCTGGACAAACTATCCCCGAAAAAAACCCTGTGGGAAAATCGGTCTCTGGCTGCTAGAGGGCTCTATTATTAAGAATATTTCAAAATACACAACTCTGGGTTCCAGATCTGGAAAATCCTATAGACAAAACTCTAGATCTGCAACACCTGGCTGATCTAAGACCAACAATACTGACTGATCCACACCCTCAAACGGGATTTACAGAACTCAGCCAGATCTAGGCCTAGAAACCCCATATATGCCCCTGAAAGACACTACGTCAGCCTGTGAAGGCCTCCAAATGCTCAGCGTTGTCACTGGAAGGGACTACGTTACCCCAGACTGGGTGATGTAGTCACTACACTGCCCCTAAGGGTCTCTGTGTAACCCCTGAAGGGTTTCCTGAAAATCACGTTGTCCTTGTTGTTGTTGCTACTGCTACCGTCTACTGCTGCTGTTGCTGCCGGCTGCTGCTACTGCTGCTGCTGCCATCTGCTGCTACCGTTTGCTGCTGCTACTGCTGCCTTCCTCTACACTGTCTTTCCTGATCTCTTCTCTACTTCTTGTGTATTCTAGACCTCGGGATCAGATCATCCCCTTGGTCTAAATTCCCCACTCTACAACTGAAACACTTGAGAATTCTTGCAACCTCGCCCTAGAATCTCAGCTTAGCTTCAGTGCTCTGTCTCTGTGTGTCTTACAAATGACCCCAAGCCTTTCCTTTATACTTTTCTCGTTGACAAATCAACGACCAAGATTAAATCTTTAATCAATGGCTAAGATTAAAAGAAAGCTTGATCCATGTGACTTAAGACAATTTCATCACATATTTAATTAAATTCACTTTAATTTAATTAATTTAATATCTCCTAAACCAGATGAAATTTCCCAAATCCATTTCTGGGTCCTGTAGATTAGGTGAACTCTAGTCCTTCCTCAAAATTTGGGAACTAGAGCACAACTGATGTTACACCAAATACACAAAATCTCAACAAGATTTTGGCAGGAGATCTTTCGTTTAGTGGGTACAAAGTTAACTCCTAGTACCATATATCACCTTCAGACAAATGGGCAGACAAAGATAGTGAATAAGTGGATGGAAGGCTACTTGCGGAACTACGTCACAGGGCAGTAAAAGGCATGGATGCATTGGCTGCACTTCGGAGAATACTGCTACAACACCACTTTCCACATGTTTATTGGTATGTCTCCATTTTATGCTTTATATGGATTTCATGCTCTGACTTTTGCTGATGTTATGTTTGGAGCTAGCAAGGCCCCCAGGGCCAAGGACTGGATCCAAGAGAGCCAAGATATACTCCGGGCTCTTAAGGACAACTTAGCCACAATGCAGAACCAACAGAAGCTGTATGTAGATAGAGGGCGGGTAGAGAGATAGTTTGAGGTACGTGACTTGGTCTACCTCCGACTTCAGCAGTACCGGCAGTCTATGCTAAAGTAGAAGGGCACCGAGAAGCTCAAGCCTCGCTTCTATGGGCCTTACAGGGTGATCCGTCGAGTAGGGGAGGGTGCTTATGAGTTGGAGCTACCAGCATGGAGTCAGATACATAACATTTTTCATGTATCATGCCTGAAGAAGCCATTGGGGCAGCAGGTGACTGCAACAGAGGAGCTTCCACCCACAGATGATAAGGGGCATTTGGTGTTACAGCGAAAAGCCATTTTAGACACCTGGGAGAGACAGCTATAGAGCAGGACAATCAAGGAGTATTTGGTGAGATGGAGGAATCTTCTGGATGAGGATGCCACTTGGGAGAGTGAGAAGATTCTGCAGCACCCATCTTTGCAATTACTTGAGGACAAGCAACATTTTGGCGGGGAGGACTGTAATATTCCCAATTAGCAGCAACTAATTGGAAATATTAATTTTTGCTCAGATTTTTCTTTTCTAATGTTCAACCACAAATAAAGGGGTGTTGGGACCCATAACCCAACTTAGGAGAAATAAGCTCCCTAAAGTCACTTAGCCAACATTCTGATTTCAGCGTGGGGCCCAGGGGGACGAAGTGAGAGCATAGGTAGATAGACAACACAGAGGCAGCGTGGGCCAGGAAGCTCTATGGCAGCGTGGGCTAGGACAATGCAGAGTAGGCAAGGCAGCGTGGCAAGGGAGGACAGCGCAGCAAGGTTAGCTTCTCATTCATTCTATCATGCATCTTCATAATTTCTGTCTAACAAATATTGAGCGCGCTTACACTGTTTAGCTAAGTCTGCAAGTGTTGTTCAGCACACAGGTGTCTCCGAGCGAAGATCCCAACCTTAGCCTTGGGGGACTTCGAGTGCTCGCTCAGGGGAGGAGCTTTACCTTGAGTTTCCAGAGCAAAGAATGCAACATCATCCATCCAAGAGTTACATAGTCTTGAGCTAGCCCAGTCTCTCACAAAGGTTACGCAGTTTTGGAGGAAAGCAGCTCCGAGAGATGGATCATCACTAATTTCAATCCGGGATAAGCGTGAGGGGATCAGCCCTCCACAAGTTGTCTTTTGGGAGCAGATTGAGGCCAGAAATTCCAGTCATCCACTTCAGAGGCTAGCGTACTCACCAGGAGTGCGTAATTTTCCCAAGGGGGTTAGATTCCGGGGTCAGCATTTCTGGAATTCCTTCCTGGGTTTTTCTGGGTTTTTGGAGAGTTCATAGCCGGAATTTCATAATTTTCTGAGCATGGGGAACAGCCCCAAGGAGCAGCTCCATTCTAGCCAAAAGCAACACTTTCCAGCAGCACTAACAGCTCAGAGAAGTACGCAGTCCAGAGATGGAGCAGCCATCCATAGCAGGGTTTGGAGAGTTATTTCAGCTTGCCTTGAGCAAGCCAAGGTGCTATCATTCTGATCACCTTCTTGTACTCATTCCCTATTTCCAGTTTATAATAAAATGGCTCAGCTTTCCTAAATGTTTGTAGTGTTTTTCATGGTGTCTCTCTATTAGCTATAGTTTTTGTTTATGTTGCTTTGTATTGCTGTTTATTTCCTATTCGGAATATTACAAACGATTTCCCTTCAGCTAAGTTGTTTGGTTATGGGGATTGATTCTATATCATCAAAATCAACTAGAACTTCTACTTTACCTCCTCTGCATCCATTTGGAGGTATTCAACTTGGGTTTCAGCATTAATACAAGCCAAATCACGTCCTTTCTTGCTGCTAGGCTACACACATGGGCCTTATGTAGCAAGTTTTGGGCTCTAACAGGGCTTTTTCTACCATTGTGTGTTCCTCTATAATTTTTTTTCCATAAGGCAGTTCTAGGGGACAAAAAAGGGGAAGGTTATTAGTTGCCACAATTACTCACACCACAAATTGTGAGTAGCTAGATGTCCCTGATGTTATATAGAGTTCCCGTATTTCTTTCAAAAATTTGTGCTCTTCAAGGTGATACTAGAGATAGATGGCCATCCTGATCAAGTTTAAGCTGGCATCTTGCTGTGCTGATTTTGTGTAAATATCAAGCTTTGTAACCATAAGCACAGAAATATTCGTAAAAAATGTGCAGATATGGTAACATTCTGTTGTTGATTGAATGCGTGTTTATTTGCTGGTTCTTCAAGAAATGGGTCAGCCACGGATATGTTGTTCTTGATGAGTCATTGATTTACTATTGTTTTTACATTAAGATTCAGTTAAGATTAAGCTTGGCCTTGTGCTTATGTTAATAAAACATGTGACATAACACATAAACAGGAGATAATATTTTGGTATTTTCACCTAAATAACCAACTCATGGAGATCCTCCCCTGTAACTATACTTTTGTCTTTAATCTTCATAACAACAATCTTTCAAAAGGGAATGCAAATAATAGATTAGAATTGGTTCCCAAGATGGTACCCATTAGCACATTCTCCTTTCCAGCACTCCCTTTTTTTCATAGTCCTTCCTATAGCCAAAGATTTATCATTAAGCCAACACAATAATTATAATTTGGTAGTAAGGTTTAAGTTTTAACTAGTCATAATAGTATTTATTTTCATCTTGTTTTGGAGTAAATTAGTGAGAATTTCTTTTAATCTAAATGAAATTCGTCATTTATAAAAATAATATCCAATTCAAATATGCTAAACAGCTTCTTGCAATAAGGCCATACAAGTTGCTCTCTAGAATTGTAAATGCATTGCATAGATTAAATGCACCTTTTGCTATAGGCATTGCACTGTTTTCTTTGGATTGAACATTTAGGTGTGTCCATGTCTGTTATTGTTATGGACCATTAAAGAAGATTTATACACAATAAATCATAAATATCTCATGATCATACTGCACTTTCTTGAGAGGACCAAAGAAAATCATTCTTAAAATTCAGACAATCAATATTTAAGTTAAAAAGAAGAAGAAACAAGAACAGATTACAGAAAGGAGGAAGATGAACAATATCAGTCCAAAAATTTATCCTTAGTACTAATTTCAATGCACTGGTAAGCTAACAAACCTCAACAATATCATCTTCCCCCACAATGCCGAATGGAATAATAGTGGCCTCAAATCGAGCTGCCATTCGAACAAACTCTGCCTTCTCAGGCCAAAAGAGCTTGTGTTGCTCACCCTAAATAATCAAAGAGACAGAAGGTTATACAAGTATTTTATCAAGATTCCAAGTACGAAAAGAGGAAAAATGCAAAGATCAATAGCTCAAATTACTTCTTAGAACAATGAATCTTTTGAGATGTGAAGCAAAAATTGGATCAGAAAGATGCTAGGTTATGACTTTGAAATTATCTAAAAAAATTAAAAGAAAATGAAATCGCAGATATTTTTTCAAGGAAAGAAGAAGAGACCAAGGCCATTTTGTGCTATATCAACTCTACAAGTTAATCAGGTGGAATAAGCAAGGATAGAATGACAACATGACCGGAATATAGGGTGGCTTATTCAACAGCTGCAACAACACTCAAATGCTTTAAATAAATTTGTGTAGACGAATGATTCACTTTCGGATAAGAATTCCTTTTATTTAGGTCAGAATTTCCAACTCAAACAAAAGGTCCATTTGGAACCACACAATTCTCCAATGGGGGAACACTTGGAATTGAAAAGTAATAATACAATAAGAGAGAATTTTTCTGAAAGGGTCTTAAAACTTATGTTCAAAAGTTGATGGAAGAGTGTTTGGTTTTCCAACAAAGAAATGGAAAGATTATCAAGACTCTAGATCTTCTAGAACCGTTAACTATACATAGTCAACATTGGGAATAGGTCTCAATTAATCTTTTCATTGGTCTACCAAAGATGAAAGGGAAGAATGTGTTGAGATTTTGGGTAGCATCAGTTGTGCTCTAGCTCCGAAACTTTGTGGAGGGGCTAGAAAACTTGAGATCTCCAAGACCCAGAAATCGTTTGGAGAAATTCCACCCGGTCTGAAAGTTATTCAATAAATAAATTATTTTAATGGAGACCCTAAGTCTAACTTAGGGAAATTAAATAATTAAAAGGAATTAATTTAAACATGTGGGTGAGAATGTTCTAAGTAACATGGATCAAGTATTTTCTAATCTTAGCCGCTGATTAGAGATTAGATCACGGTCGTTGATTTCTCAACGAGAAAAGTATTAAAGGAAGGCTTGGGGTCAGTTGGAGAAGACACACAATGCAGTAGCACTTGAGTTAAGTCGAAATTCTGGGGTGCGGTTTGCTGAGAATTTTCGAGTGAGCTTGCAATGCTTGTGAGGGGCAGATCGGCGAGGGATTATTCTGATCCGAGGCCGAGAATACAAAGGCAAAGTGGCAGATCCGTACCTCTCTAATCCGATAATACTTCAGTAAAATAACTTGTTAATGTTAATAAAACAAGTAGGTGAAGTAGATCTAGATACTGTAGTAGGTTTTCTGTTTTTAAACTTTCACATGGTATCAGAGCATTGCAGATCAAGTTGATCCACCATAAGAGCGGCTAAAGAAATTGTTGCAGAGAAGGCAGTTGAAGCAACAGAGTTCCAGAAGAGGGCAGCGCAGCACCAGGAGAGACGCAGCCCAGCCAGGCTGACGCATAGACCACACAGAGGTTGACGCAGAGCCAGATGAGTGACACAAAGGCAATGCAGAGCCTTCCAGACTGATGCATGAGTAGCCTGCGCTGCGCAGTTACTGCATAGAGGCTGCGCTGAGCCAGTCTGCTCACGCAGAGGCCAGCCAAAGGGACATAGTTCGTGTTTTGAGGTTGCTGTGAAGATTTGCCGAAGTCTGGAAGCAGAGCTTCAGATCTTCAGAGGTTGCTGGTGTGGTAGAGGTTTTGTCGATGTAGAACCGTGCCTAACAAAGATGACAAGAGCGGGAAGTGAACAGCTGCTCAGCAGATCTGCGCCAAACAGATCTAAGATTTGATCTGGAGGGTGATCATAGAGAACTGAATCAGATGTTTTTGGCAGAGGATTTCCAGGAAGGAAATCAGTGGTCAGAGGGACCGGCTACTATAGAGGGTTTCTAATCGCCAAGAAACCCAGATCCAGTTTTCTGTTGAGTGTTGCAGGAGAAAGAGGGAGAGGAGTATCTGTTTCAACATATTTGAGCAGAGATGGTTTCTCATGGACTAAGAGATCAGGACAGGTTGGATATCATGTCCAACTTCATTATCTGGAGGGCCAGGATCCTAACAGTCCTGGATGAGTATGACATCAAGGACCATGTTGAGAATGTCCTAGATGTGCCGACCAATCTAGATCCTTTGAAGAAATTCAAGGAGAATCAGGCGTGAGCTAAGCGCTTGATCATGGATGGAGTCAAAGATCACGTGGTTCCACATATTGCCAAGAAGAACACGCAAATGAAATGTGGACAGCTTTGGACACGAAGTATCAGGGAGGTTCCGTCCAAAGAAAGATGCTTCTGGAAAATCAAATGCGATTGTTCCAGAAGCAGAAGGGTGAGGAAATAGATCCCTTCCTCTTTAGACTTCAAACTATTCGGGATCAACTGATTGCCATGGGTACGACTCCATATGAAGGGCTCTTGGTGAGGACTGCCCTGAGTACGACTCTGTATGAAGGGCTCATAGGTTTTGTCGATGCAGAACCATGCCTAACAAAGATGACAAGAGTGGGAAGTGAACAACTTCTCAACAGATTTGCGCCAAACAAATCTAAGATTTGATCTGGAGGGTGATCATAGAGAACTAATTCAAATGTTTTTGGCAGAGGATTTCCGGGAGGGAAATAAGTGGGCAGAGGGACCGGCTACTATAGAGGGTTTCTAATCACCAAGAAACCCATATCCAGTTTTCTGTTGAGTGTTGCAGGAGAAAGAGGGAGAGGAGTATCTGTTTCGACATATTTGAGCAGAGATGGTTTCTCATGGACTGAGAGATCAGGACAGGTTGGACATCATGTCCAACTTCATTATTTGGAGGGCCAGGATCTTGACAGTCCTGGATGAGTACGACATCAAGGACCATGTTGAGAATGTCCTAGCTGTGCTTACCGATGTAGATCCTCTGAAGAAATTCAAGGAGAATCAGGCGTGAGCTAAGCGTTTGATCATGGATGGAGTCAAAGATCACGTGGTTCCACATATTACCAGGAAGAACACGACAAATGAAATGTGGACAGCTTTGGACACAATGTATCAGGGAGGCTCCGTCCAAAGAAAGATGCTTCTGGAAAATCAGATGCGGTTGTTCCAGAAGTAGAAGGGTGAGGAAATAGACCCCTTCCTCTTTAGACTTCAAACTATCCTGGATCAACTCATTGCCATGGGTACGACTCCGTATGAAGGGCTCTTGGTGAGGACTGCCCTGAATGTAGTCACCGAGGAATGGGAAATGTTTGTCCAAAGCAACTTGGGCAGGGCAGTGTTACCATCCTGGGCGGATATGTGAGCAATCCTCCGACAGGAAGAAATCAGGAGGTTTATCAAGAGGCAAAGCAACAACAGTGGTACAGTCAAAGTAAAGAAAGTGGAGGAGGAGGATGCAACCCTTGCATCAAAGGGACAAAGGCAACAAGGGAAGAAGAAGAGAGACCTATCCACGGTCCGGTGCTTTAATTGTGGTGAACTTGGACACTTCGCCAGCAATTGTCCTAAGAAGAAGGACAATGGATCTTCTGAATCCAAGGCAGCAACAACAAAGGGGGACGATGGTAGTGACGATGACGTAGCCATGAGTGCTCATGAGCCACGTAAGTGGGGCGACATTGATCTGTAGAACAACTACAGATGGAGAGGCAGGATCCTTGAGGTTCCCAAACTTTTGGATCACATACGAGCTACAAGAGCCTTAAGACAGTAACGGGACAAGTGGAGCAGTGGGTCCAAGAAATCACAATGAAGCAGAGAGCAGAGCTGGGACGCTGTAGAAGGGAGCATCACAGTGCAGAGGCAACAACAGGATAGGAGAAACAACACAGAGGCTGATGGGACTTCAACAGCGCAGAGGGGGCAGTGCTTATGCAGTGCAGAGCTGCCGCAACGCAGCGGCTTCAGGGAGAAAGCGCAACGCAGCAGCGAAGGAAGCTTCAGTCATGAGGTGCAGCCCGACAGACTTGTTTGTCAAAGCAGGGGTCCTTCAGTTGCTTAATTCTTAGCAACTAAGTTGTAGTGTAGCAGTTAGCAGTGCCAGTGCTATGGACAGCACGATGCAGCAAATTGAGAGGGAGCTGCAGTATGGATGTAGCAGTGTCAGTGGTAGTGACATGGGCAGCAGCATAGAAAGCAGCAGCGTAGTGGATGGAAGGCAGCAGGCCAAGCATAAACAGCGCAGAGATCGATGCCAAGATTAGGCAATACTTGGTGTGGATGTATTGCTACAACACACTCGCTAAAAGGGAGTATTGAGATTTTGAGGTAGCATCGGGTGTGCTCTAGCCCTGAAATTTTGTGGAGGGGCTAACACACATGAGACCTCCAAAACCCTGAAAGCGTTTGGAGAAATTTCATCTGGTGTTGAAGTTATTCTAATAATTAATTTTTTTTAATGAGGACCCTAAGTGCAACTTAGGTAATTAGAAAAATTAAAGTGAATTAATTAAACACATGTGATGAAATGTTCTAAGTGATGTGGATCAAATAGTCTTTTAACATGAGTCGTCGATTAGAGATTACATCACGGTCATTGGTTTTCCAAGGAGAAAAGTATGAAGGAAAGGCTTGGGGTCAATTGGAGGAACACACGCACTTGCAGAGCACTGAAGCTAAGTCTAATTTCTGGTGCAGGGTTTGCTGAGAAATTCAAAGCAAGTTTGCAGTGCAGTGAGGGGCAGAGATCGGCAAGGGATGATCTGATCCAAGGCCGAGAATATAGCAAGTAGAGGGGCAGTGAGTACCAGTCAGCGCAGAGCCAGCCAGGAGGACACAGTTCACCCAGCACCACGCAGAGATTGCACAGAGGCTGCATAAGCCAGCCAGGGTGACACAGACCCAGCTAGCGCAGCGCAGGGACATTGCAACACCAGCAGAGGTGACGTAGGACCAACCGAGGTAGCATAGAGGCAGCGCAACACTAGTCAGGATGACGCAATGGGGACATTGGCCAGTGAGGTCTGACGCAGAGGCTGCAAAGGTAGCGTTGAGGATTCCTCTGGGCCAGTAGGGACTCATGATCTGTAAATCCCGTTTGAGGGTGTGATACAACCATATCTTTTGTCTTCGAGTGAAAGGTACTTACTGCCGTGTAATTTCTTTGTAGGGCCAACCATGTCTGGTGCCTAGAATGTTGTATTCAGATTCTGCATAATAATAAAAACCCTCTAGAGCTGCTGCACCAGCTTTTCTGCATTGAGTTTTTCTGGGGACATTTATCCAAAAAATCGTGTGTAATCTTGTCATGTGTGTATTGTTCAGTAAATAATCTATAGATTTGTAGGCTTCATTTAGTGTCTACTTTAATTTTTTTCTGAATAATTCAGTAAAATAACTTGTTAATGTTAATTAAACAAGTAGGTGAAGTATATCTAGATACTGTAGTAGGGTTTCTGTTTTGAAACTTTCACAGGTTTCCACTTAGGAACAAAGCTCAAAGGGAGGTGAAAATAAGAAGGACCTGTCAAAGGTCAAATGCTTCGGATGTGGTGAATTTGGTCACTACATCACCTGTGAAATTTTCACTGTGAAAATTATTACTGCAGAAATTGATTTTTTCGCCTATTTATTTGATAGGTTATTTATGGATGCTTTAGTAAATTTTGCAATAAATACAACTGTAGTTCTTCACTCTAATCAAAATCAGAATAACAAATATAACACATACAACATAATACAAGAAGCCACATGAACACAGTTATTTTTGGACAATTGTCCCCGGAAAAATCCAATGTGGGAAAATCGGTGCAGCAAATGAGGGTCTGTATTTATCTTTAGTAGAGAAAAGATCTTTTATAGAAGTTCTGAAGACCAGAATAAAATAGCATACAACTGATGTGAATTTTTCAGACAATCCATAAGAATTCCCGACACACGGGATGATTTCTCCCTTCTGCTGCCAAACCTCCAAACCAAGAAAATAACGCATATGCCCCGGATCCTTCATGTCAAATTCGGTAGCCAAATTTTCCTTGCAGTCTTTGATGAGCTTAGATGATCCAATAAGAAACAGATCATCTACATATGATACCAAGATTAAAGGCTCATCCCCTACTCTCAAGTAGTAGAGATCGGGATCTACGTCACCGTTGACAAATCCCATCTTCTGCAAATAGCTGCTCTGGGG
Source organism: Pinus albicaulis (assembly GCA_034641835.2). Taxonomy (NCBI): domain Eukaryota; kingdom Viridiplantae; phylum Streptophyta; class Pinopsida; order Pinales; family Pinaceae; genus Pinus; species Pinus albicaulis. The sequence goes on from CM076570.1 coordinate 1,146,015,174, forward strand.
GCTTGTTTTAGACCGTACAAGGCTTTTTTAAGCCTGCAAACATGAGTCTTCTGCTCATGTGTCTCGAATCCCTCTGTTTGTTCTATGTACACTTCTTCTTCTATCACCCCATTTAAGAATGTTGTCTTGACATCCATCTGGTGAATATCCCATCCCATCTGTGCTGCTAGAGAGATGAAGACTCTAATTGAAGTGTATCGAGCTACCGAGGCGAAGGTTTCCTCATAATTGATCCCTTCTTTCTGTACATACCCCTTAGCCAGAAATATGGCCTTGAACTTCTCTATGCTGTCGTCTGCAGCATACTTGATGTTGTAGATCCACCTCGATCCTACAACTGATTTGTCCTGTGGCCTAGGGACTACTTCACATACATCGTTTGTCATGATGGAGCTATACTCTTCCACCATGCCATCTACCCAACCCTGATGCTGAGCTGCCTCCCGAAAGCTAGAGTGTTCTCCAACCTGTGCTACCTGTTGACCACACTTTGTCAACGACCCCATAGCAGTACACCCCCATTTTTTCAAATGGGACTTATCATGTTCGAGGTTCATGCCATCCAGATTTCATCGACAGTCGACATTTTGTTATAAATAATGTAAACCCATTTTGCATGTAATGATGTAAATGATCTAAGTAAGACCGTCAATGTATGTAACAACCTAGGTAATCCTAGTATGTTGTTGATGATTTCTATCCTAGGAGGTTTTTTTTCTCACTAATTTACTTGTGTTTTTCGACACAAGTTATCAGCAGAGTTTTTCCCTCCAGCCTCACCCCAAAGCTAGGGTGGATTTTGTCATCAGCATGCTAAGTGAGTCCTAGTGTTTTCTATCGAATCCTTGTAAAAGTAGTTTGGGAATAATCCTAGCTATTTGGCTAGATTATTTTATTACAAGCTACTTGGTCTACTAGATCATGTTTTGAGTCGCAGAATTGGGTACCTATTTGAGGGTCTATACGAATGGATATTCCCCCTTCATGTGTCTAAATGTATTATCTTATGAAAGAGGGTTGAAAAAAATAATTAAAATCCCCTCTCAGTCAATTAATTAAAATTTCTGGTCAAATTAATTAAAAATCTTAAGCCAGAAATTTAATTGATTTTAGGTCCTAGGTAAGGATAAAATTCTTCAAAGGCAAAATTCGTTGGTCCTTAAAAAAAGAAATTTTAAAGGCCCCGGGCCAAAGGAAAATTGAGAATTTTAAGAAATTTTGGACCCTTGGGCCTAGGTGGTTAAGTCAAAGTAAAAAATTTGAGGTAATTAACTCAAAAATAGTATTTTTGAGTTAATTAAAATGAATTTAAATGATAAATTCGTTTTTCCCCCAAATTTATAATTTCGACGGTCCAGATTAAAAGATGATCAAATCTTATCGACGGACGAGATTATTTTGACATGGATCAACCGAACTAGCCGTTGGAGATTTTGTCCTATAAATTAAGAGGTCTTTGTCAGTCTTGAGTCATCTGATCTTAGAATCGTGCACTTGTCTTGGAAGCTCTTGTGAATTTTCTTTGATGAATAAAGCATAAAGACTTTGGGGTTATAAATTTTGGTGTTCCTTTTCCAGATCTATGTGTTGATATTGTCTCTAAACTCTGCTACTTTATTTGGTATTTTATGATTGATGCCCTTCATGGATTAATCTACATACAAGTATCTTGTGCAATTTTCTAGATTCATAAAATGACATTTTGATTTTTTCTGAAGGATCTTATGTTATTTTCTTAAATCTCTATTGATCTAAATTTCAGATCTAAGTGTGCAGGGAAACATTTTTTAAGGTTTTGAGCATCTAGGGACGTCTTCGGTTGGACCAGCCGACTCTCATAAAACATAAATCTGAAAAACTCATTATTTGTTAGGTTCCAAATCTATCATACGAAATTGGTGGTTTTGCAGGGTTTTCTAGGGCTTGTGCCTCTCTTTTAAAATTTAAATTTCCTAAAAAATTGTGCTGAAATGGGTTTAAATCTGGCTATGAGAGCCTCCCAAATTGTATATTAGCCTTGTAAATTTGTATGCAGTTTTGGTTTTGTTTGATTCTTCAGGTTTTCAAGGTGTTTTCTTGACGATTTCTTTGGATCTGGCCTCAAGATAGGGTTTTCTTCCAGATCTGGGCGTAATTTCAAAATCTCTGGTGCACCTTAAATCCGCACTCTGAAATCTGGGTTAGACAGGAAAATTTTATTGTCAAATCTGCTGAACGAAATTTCTGTTCTAGGTTTATTCATTGCAAAAAGTTGTCATTCCCATCAATTTCTGCCAAAAAAAACACTGACCCTTCTTCAACCGTCCGTCCTGCATTTCCTAGCTACCCATCATCCATCATCTGCTCAGCCTTTTTACTTCATCGTCCATTGAACCCTCGATCTCCTTGTCTGCCTTAGCCGCTGTCCGATCTCCACTCTTCTGCAATCGCGTTTTTCTCTTCACGCATCTTGCTCCCTTTGCCCCTGTCATATGCATTCTCCTTCCTGCAGCTATCGACCGTCCTCTGCTCCTACGCTTACCTACTCAAACTCACTGCCCTCTGCAAAGCCGTCTCCTCTGCCCGCCGTCGAGCCTCCGTTCGACCTCTTCTCTGCAAGTTGTCAAAGCCATTCCTCCTTTCGACCTCGTTCTCTCTGCCTCTGTCTGCTCTATCAACCTACAATACAACAAACAAATGCAAATACAAGTATATGCGTTAAAGCCTTTGGCTATTCGTTTTAGATTTTCATTGTCAGATTTTAGTTCTAATTTGATAGCGTAGGTTTTAGATTTTATTTGTATTGTTCTGACTTTAGCGTAGGTTTAGTCTAGCTTTAGATTTTAGGTTTCGATTTTTTAGTTTAGTTTAGTTAGGTGTATTTTTTTAGAATTTGATTTCGTAAGTTTTAGATAGGCTTTAGTGGTTAGATTTTATCTTCGTTTAGTTTAAGTTTAGTTTAAATAATAATAATTAAAAAAAAAAAAAAAAATTGATTTTTTGTTTAGATTTAAATTAGTTGTAGATTTTAGTTTTAATTTTGTAATTTAATTTTAACTTTTAGTTTTAGATCATAGTTTTAGTTTTGGTTTAATTTTTAGGATTCTAACTTTTAGTTTTATTTAGTTTTAAATTTTTTGTAGATTTTGTTCAAAATATTTATAAAAAAAAAATTCAAAAGATCTAAAAATTTTCATAGTCAAATGAGCTTAAATTTTTTATCTAAGATTTGACTGTAGAGCATTTTAATTTCTGGACTGGGTTATAATTGAAACATCATAATTTCGGAAATATTTCAAGCATCTGGCATTTACACTTAATGATCGTTTCATGATAGCTTTGCTTTAGTATCTTAATGAATGGTTGTGGTGATTTCTATTGAACTTCATTGTGGTCATAGCCGCAGTTATACATCTAATACTTAACTTTAATTGCATAACGGGATCTTTTAACTGCATAAGGCACTGGTTTTAATGTAATTGATCTTGGAAATCTCATTAATCTTATCAAGTATTTGGTGTTTTAGCTGTGTTTCCTAGATTGGTTAATTTGTAACCAATTCTTGTCCTTCATTTCTGTTAGGGTCTACCTCCCTTAGCTTGCAAGGAGACAGCTTAGATAGAGAGATTGGGGATAAAGGTGACAGCCTCCGATCTGAGCCATTGTCGCGGTGCCTAGACAATCTATGCGACAACACTACCAATGCCTAATATCTGTTAGGTTGCCTCCGTACCCTCTTCCCGTCTCTAGGGGCTCCAACAAATTCCTCTTGTCCCTCGGAATTTGTTGGAGCTCTCTGTTCAGTCTTCCACTGGTGGTGGGTGATCTTACCTACTCTCATGCATGCTCTTCTTCGAAGGAACTTTCCTCAGAATCCTTGTGCCGTGGAGAGGCACTCGACCCATCCTCTGTAGGCTGTAGAGGTTGTACGAGTGGATCCTCCTCAATCTGCGTATCTGTAGCCATTTCTCGGAATCTTCTTAAGGCTCTCTCCTCCATGAATTTGACGTCCCACCTTACTACGATTTTCCTGTTTTCCGGAATATAGATGCGATAAGCCTTCACAATTTCACTGTAGCCCACAAGGTAACCCTTCTCCGCAATCTGATCCAACTTCTTCCTCTTCTCATTTGGTTCGTGGCAATACACCATACTACCATAAATCTTGATATGGCTCACTTCAGGGTTGCTGCCTATGAACACACTCTCAGGAGTTACCTTCCCGAATGCTCTATGGGGCACCCTGTTCTACACATACACTGTTGTATTGCAGGCTTCTGCCCATAAGAATTTGGGCATGTCTTGGTCATATAGCATTGCCCTTGCAGCTTCTACAATTGTCCCATTCTTCCTTTCTGCAACTCCATTCTGCTATGGATTTTATGGAGTTGTCCATTCTCTCTTAATGCCTTCCCTTGCGCAGAAACTAGTGAAGTCCTTATCGGTATAATCTCAACCATTATCTGAACGCAGATTCTTTATCTTCTTTCCGATTGAATTTTCTACCAGCACCTTGAAGTCTTTGAAACGCTCGAAGACTTCATCTTTGGCTTTGAGAAAGTACATCCAAGTTTTTCTGGAATGATCATTAATAAAGTTAGAAAAAATACTTTGCACCACTAAGAGCAGTCGTTGGCATTGGACCGCAGATGTCTGAATGTATCAACTCCAATACGCCCTTGGCCCTACTGCTACTTCTTGGAAATGCTACCTTGGCATACTTCCCTAGTACGCACCCCCTATAGACTTCATCTCGCCTCGTGCTGAGTTCTAGAGCTCCTATGACAGTCTTCTTGAGAAACTTCAAGGCTCCATGATGTAAATGCTGTGAAAATTTTTGAATGTTACACTTATGCGGAAATCTACTGTTAGATTTGGTTATGCTCCTACTTAATTAAGTTATTAAGCTGAAAATTCAAATTAATATCGAAGCAAAACACATAACAGACTTTCACCAATTCAAATCTAGAAAAATTACATGCACACATAGACAAAGTGACACAGTGATTTTCTGGAAAAATAGTCCCCGGAAAAACCCAATGCGGGAAAACCGGTCTGCTGGCTTCTGGAGGGTTTTATTATTAAGAGTTTTCTGAATACAACAAATCTGGGTTCCAGATCTAGAAAACCCGACAGAGATAAAATAGATCTGCAACTCACCGGCTGTGCTGAATCCAAAATAATGACTGATCCACACCCTTAAATAGGATTTACAGAACTCAACTAGAATTAGGCCCTAGAAACTCCAGCGCTGCCCCTAAAGCCCTTGCGTTAGCCTCTGAAACCCCTGCGTCCCTCAACACTGGCCTGGAAAGGGCTGCATTACCCCAGACTGGGTGACACAACCCTTACGATGCCCCTTAGGGTCTCTACGTAACCCCTGAGGGTTTCCAGCTAAACCACGCTGCCCTGGGAGGGACTGCGCAACACCTGCATAGCTGAAGCTTCCCCTACAATGCGTAGCTGCTGCCCTCTCTGCCTCTGTGTCTCCTGCTTCTCTGCGCTACCTCTTCGAGATAATATCTATCCCTTGCTGATTCTAGATCTTGGGATCAAATCATCCCCTTGGTCTAAACTCCCCTCTCTGCAGCTGAAACACTTCTAAGAATTCTTAGCAAACCCGCTCTAGAATCTCAGCTTAACTTCAGTGCTCTACCTCTCTGTATCTTTACAAATGACCCCAAGTCTTTCCTTTATACTTTTCTCGTTGGGAAACCAACGACCATGATCAGATCTTGAACCAATGGCTAAGATTAAAAGAAAGCTTGATCTGTGTGACTTAAGACAATTTCATCACATGTTTAATTTAATTAAATTTAATTATTTCATTTTCCTAAGTTTAGACTTAGGAAATACATTAAAATAATTAATTAATTAAATATCTCCCAAACCATATGAAATTTCCCAAATCCCTTTTTGGGTCTTGTAGATCAAGTGTACTCTAGTCCCTCCACAAAATTTGGGAGCTAGAGCACAACTGATGCTACCCCAAATACACAAAATCTCAACAGACGCCCCATCCTTCTGTGCCATAATTCATTCAGATCCCTTTCGTACGTATTGTCGATTAGTGCCATTGGGGAATCAACCTGGAGCTTATATAACTGATGGCTCCTTAACCCGATTTGTGCCTTTCTATTCCAGCTAGGGTGTTTGACATAAACTTTATTTCCAATAAAGTATACGGCGTACCCTTTGTTCTAGAGCTGAGACACAGAGAGTAAATTCATCCTCAAACCTTGTACATGCAGAACATTTGTAGCCTGAATCTTGTTGCTAGCATTTGTATGAAATATTATGGTACCTCTTCCAACGAGGGTATACTTCGCCTTGTTTCCTATTGTGATATGACAATTCATCTGCTCTTCTTGGTAGCTCGAAAAGCATTCTCGAACTCCCGTCATATGAGCATATGCTCCACTGTCAATATACCAAACTCTTGGAGAGGCTATGCTTGACACAAGCAAAATCCTCCTCTAATCTGGATGCCAGAACAGATATGTCATGGTCCCTTTGCTTCTCTATGTGCTCCGAGGAACTACATGAGACCTTCCGAGCTATGTCACTATCGGATCGTCATTCCATTGCAGAACCCCCTTTTCTATCTTTTGCCTTTTGCTCTAATACCATGTGAAATTTTCACTATGAACATTATTACTGCATAAATTGATTTATTTCGCCTACTTATTTGATAAGTTATATACGGATGCTTCAGTAGATTTTGAAATAAATACAGTTGTAGTTCTTCACTCTAATCAAACGCAGAATAACAAATATAACACATATAGCATAATAGAAGCAACCACATGAATACAGTTATTTTTGGACAATTGTCCCCGGAAAAACCCATTATGGAAAAACCGGTGCAGCAGATGAGGGTTTGTATTTATCTTTAGCAGAGAAAACATCTTTTACAGAAGTTTTGACAAGCAGAAAAAAATAGCATAAACCTGATGTGAATTTTCCGAACAATCCAGAAGAATTCCCAAGACACAAGATGACCTCCTGCACCCTCTGCATCAATTTGCATAACCTCTCTGCGCAGTCCCTTCCTAGACTGCGTAAGCATGCGTGGAGGGCTAGTGTTGCTGCTCAGCATTTCCTTCCCTGTGTCCTTCTGCCTTTCTCCTTCTCGTTCTGTAGACTTCTCTCTCCTCTTTCTGTCTCTGCAACCCCGCCTCTACAAACTCACCCACTGAAATCGAATTCTCTTGCTTCAGAATCGATTTCCTTCGGGTACTAAGAATGTGCCTAGCTTGATTTCCAAATGACCCTCAAGCCTTCTCTTATAGTCTTCTCGTTGATGAATCAACGGCCCAAATTATATCCTTAATCAATGGCTCAGATTAAAAGATGACTTGATCTTCGTTTTCTATAAGATTCACACTGCTTAATTAATACCCTTTAATAAAGCAAAATCCGACTGTAATTTCCACAAACGATTTCTGGTTTCTTTGGAATACTGCTATCCAAGCCTCTCCTCAAAATTTGAGACCTGAAACACTTTCCGATGCTATAAAAATCAGCATCACCCAATGTCCGAAAAGAAATAAGGACAAGAAGGGGCAACAACTTCAATAGAGATAAATGAGTTGACCTCCAGGTGGGAGGAGTTTGCATTGATAGAAGATATACCTCTAGATGGACGAGTGTGATGTTCCTTTTTATAATGTTCTTTATGGCATGGTTAGGATGGACATTCAGAGTTGGGGGAAGACAGGACACAGGTACAGGTTGGCGTCATCGGCGGGCAATGGGAGATTTTGGAGGGGTTTTGAAGAGTTTTTATAGGGTCCGATGGCATTCACCTGGTATATTCCATCATCCGCAAAATTTACCATTCGTTTCATTGCATTCCGACAACTTTCAAAATACAGAGTTATTAATGAGCCTGACTCAATCAATTATGCTTAAGGTGGCATTTTGGGAGGAATACTTGGCAGAACACCTTAGTGTAATAGCTCGTTGGAACCGGAACGAGAAGATATACATGATGGGATGGTTAGAGGTGATTTTCAGTGGCCTGAGGAGGCATGGTGACCAATTTACCATTCTTCAACATTAAAAAGAATATTTATAATAAGGAAATGTGCTCAATTATTAAAATAATAATAAAATAGGAACTTCTAGAGGGGTCCATCAGATCTATAAAAAGAGGATGAGGAGGCCATTAGAGGACATCTTGGATTTGGTATTGCTTCTTATAAGTGAGATTGAGAACCCGATTCTCTACTCCATTGGTAGCCCCAGGACAGAAACCCTCGGGTGATTTAGAGAGATTGGGAGAGCACCCATCTCCCCTCATTGAATTCATCCAAAATTCACAAGAGAGCTTAGCAGTGGCAGTTTAGTTCAGTTGGAGTGCCAGCGTAGCAGCGTAGCAGATTATCTCGGTGGCCACAATCTAGTCACAGTTATTTTGGTTGTGCATGCATGTAACCCCAGTTTATCTATTATAATAAAAAACTGACATCATTTTCTTCTTTCCATTTTGTTGTTGTGTTGATGAAATATTTTGGTCATATTTTACATGGAAATCTTCGGTTATCAATGAAAATTTATCTGAAATATTTTTTGAGTTAAAATTTCAAGAAAACCCCAAATTTTTGCACTTGGAATATTACAAGGAGAGTCATGCTCCAAGGTTGCAGGTGCAGGAAGGGTCCAAGGAGGACAACATCAAACAAGTGTTTCATCTTGGATAATTATGTTGGCTACGCAGGCTCACAGTATTCAATAGCATGAGGATCGAGATGTTAGCAAGGCGCAATCAGATCTTGAGACACGACGCATAGCAAGTTGTAGTTAGATACTAGAGGGGTGCAGAGACAGTTGGGCGCAATTAAATACTCAGTAGACAGGGCAGATCTAGTTGCATTTAGTACTCAAGGGATAGTTGCAGAAGCTAGTTGCAGGGACAGTAGATCTATTCTTAGTTGCAGCAGTTGCAGCAGCAACAACAACATGAGATCAGATGCAGTGCAAGGCAATGTTGGTTGTAGTGCAGAGAGTCGCAGTGCAGTGTCAGTAGTAGCGCAAATTCAGATTGGTTCAGCTACATGGTTAGCAGATGAATCAGAGTATGCACAATAGCTTGGTGTACAATGACAAGTTGTTGTAGGTGTCAAACACCCGCAGCGTGGCCCAACTACAAAAGGGAGATGTTTATGAGAGAACACCTTCCTCGCTAAGAGGGAGTGTTATACTTTGGTAGCATCATACATGTTTTCTAGTCTCGATTTGTGTTTAAGAGACTAAGGAACACGAGATATACAAAACCCAAAAAATGTTTCGCGAGATAAGCTTGTGAAACGCCTTAATTAATTAATTGATCAATAATTAAAAATGCCTAAGTCTAACTTAGGAAAATTAATTAATTAATGGGAATTAATTAAGGATGATCAAGAAAGCTCTAGAGACTCACATGGATTGAGTCTAATATGATCTTATCCATTGATGAGGATCTAATCATGGTCATTGAAGCTCCAGCAAGAGATTATAAGAGCAAGTCGATGGGATGGAGAGAGACACAAGAGGGAGAGCGAGTTACCTTGGCAAATCGAGCTACTTAGCTACCAGAGATTTAGCAAGGGAAGAGTTTGAGCCAGAGGGAGAGCATTAGAGAGGGAGCGACAGAGAATTTCGAAGAATTTTCCACTATTTTTCCAGCGTCGAAGAGGTAAGAAAAAGGAGGCCGAAATTATTTTGCAAAGAGGTCGAATAGCCAATGCGAGTAGCTAGAAACCCTAGTGTGTTTGCCAGAAAGGGATTCATTTCAGTTGTTGGAGGTCGAGAGATCGCCTGTAAGGCAGAGCGAGTCATTTCCAAAGTCATAGAGAGGTTGGACAACTTAGTTTGAGCTAAGTAGCAAGCAGTACGATTTTTCTAGGCTAGTAGTGAGAGTTTCAAGCAAGTCATGTTGCTTGGGAGAGAAAACAAGCAGGCGAGAGGGAGGTTGAATTATTGCAGAATGTTATTTTTTGTAGCATCAAAGGTGTTCTAGCATCGAAACATTGTGGAGAGGCTAAAACATAGGAGTTCTTCATAACCCAGAAATCATTTATGGAAATTCCACCTAGAAGTGTCTCAATTAGATTATTAGCCTATTTTTTTATATTTCGTAAGTCTAAACTTAGGAAATCTGGTTAATTAATCAGTGTTAATTGAGATAAGGTGTGAATCATCTAAAAACTCACACAGATCAACTCAGATATGATCTTGGCCCTTGATTAAGTTTTAATCTTGGTCGTTGGAGGTCCAACAAAAGATTATAAGAAGTCGATGGGAAGATGGAGAACACACACAAGAGATCGATTTCCTTGGAGAGTTCTATTTTCTAGAGAGCAGCAATCGTTATCGGAAGAGTTCGAGCTTCAAAAGGGAAGCAGAGACATAGAGGGGCAAGGACAATGAAGTTGGAGGAAGATTTTCCAGATCCGGTGAGTACTTTGCAAAGAGGCCAAAATTTCTCCAGGAGGTTGTGCAAAGGCAATGCAAAAGCTTCAAAGGGCAGTTCAATTTGTTGGAGGATGAAGATGTTTTCAGTTCCAGAGGTCAGGAATAGGTTCCAGAGATTTGGAGAAGTGTTTTCCTAGTCAGCAGCAGGCAAGACGACTTGATTTGCAGAAGTCTCGAGCTGAAGCATTTGAGGGACTGTGCAAAGGTGACGCAAGGCCTGTGCAGAGCTAGGTGGACAACTTGCTTTTCAGAGGCAATCAAGTGTCGAGATTTCTTGGAGAGAGGGTAATCTACCTCAAGTAATTTTTGCCAGTATTTTCTATGTAGGATTGCCAGTAATTGTCATACATATTGTACTCAGATTATTTCACTGTTGCATAACAATAAAAAACCTCAGTTGTTGCACCAGTTTTCCCAAGTGGGGTTTTTCCAAGGACTTTAGTCCAAAAATAATCGTGTCAATTTTGTGTGTGTGTGCTAGAATATTTCTCAGTTTCCAGTGCTATTATTTTCCGCAGTTTTATTTGTGAAGGTTGTAGTGTGACTTATTCGATATTTGTCGTAGAAAATAAATTGTTAATTAATTAACAATTAGAAAAATTATTTCTACTTATTGCAATAGGATTCCAGTGGTGAAATTTTCACATGGTATCGAAGCCAGATTCATCAAATAGGGAAGCTCAAAAGCAAAGACAGAAATTTGTTGTTCAGAGGGAGCAACAAGATGAGTTTCTGGTGGCTGCGCAAAGCCTGATCCAGGCAGATCGTATTGCTTTGGGAAGTTCGATTTTTCAGTGCAGGTTGGTAGAAAAATTCGTTTTGCCAATTGAGTGATTCCAGCGGGTAGAGGGAGTAGTAGTAGCTAAGATTTTCGCTGAGAAGGTTCCTAGTTTGGACGTAGAAGGATTTTGCAGCAGCAGAATCAACATTGGGTAGAAGAGAAATAACACACATAGAGGGAAAATTTCTCTCAGAGGATCTCGAGTTTTAGAGATCTAATTTTTCTTGCTGCATATTGGCAGAAGCCGTGGGCAGATTTTCTCACTTCAGAAGGGAGTGCGAATAGCAGAACTAGCAGCCAAGTAGAGGGAAAGAGCAAGATTTTGGACCAGTTTTTGAGATGGCCATAGCTGGGCTAAGAGATCAGGATAGGTTGGATGGAGTCTCCAAATTTATCATCTGGAAGGCTAGGATGTCCTTCCTGCTGGATGAACATGGTCTGAAATCCTATAGAGATAATGTGATACCAGTACCCCCAAATGTGTGAAATTTTTCTATTGCAGTAACTAGAAATTATTCTTCTAACTGTAAATTTAATTATGCAACTTATTTCCTACGACAAACAATAAATAAAATCACAACTACAATTTTCACCATAAAAATACTGCGGAAAATAAAATATTGGAAACTGAGAAATTCTAGCACACGTAAGAATTTTGACACAGTTATTTTTCGACAATTGTCGCCGGAAAAACCCAATGCGGGAAAACCAGTGCAACAGATGAGGGTTTTATTATTATTCTTCAGCAGCAATTCTAAGTACAAAAATTTAGATGCTCAACTAGCAATCTAATCTGAGGAAAATACTGGAAAAATTATTGTGAGAATTTTCTCACACCCCACAGCTAATTTCCACCCCCGAAATCACCTTCCTAGCCTCACGCTAAGCCTCCTGCATCACCCTTTTGCACAGTGCTTGTGCACATCCTATGGGGATTTCAGCCTTCCTTCCTTTGTCTCCTCCTGGAACTGGAAAACTTTCTCCTGGAATGCTGCTACCCTCCTCTACCACCTGCTACACACCCTCTCGCTCTATCTTCTCTATTGAATCAATGCCACTGAGAAAATCGAACTTCCTGGTAAACTGAGTATCTGCACTGGTGTATCCTCCATCTACCCATCGACTTCTTATAATCCTCTGTTGGAGCACCAACAACCAAGATTAAAACATAATCGATTGCCCAGGTTAAATCCCTATCAATCCGAGTGAGTTTCTAGATGATTTTCACCTTATCTCAATTAATATTGATTAATTAACCATATTCCCTAAGTTTAGACTTAGGAAATATTTAAAAAATGGTTAATAATCTTATTGAGACACTTTTAGATGGAATTTCCAGAAACGATTTCTGGGTTTTGGAGATCTCGTGTATTCTAGCCACTTAATCAAATTTCAAGGCTATAACACATCTGATGCTACAAAAAATAACAAGATGCAGATCAGCTGAAGGAGCACAGAAAATAAATGGCAAAGGTGAAGCGGTTGATCCTGGATGGAGTCAGGGATCATATATTTTCGCATATAGCTGGCAAAGGTACTGCCAAGGAGATGTGGTATGCTCTTGTCCAACGATATCAGAGTACTTTCACGCAGTGAGAGATGTTTCTCTAGGAGAAGCTAAGAAGCATCAAGATGCAGAAGGGTGAAGGCATAGATTCCTTCCTCACCAGGATTTAGAAGTTCCGAGATCAGGTAGTAGCTGTTGTGGAGGCACCCCAACCCATAGAGCTTCTATAGTTGGCACTGAACAATGTCTCAGAGGATTGGCAGGTCTTCGTCCAAAGTATTTTGGGCAAAGACACATTTCCTAGATGGGACAAGATATGGTCCAACCTACAATATTAGGAGTTGATGCAAGCTCTGTTAAAGAGTTCTAGCAATGGAAGCAGCTACAAGGGCGTGAAATGTGGCCCTAGCATCCAAGGGTCCTAGTCAGGGACAGGGGGAGAAGAAGAATAAGAAGGACCTATCTAAGGTTAAGTGCTTTAGGTGTGGTGAGCTTGGCCACTACAGTGTGCAGTGTCCTCTCAGAAAGAAGGACAAGCAAGACCAGGCAGCAATGTCTGCAGCAATAGACAAGTTGCCTCTAGGTTAGAGGAATATTTTGCGATGTTTGCAGCTATACCTCCAGGAGAGAGGTGGGGCGATATGGAGCTATAGTCCCAGAGTTGCAAAGATTTGGGCAGGGTCCACTGAGGTGTCCTCCTCATGGATCATTACATTGCTATAGGGGCCCACAGTATTCAGTAGCAGGATTGACCAGTGTCAGTGATGCAGTCAGATTCAAAGTGACAGTTGCAGACCAATAGTAGTCAGGTGTTGAGGAGCAGAGTGCAGTGTTGGCAGCAGTGTAGAGTGGCACAATGCAGAGTCAACAGCAACACAAATTCCTTAGTGGGTAGTGCTGTAGCTAGTAGCAGTCAGGACTAAGGAGACAGATGCAACAAACACAGTTGATTCAGTATCTTGGATGCTTCTCAGTTTCAGTAGTTGTAGGTGTAGTAGCAATAGATGAGAGAGAGAGAGAGTTGCAGTGAAGATGTAGAGTTGGCAGCAGTATAGCAGTGTCAATAACAACACGGATGTACCATCAGAGTTACGCAGTAGTTGGTGGGCATTGGCAAGCAATCACAATGGCCAAACATCAATAGCGTGACAGAAGGTGATACAGAGACAGGGTGTTGTAGCAGTGGTGCAGCACTAGAACACCTTCCTCGCTAACAGAGAGTGTTATTTTTTGTAGCATCGAAGGTGTTCTAGTCTCGAAAAATTGTGGAGAGGCTAAAACATAGGATTTATTCATAACCCAAAAATCGTTTCTGGAAATTCTACCTAAAAGTGTCTCAATTAGATTATTAGCCTATTTTTTAATATTTCCTAAGTCTAAACTTAGGAAATTTGGTTAATTAATCAATATTAATTGAGATAAGGTGTGAATCATCTAGAAACACACACGGATCGACTGCGATATGATCTTGGTCCTTGATTAAGTTTTAATCTTGGTTGTTGGAGGTCCAATAGAAGATTATAAGAAGAAGTCAATGGGTAGATGGAGAACACACACAAGAGATTGATTTCCTTAGAGAGTTCAATTTTCCAGAGAGTAGCAGTAGTTGTTGGAAGAGTTCGAGCTTCAGAAGGGAAGCAGAGATAATGAGGGGTACGGGAAGTGAAGCCGAACGAAGGTTTTCCAGATCCGGTGAGTACTTCGCAGAGAGGCTGAAATTTCTCCAAGAGGTTGTGTAGAGACAATGTAGAAGCTTCAGAGGGTAGTTTGATTTGCTGAAGGAAGAAGACGTTTTCAGTTCCATAGGCCAGGAATAGGTTCCATAGGGCCGAAGAAGCGTTTTCTAAGTCAGCAGCAGGCATGAAGACTTGATTTGCAGAAGTCTTGAGTTGAAGCGTTTGAGGTACTACGTAGAGGTGACGTAGGGCCTGTGCATAGACAGGTGGACAACTTGCTTTTCAAATACAGTTAAGTGTCGGGATTGCTCGGAGTGAAGGTAATTTCCCTAAAGTAATTTTTGACAGTATTTTCTTTGGAGGATTGCCAGTATTCAACATCTAGATTGTACTCAAATTATTTCACTGTTGCATAATAATAAAAACCCTCAGCAGTCGCACTGGTTTTCCCAAGTTGGGTTTTTCTAGGGATTTTTGTCCAAAAATAATTGTGTCAATTTTTATGTGTGTTTGCTAGAATATTTCTCAGTTTCCAACGCTATTATTTTTCGTAGTTTTATTTGTGAAGGTTGCAATGTGATTTATTCAGTATTTTCCTTACCAAATAAATTGTTAATTAATTAACAATTAGAAGAATTAATTCCAGTTGCTGCAATAGGATTTCAGTGGTGAAATTTTCACATAGAAGGAAGATAATTTCTCCATTATATTTTGTAATGTTCCAATTTTTATTTTCCTCCATAGTACAACAAGGGTGGATTTCCAGGATAGGGGATGGCCAGGCATTAGAGCGGGTTCGTGTTATCAGGAGTTCTGGGGGAGCATTGAGGAGTTTTTACGGGATCTAACGGCATTCACCTGACATATTTCATCATCATCACAAGTTGTCTTTCATTCTGACGTATTCCGACAACTTCCAAAATTAGCATTATTATGGAGCCTGAATTAATTAATTATGCTCGAAGTGGTATTCCAAGAATATTGTTTGATGGAACACTTCAGTGTAATAGCTCGTTGGATCCAGAATGAAGAGATATTCGGGATGGGATGCTAAGAATTGACTTATAGTGGCCAGAGATAGTAACATGGGTGATATATTATTTTCCTTAATTAAAAATGACTTTAATTAGTCATTTAATTAAAGGAAAAATAATTAATTAGAGGAAAGGGGCCAAAATTGACTTAAGTGAAATAGGATTAAATCAAAAGTCACTAAGATAGTGTCCATGGAGAATCTTCTAGAACAATAATAAAATAATAAAATAAGATGTTTCTAGAGGCTTGGAGATCTATCCATCAGATCTATAAAAGGAGAAGCAGAGGTCATTTGGAGATATCTTGGATTGGATCATTGTTTGTGCGAGAGGTTTAAGAACTTGTTTCTCTACTTCAACAGTAGCCCCAGGAGGGAAACCCTTGGGTGATTTAGTGAGAGTGGGCGAGCACCCATCTCTTCCCTTGGTGGATCCAGTCAAGATTCACAGGTTGTAGTGGTTGTTTGCAGTCAGTTTTGGGATTGTCGACTTCAGCATTAGAGCAGATTAGTTTTTGGGGATCAGATTGTCTATCTCAGATATTCATCTATGTTATCATGTACACTCTCTCCAACTATTTCTTATAATAAAATCTGTAATATCCCGAAATGGGATATTTTACTAAATTTTCATAAATTTACTTAATTCCCAAAATATGCCATAAAGATCAAATGCATTTAACAAAAGATTGCCATGTAAAATTAAACATATAAACACTGCAATCCAATACCACATAGAACAAGAAGAACCTCAGCTTTTATTATAAATAATAATGGAGTTTACATATAGATCTGACCCAGAAAGCGCTGAGATGGAAAACTGGCCAACAATACAATCTGTTGCACTACTACACGGTGATGGCCTCCAAAACTGAACTGTTGCACTCTCCCTCCGGCAATAGCTACCACTGAATCCACCGAAGCACCTGCTGAAGATCTGAATGATTCTCACTCCAATATCCCTGAAGCTCTACGAAACTTCTGAATGAAGTCTCCTCAATGAGAGTTGGGTTTTCGTCCAACACTCACAAATCACCCGAGGGTTTCCGTCCTGGGGCTACGGCTGAAGTAGAGAACCACATCTCAAATCTCTCATACAAGAAAATGATATGATCCAAAGATATCCCTTAATGGCCTCCTCCCTTTCTTTTATAGATCTCTTGGAGACTTCTAGAGCATTATTTTATTATTATTTTATTCATGGTGCACTTTTCCCTCTTATTAAAATATTCATTTCTAATGCAGAAAAGAGTAAATCAGCTACCATGTCTCCTCTGGTCACTGAAACTCATGCTCAACTGTCCCATCATGTAGGTATCCTCGTCCAGGTTCCAATCAGCTACTACGCTAAGGCGTTCCATCATATATTCCTCCTGGAATGCCATCTTGAGCGTAATCATCTGAGTTAAGCCCACAAATAACTCAAATTTCCGAAAGTGGTCGAAATGCACTGGAACGAAAGCCAAACTACTCGGATGATGGAATATATCAAGCGAATGCCACCGGATACCATGGAAACTCCTCAAAACTCCTTCAAAAAGCCCTTGAGCCCGCTAATAGCACCAATCTGTACCTGTGACCTGTCTACTCCTAACTCTGGAAACCCAACCTAACCCTGTCGTAGGTGACACCAAAAAAGGGAATATTACAAAATCTGAGATCATTTTTGCTCTATATATTAGAAAAATTGCATGTGCTTTATGTCTCTTGTTTTACATCGAAATCTTTTGTTAATGAATGCTAATTTTATTTGGAGCATTGTTGAGTTAAATTTCTGCATATTCGGCAAAAATTCCTGAAAGGGATATTACAGTGGTATCAGAGTTGGTCTTCCTGCCAACCTGAGGGTTTTGAAGATTAATTTCATTGAGCCAGAAATCTCTAGGAGGTGTTTGGAACAAAATTGTCCCCGGAGCTAAACCCTTATCTAAGGATTAATTTTCTGAGCGTGATTTATGACTCTTGAGGATTGAAATTATTAATGCGCAAAGGCCGCAATCCTATTGCGTGTTTGGTAGTATGATGGATGCAGGAATATTTCCCAAATCTATCGAGCATCTTCCCTGCTCTGGTGTGATCAAGTGTGGTCTGATTGGTGTTCGCAGGGTAAGGGAATTGCGTGGCTTATAGGGTCTAGAGGTTGTTTTGCTGAACGTTAATGGACGTTACACAAGTGTCGTTCTCTGATTGAGGCTGGCTGTGTATTCATTGGGCTGGATTTTTGTTGTCAATGCGTGAAGAAAGCACATGGATTCTGGATAAGTTTTGAAGCATTTTTTAGTGCCTCAATCGTCGAGACAAGCCCGAGCGTGATCTAACTGGAATCGTTGTTGCCGCATGACCAAGGAAAGTCAACTAAGGCAAAGGTAGCAAATCATGATCAGGCAGTTGGTGTTTGGTGGTGTGGGCCACAGAGGGGACAGTTCTATCGGAGTGACATAATCATCGACGAGTTCGAAGGCACCTTCGGTACTCCGCGTGAAAGTGATGAATGAGGGGATCAATTTTCGTGCCGCGTCGAGTGCGCACCTGTAGCCGACTAAGGAAAAGCGACAAGGTTGGATAGTTGTATTACACAACATCCAGATCAACCGCATTATCAAAGTTTGTGTAGAGAACGTAGGGATAAGATCCCATTGTCATTGCTCAAGTGCCAACTTGCCAAATCAAGCTCGAGTCATGTGGAGCCAAGTCTCCTATTTATGAATTACTGGGCATGATTTGTGCGAAAATTAATGTCAACAGAATTCCTTATGTGATAACAAGAAGGGGCAGTGTTTCTCTTTCAGGCACCTATGCTAGAACTTGTGCTCGAAGGGGTGCTAAAACATAATAGTTTGGGGTCGTTCTTCTTGGTAGTGTGGCATCTTTTGGAAGTAACCTGCGGGACCTTCGTTGACTGTAGCAAAGGTGGGGGGCAGTCCGGTGGGACTCTGAGCCAACAACCAATCGTGGCACCACACGCGATGGAGAAGCCGCAAACAAATTTGACAATTGCCGCTTTGGGTGGGGACCGATTCCAGTGAAGTAGAGTCACTTCAAATCATGTGTGAAATGCATACCTGTGCGTGTAACTCATAATTTTGTCGAATGTGACTAGATCATAATTCTACGTTACCTGGGTATGCGTAATCTCTACTGGTGGGCATTCTGACTGAGGATGCTCTATTTTGAAGACACCTACTCAAACTACTGTTGGAAATCAAATTCGTCTAATCCATTTAAAACCTTTTCATGTGCTGTGAATAAAAAGGGATTGTTCTCGCTGCTAAAATTGTGAACCAATTATCTGCTCCATGTGTTATCTAGACTCTTGGAAAGCTTGTTTTTGATATATGTTAACACCTGGTCCGTCAAAAAATCTGCATGAATGAAGCCTTGGTCCTGAAGTTGTTATGTTGTATGAAAAGTCCGAGCATTTTCATAATTGTTTGGGTGGTCATAATGCCATCTATAGTGTCAAAATAAATTGTTGAGACATATGTCATGTATATTGGTCATCATTGTATAATTTTTTCGAGCTATCCATCAAATCCTTGCTTGTTGTACTATTATGAGTCAGTTTGATGTAGTTGTCATTGTCTCGTAGAACATGATTCTATCATTCTCTAGGTGAAGTATCAAAGAGATTTGATGTACCTACTGTTATGGTTTAGCTTGAGTGTGGGACAAGTTGTATTTATCTACGGCATTTCAGGGTTATATTGGTGTAGCCTTATACATGTTTTATCAGCCTCTATGTATTGATGTCAAGTCATTCCTGAGTTGAGTCATAGTCATGATTAGGTCAAGGTACTGCTATCATGAGCTGCCATTTTCATTGCATGGCTTTGTAAACATTGAAGTGAATTGCCTGTCAATCAAGTCATATATGAAACCACTTGGTGAACTTATCATCATTGAACAAAAACATGGATCAAACCTTCCTAAACTCCCTTAATAGACTAGCAACAACAATCAACAAATCATTTTCCAAGGGAATGCTTTCTATGCTACAACAAGATCAGCCACAAAGAAAGCATAAGTTGGGACACAAAATATTCAAACTTGGGACATATTTGAGGCACCCTTGTATGGGAGTCAAACTTCCAGTTGCTTCATGTCTCAGTAGTATCGTGGCATTGACCGCACCTACACCTCTTTACAGTGATAACATTATGAGGGGAGTCTTCAAGTTGATAGTGGAGATCCTGCAGGATTTGGATAGGAGTGAGGGCCCTACCTTGGGGAAGAGGCTAGAGATTCTAGAAGTCATGGCCTTGGTTAGAGTTTATGACCTCATGTTCGAGTTGGAGTGTGATGACTTGATCTTGCAGATGTTCCAATGCTTCTTCAACATTAGGAAATATCATCCTGCCACAGTCATAATGCACATACAGTCCCTTTTGTCATCATGTATGAGGGGTTATGATGCCATCTGCCGGGAGTTGCAAACCAGATTATTGAGAATTTGGAGAGAGCAGTTGGTCTAACTTGCCTCTTATGAGCTAGCTGGAAGGCTGGTTGAGCAGAACATTGGGTTGTTCAGGAGACAATTGACTAGGGAGGAGCTGCTCCAGTTTGGTGGATCAGGCAGCAAAAATGAGCTGAGGAGGAAGGGACTTTTCTTCATCTGCAAAGAACCTTGGGGGCCTGATCACTCATGCTTGAGAGATGCAAATGAGGTGGCATAGGTAGAGCAGGAGGAAATTCCTTTTGTATGTCAGGATGAGGACTTTTCTTTGGATGAGTCCATGGCGTCATATGAGGACTCTTAGGAGCATGAGCGGTCATGTGGAGTTGTTGACAGCAGAGCACATTTATATTCTAGTGTGTATGGAGAGAAATCAGGGGACTCTAGGGGAGATAGTCAGAATGATAAGTCACCTGTGATGATTCAGCATGAGCAGCATATGGTGGAACCTGAGTCGGCTAAGGGGGAGGATATGCACAATATGCAGGATGATCTTTTTTTGGAGGATCAGTCGGAGGATCATGTAATATCCCCAAAGGGAAATAACCAGTAATACACAGAAATATGCTAGACAGATATAGAAAATACAATGCTGGAACCAGATCATGGAACAAGTACACATAGAATGCCAGAAAACTGAGCCATTTTATTAATCTGAAAGTACATAGAGAGGAGTACAAGAAAATCAGAATGAGTGCACCTATCCTTGCCCTAGGCAAGTGGAGGCCCTCTCAGACAACAATGGCTGCAATATGACAAGGCCCGGGCCGGGTCGAAGATCAAGCTCAAGAAAGAAGTCGGAATGCACCGGAACTATGAGTCAAGACTGCAAAGATAGCTGATATCGATCCTCCAAACCCTCACCAATGAAAACGCTGTCTCTGCTAGTGACAGCGCAGAAGCAGATGGAGTGCTAGTCACAAGAACCTCCAGATGAATGGATCAGCTCCTGAATGCTGGAAAACGCTGTCAAGCTCCTCTCACACAATCCTGCTCACCAGATCAGCGTCCTCCCTGATGGGTCTGCGTCCTGTATGCTCAAATCTACTGGATCTGAAGCCTCCAATCCAGATCTGAAGGCCTCCCAGATCGATCTATCGTTATCCCTCCGCATCTAAGGCCGGATCCACAATATCTCTTCAGACCGCAACCTCCAAGGCCGGATCCGATGTTATCTCTTCGCATCTAGGCCGGATTTGCCAATATCTCCTCGTATCTCGTAATCTCCTGCTTGGATCTACGTTATATCTCCAGACCGTGACCCTGGGCGAACCAGATCCGCAAATACGCTTTCGTATCTCAGAATTTCCAAGTCTGGATCTAATAATATGCCCTCGTATCCGCGTTTCGTCCCCTAGAATGGGCCCTCTCTAAGCCCGATCCGCGTACTTCCTTTCCCTCCCCGGGAGGGAGTCAGGTTCTACGCATCTGGAATCCGCGTCCTTCCTGGAACAGCGTCCTTACTCTCAGGCTGATCTGCGTCCTCTTTCCCCTTGGAACAATGTCCCACCTTCTTAGATCTGCGCAGCTACAAGAAGGGCTTCTTCCTCTCCAAACCTGCACCAGAAACTGTTGCTGCTTGCCACTGAAACTGAAAGGTGTTACTCAGAAATAACCTTACTAGGGCAGGCACTCGAAGTCCCCCGAAGCTAAGGGTGAAACCAGAAATAACCTTACCAGGGCAGGCACTCGAAGTCCCCCGAGGCTAAGGGTGAGATCTCCGACCGGAGACACTCGGTTACACTAAAAAGTGCTGCAGACCGACTAAACAACCGGCGTGCTGAAGCAGACAGAAGTCTAGCTCTCAATATCAATATAAAATCATGCATGTCCAAATGAGGTGAGAACCCCACCTTTTATAATGCTAAACTCCCTCCAAAACCTTAACTGCGTCCTTCACTCCTCTTGGCCTGCGCAGTTAATCTTGGGTTAGCCTGATGCCTCCCCAACGTACTCATGTGGACCCCCAAGGCCCCCTCTCTAAGTTACAACGTCAATCAACTAGGAAAAGAACACTTTATTTATAAAGTGAGGTGACTAAAGTGAGGTGATCCCTCTTATTTCTCACTTTATTTATTATTTCTAACTAAAGCAGCAAAATTAAACAAAAATGAAATATTCCAATTAGCAAAGCTAATTGGGAATATTACAGTCTCCCCCGGAAAAACGTTGCTTGTCCTCAAGCAACTGAAGTGATGGATGCTGTAAGATCCTCTCATCCTCCCAAGTAGCATCCTCATCCGGCAAATTCTTCCATCTCACCAGGAATTCTCTGATCTTCCTGCTCCGCAGCTGCCTCTCCCTAGTGTCAATAATAGCCTTCGGCTGTAACACCAAATGCCCCTCATCATCTGTAGGCGGTAGCTCCTCGCTGACCCTCACATGCTGACCCAGTGCCTTTTTCAGGCATGATACATGAAAGATGTTATGAATCCGGCTGCCTTGGGGCAGCTCCAACTCATACGCAACCTGTCCGATCCTGCGTATCACCCTGTATGGTCCATAAAAACGAGGCTTTAGCTTCTCCGCCCCCTTCTGCTTGAGCGAAGACTGTCGGTATGGCTGTAGCCGTAGGTAGACCAGGTCCCCTACCTCAAAGTGTCTCTCCATCCGACCCTTATCAGCATACAGCTTCTGCTGATTCTGTGCTGTGGCTATGTTGTCCTTGAGAGCCCGGAGGATGTCTTGGCTCTCTTGGATCCATAACTTGGCTCGCGGAGCCCTGCTAACACCAAACATCATGTCCACAAAAGATAGGGAATGATATCCATACAAAGCATAGAAGGGTGTCATACCGATGGACATATGGTGGGTTGTGTTGTAGTAGTACTCGCCCAAATGTAGC
The DNA here is from genome assembly GCA_034641835.2 of Pinus albicaulis. NCBI lineage: Eukaryota > Viridiplantae > Streptophyta > Pinopsida > Pinales > Pinaceae > Pinus > Pinus albicaulis. Next base: position 1,146,037,906 of record CM076570.1, read on the forward strand.
CATTTCAGCCATGCTCTCTGCTGCCCACTGACGTAGTTACGCAAGTAGCCCTCCAGCCACTTGTTAACTATCTCCGTCTGCCCGTCCGTCTGGGGATGATAACTAGTGCTCGGTGTCAACTCTGTCCCCACTAGTCGAAAGAGCTCCTGCAAGAATCCACCCATAAAACGGCTGTCCCTGTCGCTGACAATGGTCTTGGGTAGACCATGCAACCTGAAAACCTCCCTGAAAAACAACTCTGCTACCTGTGCCGCTGTGTGATGTGCTGAAATGGCGAAAAAGTGAGCATACTTCGTCAGCCTGTCAACCACTACGAAGATGCAGTCCTTGCCCTGCACTGTGGGCAACCCCGTGATGAAGTCCATCGAAATACTCTCCCACTTCCCCTCCGGAATGGGAAGTGGCTGCAACAACCCCGCAGGATGACTCATCTCTCCCTTGTTCCGCTGGCAAACCTCGCACTCCCTGACATGCTGGAGTACGTCCTCCTTGAGGCCCTTCCATGCAAATCTCTCCCGGATGGCCCTGTACGTCTTGGTGAACCCCTGATGGCCTGCCAATGGTGAATCATGTGATGCATGGAGTATCTTCTCCTTGAGCTGAGATCCCTCAATCAAGAAGATCCTGTCCCTGTAGTAGATGACCTCATCGGCCACCCTGTATCTGTTATCCGCTACCTGCCCATCCAGAACCTCGCATGCAAATCTATCTTTGGAGTACTCAACCAGTAGTCGAGCCTTCCAGTCAGCGTCCAAGCTCATGAGAGATAACGTGGCCGGTCTACGGGAAAGGGCATCCGCTACCACGTTATTCTTCCCCTTGACATACTCTATGTCAAAATCGTAAGCCTGGATCTTGCTGATCCACTTCTGCTGCCTCTCCTGCAACTGCTTCTGCTCCAGAAAGTACTTCAGGCTGTTATGATCTGTCCTCACCCTGAATCTGCCACCTACCAGGTACTGTCGGAATTTGGCCAATGCATGCATGATGGCCAGCATCTCCTTGTCATATATGGGATATAACCTCTCGTGTGGAAGGAGCTTCCGGCTCTCGAACGCAATCGGATGACCCTCCTGCATCAAAACTGCACCAATCCCCTCTCCTGATGCATCGCACTCTAGGACAAAGGGCTGCGTAAAATCTGGCAATGCTAACACGGGACAACTGCTCATCACCTCCTTGAGCTTATCAAAAGCTCGCTGTGCTGTATCCGACCAACCGAATGCCCCCTTCCTCGTCAGCTCCGTGAGGGGTGCAGCAAGCTGTGAGAAGCCCTTGACGAACTTCCTGTAGTAGGTACAGATACCAATAAATCCTCGAAGTTCTGTTACATTCCGTGGCTCTGGCCAGTCTCTGATAGCCCGGATCTTCTCCTCGTGGACTCTCACCCCGTCCACTCCTATGATGTGTCCCAGATACAGCATCTCCGTCAATCCAAACTCACACTTGGAGAGCTTGGCAAAGAACTGCTGCTCCTCCAAAATGTGCAAGACCGTCTCAATGTGCCGGAGATGCTCCTCCCAAGTCCTGCTGTATATAAGGATATCATCAAAGAAAACCAGCACAAACTTCCTCAGATGATCCCTGAAAATGTGGTTCATACAAGACTGGAAAGTAGCAGGTGCATTGGTCAACCCAAATGGCATGACCAAAAACTCAAAGTGCCCATAATGACACCTGAAAGCAGTCTTGGGAATGTCCTGTTCCCTCATGCGTATCTGATGGTACCCGGATCTCAAATCAATTTTTGAGAAGAACCGTGCTCCTCTCAACTCATCCATCAGCTCGTCGATCCTGGGAATGGGGTACCTGTTCTTCAGGGTCTTCTTGTTCAGAGCCCTGTAATCAATGCACATGCGTAATGTGTCGTCCTTCTTCTTCACCAGCACTACTGAAGAAGCAAAAGGACTGGTGCTGGGTCGAATGTGACCAAGGGCCAGCAACTCCTGAATGGCCCGTTCTATCTCATCCCGATAGGCCTTGGGATGCCTATACGGTGTGGTAATCACAGCCTGTATCCCCCGCTCAAGCTCGATCGTGTGCTCAAACCCCCGATCCGGTGGCTGTCCTGGCGGAATGTCCCCAAAAACTACTGCATATCTATCGAGAATAGACTGTAGATCAGGGTGCACCGTCCGCCCTGTATCCACTGCCTCTGAAGCCCGCAACTCTACTGCCCACTCTATATCTTCCTTGCGGAAAGTCGCCTCCATGCTGTGTGCCGATACTGTCTGGGGTGGATATGTGTTCTGCCCTCGTATCTTCTCATGCTTCCCCGTCTTGGGATCATCCCACTCCATCTCTAAGGCCTTCCAGTCCGTTGTGACCTTCCCCAGAGTAATAAGCCACTGGACTCCCAATATTACATTGGTGTCCGGAATGTCCACCACAAAGAAGTGATCGATCAATGTATAAGTGCCCATCGTCACTGATAACTCTGGTACATATCGAGCACATGCCATGGTCTGATCTCCTGGTACCAAAACAGAAAACCCATCAAAGCCCTCCGTCGGTATGCCTCTCCGCGCAACCATCTGGGCATCAATGAAGTTGTGAGTGGCCCCACTGTCGACTAAGACTGAAACCCGCTGTCCGCGCACTGTCCCCCGTACGCGCAATGTCAAATACTTGGGGACTCCTCGCAATGCTGCTAGAGCTCCCCCAGTAGGTGCGAATGATGTCCCACCTGCATCGGGTGGTGGAGGTGGTAAGGTACTCTGTGCTGCATAACATCCTCCTGCCTCCTCATCATCCTCCTCATCCTCTTCCCCGCTACTCTCGGAGAAGACCTCTATGAAATGTGCCTTCCCTGCCGTACATTTGTGTCCCGGTGCCCACGGCTCCTGGCAAGTGAAGCATAAGCGCTTCCGCCTCAGCTCTCTCCTGGCCTCATCATCCACCTGTCCTCGTCCCGGATTTGCCTTGGGAGGCGGAGCCCTCGTGTCCTTACCCTTAGGCTGGAAAGCCTGTCTCTGGGGATAAGGTGGTCGGGTCCTGGGCAAGACATCCTGTAAGTCTCGAGTCCTACTGATAGCATCCTGCAGTGTAGCCGGTCTGTTTGACCGTACTAGGCCACGAAGTGGCTCTGACAGCCCCTCCACAAACATATAGACCATCCGAGTTGTCGATAAGTCAGGTACCATCACTGAAATCCTCAAGAAATCCGAGATGTATGCTTCTGCACTCCCAGTCTGTTTGAGCTTGGTCAGCTCAACAAAATGCTGCTCCGGATCCCTCCTGTCAAAACGCTCTACCACCCTCCTGGTAAACTCGGCGTATGTCGTCACTGTGGAATGCCCAAGTGTCGTCAATCCATGAAACCACCAATCCTGAGCCTCACCCTCTAAATGCAATGTAGCCATCTTAATGGCCTCCGTCTCCGACATCTGATTAAGCTGGAAATAGATGTCCAGCTTCTCCACCGAAGACTTTGCCGTAGTCTTTGATGAACCATCAAACATAGGCAAATGGAATCTACTGGCCGCACGGTGGTCATCACGGTGGTATCCGTGCCCCCTGTGCTGGTGCTGATCATGGGGTTTGATGCCGTACTGGAACTGGAGATAGCGCTCGAAGGGGAGAGTATCCATGAATTCCTGTCCTAAGGCCCGCCATTCTGCAAAAGCGGCTGCCCATCGGGCTGGACTCAACTCTCTCGGTGCTGTCGACCCTTCGTCCTCTACCAGGAAGGTAGGCATGGTAGGACGTGTGGGTGTTGGATTATCCCTCTGTGCACCTCCCCGCACTCCTGTCCCTGTGTCTCCTGGCAAGAATGTGGGCATAGTGGATCGCTGAGCCGTTACAATGGGAATAGCATCGTGCACTGGTATATGGCGAGACACACTCGATCCCTCACCGATCTGAAGAACTCTAGGGAGCTCTCTCTGACTGATCTCTATGGCTCGGAGCCTCTGTGACTGCTCCTGCACCATCTGTGATGTCTCCTGCATCCTCTGTGACGTCTCCTGTATGTGACGGAGGACCGCCTCTTTAAACCTCACATCATCCTCTGCCATTGGATTACGCTGTTGTTGCTCTGCCTCAGAATCTGTCTCAGGTGGCTCCTGATCAGAATCACTTCCTCCGAAAGGAAACTTCCACCTATCCTCTGCTTCTCTGCGTTCCTTCCGATAGATGTAGGGGTTATCCCCGAGCGTCATAGACTGCTAGCACCACAGGCTGAGCCAGATCTATGCTCTGATACCACTGTAATATCCCCAAAGGGAAATAACCAGTAATACACAGAAATATGCTAGACAGATATAGAAAATACAATGTTGGAACCAGATCATGGAACAAGTACACATAGAATGCCAGAAAACTGAGCCATTTTATTAGTCTGAAAGTACATAGAGAGGAGTACAAGAAAATCAGAATGAGTGCACCTATCCTTGCCCTAGGCAAGTGGAGGCTTTCTCAGACAAACAATGGCTGCAAATAAGGACAGCGTCCTAGCTGGCTGAAGACTGCTCTGAAGACTGAAGCTGGAATGCACTGGAACTATGAGCTGAAGACTAAAAGATAGCTGATATCAATCCTCCAAACCCTCACCAATGAAAACGCTGTCTCTGCTAGTGACAGCGCAGAAACAGATGGAGTGCTAGTCACAAGAACCTCCAGATGAATGGATCGACTCCTGAATGCTGGAAAACGCTGTCAAGCTCCTCTCACACAATCCTGCTCACCAGATCAGCGTCCTCCCTGATGGATCTGCGTCCTGTATGCTCAGATCTACTGGATCTGAAGCCTCCAATCCAGATCTGCGTCCTCCTAGATCAGATCTACTGTTATCCCTCCAGATCTATGCTGGATCTGACAATATCTCTTCAGATCTGCAACCTCCAAGGCTGGATCTGATGTTATCTCTTCAGATCTAGGCTGGATTTGCCAATATCTCCTCAGATCTGCAATCTCCCAAGCTGGATCTAATGCTATATCTCCAGATCTGCACCCTACAGAACTAGATCTGCAAATACGCTTTCAGATCTGTAATCTCCAAGTCTGGATCTATCAATATGCCCTCAGATCTGCGTTCTTCTGTCCCCTAGAACAGCGTCCCCTCTCTAAGCCTGATCTGCGTACTTTCCCTCCTGGAACAACGTCCCTCCTTCTCAGATCTGAACTGCGTCCTTCCTGGAACAGCGTCCTTACTCTCAGGCTGATCTGCGTCCTCTTTCCCCTTGGAACAACGTCCCACCTTCTTAGATCTGCGCAGCTACAAGAAGGGCTTCTTCCTCTCCAAACCTGCACCAGAAACTGTTGCAGCTTGCCACTGAAACTGAAAGGTGTTACTCAGAAATAACCTTACTAGGGCAGGCACTCGAAGTCCCCCGAAGCTAAGGGTGAAACCAGAAATAACCTTACCAGGGCAGGCACTCGAAGTCCCCCGAGGCTAAGGGTGAGATCTCCGATCGGAGACACTCGGTTGCACTAAACAGTGCTGCAGACCGACTAAACAACCGGCGTGCTGAAGCAGACAGAAGTCTAGCTCTCAATATCAATATAAAATCATGCATGTCCAAATGAGGTGAGAACCCCACCTTTTATAATGCTAAACTCCCTCCAAAACCTTAACTGCGTCCTTCACTCCTCTTGGCCTGCGCAGTTAATCTTGGGTTAGCCTGATGCCTCCCCAACGTACTCATGTGGACCCCCAAGGCCCCCTCTCTAAGTTACAACGTCAATCAACTAGGAAAAGAACACTTTATTTATAAAGTGAGGTGACTAAAGTGAGGTGACCCCTCTTATTTCTCACTTTATTTATTATTTCTAACTAAAGCAGCAAAATTAAACAAAAATGAAATATTCCAATTAGCAAAGCTAATTGGGAATATTACAGATCACATTGAGCTCGTGATGGAGGAGGATGAGAGACCACCCTTGGGTTCAGCCATTGATGAGGAGGGGACAATTGGACAGACGACTAGCAGGATGGCAGTATTTACAGGCAATTGTCCTCAGGAGGTGCTAGAGTATGGCAGGACAACGTTGCAGAGGATTGGTGGGCTGGAGGAGCGTGGAGTTTCCTATCCAGCGAGGGAGACAACAATGCATCCATCTTTGGGTCTACCCATTGATGAGGCACAAATAGAGGTAGTGGCGGCCAACACAGCTGCAACATTTTTAGGCAGCAATCCTCTCCAGGGGTACATAGACAGGGCTTGCAGCCTAGCTTGCCCACTTTGGTCCATTATAGTGAGAGGGGCAGGATTTCTTTGACCGATTCTGCTGGTTGACAGGATAGAGCATTGGGAGTCGAGCATGGACTATTATCAGCTTAGTAGACTTATACCTTGCACAAGTGTCCATATGTTAGATTTGCGGGAGATCATGAGTTGGTATCCTATTGATGGAGTATCATTCTTAGTTCCAGGCACATTTTGACAGAAGAACTTAGATGAGAGAGTTGTTGCATGTTTCAGTGGGCCATGGATTATGGACCAACAGTCCATCAATATTTCAATAGCACTAGCCCAACATCAACAGAGCAATATTGACCTCGGGCTAGGCCAAAGGTTGGATTGGAGAGAGTCTCCTAGTTGATATTCGATTCGTGGAGCAACAACTATAGCCAGAGATAGTGCGCAATCTGAGCCATGGACTTGGGAGATGATTGGCCATGGTGGCATTTGGATCTAGGAGGATTGATCGATGATAAGCATAGTGAGAGATCAGTTTGGGATCCAAGCATTGAGGGGCCTGTTTCCGGTGACTTGACACAGGAGTATAACAACACCCAGTGGTTTTTATGGGATCCGGGCATTGAGTTTCAGTTGCATCGGGCCAACAAGGTGGTCCACATATTTGGATTGCTTGACGGCAAGAAATCTTGGGGAGAAGGATTTGTAATGTTCCAATTTTTATTTTCCTCCATAGTACAACCAGGGTGGATTTCCAAGACAGGGGATGGCCAGGCCATTAGAGCAGGTTCGTGTTATCAGGAGTTTCGGGGAGCTTTGAGGAGTTTTTACGGGATCTGATGGCATTCGCTTGGCATATTTCATAATCAACACAAATTGTCTTTCATTCCATCATATTCTGACAACTTCCAAAATTAGCATTATTATGGAGCCTGTATTAATTAATTATTCTCGAGAAGGTATTCCGAGAATATTATTTGATAGAACACCTCAGTGTAATAGCTCGTTGGAACTGGAATGAGGAGATATTCAGGATGGGATGCTAAGAAATGACTTATAGTGGCCATAGCTAGTATCGTGGGCAATATACTATTTTCCTTAATTAAAAATGACTTTAATTACTCATTCAATTAAAGGAAAAATAATTAATTAGAGGAAAGGGGTCAAAAGTGACTTGAGTGAAATAGAATTAAATTAAAAGTCCCTAAGATAGAGTCCATGGAGAATCTTCTCGAAAAATAATAAAATAATAAAATAAGATGCTTCTAGAGGCTTGGAGATCTATCCATTAGATCTATAAAAGGAGAAGCAGAGGTCATTTGGACATATCTTGGATTGGATCATTATTTGTGTGAGAGGTTTGAGAAATTGAATCTCTACTTCAGCAGTAGCCCCGAGAGGGAAACCCTCGGGTGATTTAGTGAGAGTGGGAGAGCACCCATCTCTTCCCTTGGTGGATCCAGTCATTATTCACAGGTTGCAGTGGTTGTTTGCAGTCATTTTTGGGAGTGTTGGCTTCAGCATCAAAGCAGATTAGTTTTTGGGGATCAGATTCTCTATCTCAGATATTCAGCTATGCTATCACGTACACTCTCTTCAGCTATTTCTTATAATAAAATCTGAGATCATTTCTGCTCTATATGTCAGTGAAATTGCATGCGCTTTATGTCTCTTGTTTTACATGGAAATCTTCTGTTAATGAATGATAGTTTTATTTGGAGCATTGTTGAGTTAAATTCTGCATATTCGGAAAAATTTACCGAAAGGGATATTACATATTTTTGTCCAGATTATTTGTCAGAGGATTGCCAATTGGGCATCTAGATATTGTGCTCATATTTTTACTGCTGCATAATAATAAAATAAACCCTCATTTTCTGCACTGGTTTTCCTGTCGGGGTTTTTCCAGGGACTATTAGTCCAAAAGTTATTGTGTCAATTTTTATTGTGTTTGTGCATATTTTCTCATCTTCTAGTTTATTTTCTGCAGCGCATTTTATTTTTGGTGAAGATTGCAATTGTGAGTTTATCAATATTTTCCGTAACAACAAATAAACTGCTGAAAAATTAGGAGATAAACTTCTAGTAATTGCAATCAAGAAATTTTTGCACGAGGCTTTCATGGTCCCTCATGGCTCAAAATTTTGAAGCAAGTCCTCTCAAAGGTTGTCGGTCTCATACAACACTCCATTCGTGTGAAGCAACTTCATACAACTAAGAGATTGTGTTCAATTAGGGTGTCATGGTCATTGGATATTACTTGAGGATCTTTATAATTATACTGATAAATGATGTGCCTTGAATATTGTTTGTGAATGCAATATTAGACATGTATTCTCATCTATCTATGATGTGAAAATCCCTCCTATGTTCCAGAAACTTTTAACCCTTTAATTGTTATAAGCAAAAACATTATCTTCGGATATATAAGAAGAAATTTTTCAGAAGATTAAACATCATTAACATAGAGGTTGGCTCTTTCCTTCTGATCATATTTCAAACATTTGGATGCACTTCTTCCTCTCTTCACAAATAATTAATTTCATAGACTAATCATGTAACATTTTCTTGTGTCGAGTTTTAAAACTAAAACAAACTTTCTAAACATATTGCAACTCACAAATCTTATTCGTTCGTGTTAAACTATTAACAAAATAAATAGAAATTATAGTTTCCAACAAGTATTTCAATTTAAGATCTACCTTTCGATGTAGGGCTTCACGAGCACCTCCAGGGTACAAAAGAATAAAGGAGTTGGATGATAGGAGTCTCAGTAAATTCTTTCCTGAAACGGGCACCGCACCATGTAATCTTAAATTATCAAATGGATGTGGTTGTTGCAACCCTTCTTCCATAAAGTCACCCATCGCCACTGGGTGTGCTATTCCACGAACCAATATATTACGTTGCTTAAACAACTCCGAAACAAAGACAGCAGCTTCAAATCCCATAAACAAGTGTATTCCTACTAATAAAACAGGTCCTTCTTCGGGAAGTCCTGAAAGTCCTTTAACAATTTTCCCATGTTGATTTGTGGAAAACATAACTGGGCTGGTTAGCCTTCTCAGTATCCTGTATGCAAAAAGAATAGAATCAAAGCATTAACAACATTATTTTTCTCAATGAGGAATTCTAATGCCTAGACAACTCCAAATTGGCATGTTCTGCCAATGTACATTGCTAACTTCTTACTTATGACATATCAGAGGAGGTCATCCAAAATTTTCGAATAAGCAGTTTGAGAAACCCACAGTAGACATAGCATCATGTATTCTAGACAAGTAAAACAAAGCATAATCTAGAAAAACCTGAACAAATTAGAATCTACAAGAGGAATGCATTTCCGAAATCCTTCAAGAGAATGTGCTAGGAAATTTACCCCTGTTCTTTATAGCTTCTTTCCCATTCTTCTCGAGTTGGAGGTACAAAATCAGAAACAAAATCATGTGCTCGCGAGTGGCGGTAAAACGAAACGCCCTTAATTATCGTTGATAAAGAAATGTCTTCTTCCTACATTCAAACTTTGGCACAAGCTTGAAAATTGCATCAAGTCATTGAGGAATGGAACCTTTGTTAAAAATGCATCCGACAGTACCATTGGATAAATGAGAAAATTTAACTTACCAATAAAAGAGTATGACCACTGTCTTTGAAATACCGGATCTTGCAGTTTTTCAAAACACTTTTGAGTCGAAGTGCCTCCTCCCTGCTTGGCAGAAACTTATCCTTCCCACTAAATGGCATTGCAGGAGAACCACGAATAAGTAGTAGAAATCTACTTCCTAAAACATAATGATCACAAAGAGGCAAGTGCATATCTGAAATTATATAAGAAAAAATTATAAAACTATGCATTTTACAATAAAATCATAATAGTGATGAAATGCACTAAGATTAAATCATCTTTAACAGTAGATCTACAAAATGGTACTACTGGTACTTACTAACAAAACCAAACTGTAGCATATCAAGTTGAAGGAAACTCATTCTATATACCTTCTCTCTTATTTGCCGATTTAATCATAACATAAAAGGTGCTAGGGTATTTTTCTACTTTTGCAAAACACTTTGATGAGGAAATCTGGAATATTAGGAATGCAGGGATAGGTTTATACCAGATTTTTATTGCTCAGCTGGTGCACCCTTTTATTTTCAATAAATCAAGTTCTCTCTACATCCATCACTCAACCCCATTCACCCAATATAAAAAGTTACCTGTACTCTTTCTTTCAACCTCCATTTCGTTCTCAAATTCAATTTTTTTGAGTAGCATGCCCAAACTGTTCAAACCCTACCTCTCGGCTCTATTGCTTCATTTTCTCAGCACCCCGTCATCATAAAGTCAAATACTAAGGTTGCTCATTACTAGATCTAACACACTATTTTTTTCGGTGTGTCGGCCTAGTCTTTGAAAAAAAAATGCATGCAAACTGCTTGACAAATTACTTCAGTGACTTTCCAGGACATGTGTGTGTGTGTGTGTGTTTTAATTTTATGCCTTGTATGCTAGTTACATACTCATAACCAAGAGAAACAATGTCTTAATAGGTACCTGGAAAACAAATTTTATTAGCATCAGGATTTTATTCTCAACTGGGGTTTATGATTTTGCAAATCTAAGCTTTTGCTGAGATTGTCTGACAAACGTTTGACGAAATATCTCAACGACCATTGGTTTCAGCACAACAGTATTGGTTCAAATGATTGCACAACAGTATTGATTCAAATGATTGCACACCGGTTCTAAATACAAATTAAACCTGGGAAATTTTATTGAATGCCCTGGAAACCAATGTTTATCAGCACAAGGCTTCACTCTAAACCTGGGTTATTATATTTCCAAATCTGATTTAGATTGCTGACTAAGTGTTTGTGAAAATCTGTGTGTGGACTTTCCCCTGTTTTCAAATCAGTATTAAAATAGCATATTGTTCTGATAATGCTTGAGAAATATATCACGTATGCTACCTATTTCTAGAAAGTTGTGAATGAAATAAGTGCTTTGTTCTTAAAATATAGCAAACTTATTTGAGAGGCTGCATTTTTCTATTCTATAGTTTTCCTAATTATATATATCCATTGCACCAACAACTGAAATCTATTGTGTTCCATGTCTTCTAGTGCTTCCAAGCATTAATTCCAAAATAGTACAAGAAGAATATGCATGTAGAAGGTTGCTATCAGACCATTTGACAAAAAGTGTGTAAGAATTTCTTCTCAAACTGCAAGTTACAGATTAGTTGGATGTTTGTGGATTGGTTAAAACTTGAAATTTAAGCAGGAAACTTTATCAACAGTGCTCTTCCTCTCATAAGTCATTACATACTCTCTTGCAATCCCCCGTGATAGCACATTCCCACCTCAGATAGCACTTTAAAGACTGATAAAGTTACATTCTATAAGTAGACATTTCAATGAATGATTCTATGACCTTTACATGTATCTTGCAGCATGTTCATGGAATTTTCATAGCACTTGACCTGCTGTTATTCCCTCCTTATAAGAGCTGGAAGTTTCAAAATCAATGTGCTTCTTTCTTTCTTATCATTTAACTCAGAGATTGGGAATTCTATTTGCATTTTCAAAGTTTTCCAACTCTGAATTGCAAAGAGGAAAGTTTGGCACCATACTAATTGATGAATTCATACCCTTGGTGCAAATTCAAAGTCTTTTTGAGTGACATAATTGTTGAATTTTCTACAAGATATGCATTTTATACAATTTTATGTCAAATAATTACTTCCTAATGATTTTCAACAGTATTCTTATGCCACTGATATCATTGAGCAATTACACTTCCGAAAACATCAACAGTAAATCTTGCAGAAACAATAAAGATCATAAAAAGACATCCATGCACGATAGATACAACAATTTTACCCTGGGAAGCCCAACCTTGGGAGAAAACCCAAAAACTTTTCTTTAGGAGAAATTATTCTTCAGCAAGATTTACAAAATCAGCAATTTTGTCTAGAAATTTGTGCCCATAATCCAAGTCAAAAATACCAGTCAAACGTGGTCAATCTCCAGCAAGTCAATGCGGGTCAAGGCAGAAAAAAGGTCAAAAGTAAATGCTGGTCAAACTGCAGTCTGCCATCAAATTTGGCCCTGCAGTCAAAGTTCGACCTTGTGGCCTGCAATCAACTCTATGACCTACGGTCAACAGTCCTGTGGTCAAACCCGCACGTGCAACCTGCAGCTGGTCAAACTTCGGTCAGAAATCTGCACATACAGCCCTCCCTTGGCCAGCAATCTTCATTCAATCCTCAATCAAAGAGCTCGGTCAAGGCCTAGTCAACTCGGCCCAAAACAACTCAATATTCTCCTCATATGTGCAGCCAAGATAGAGGGATAAAAGGACAAAAAAAATGTTCTCCAAAGTAGACTTCTCTTTGCTCAGACTTGATCTTGCTTGGTGAGAGAATGAGGCATCATAATGCCTATGTATACAAGTCAAATTGGATGAAATACCCCAAGGGACATGTCCCTTGATGAGCTGGGTTGACTCGTCTTCCTTGGCCGACTTGGTGTCCCAAAAAATAAAGTTTTATTTTAATTTTATTAGGCCAACTTGGAGACCTCTTTAGCATGCAAGAATACCTCTTGATGCTACAAAAATCAACACTCCATCTTAGGGAGAGAGGTATTTTCCTTAACTGCAACAGATTTCCTCTTAGCTGAAATTTCTTCTCCACAAAAAAAGTTCATGAGCTTGCTAAGTTAGTGCATGTCTATAGATCACTCCATCCTGGAGTAGGAAATGTATCCTGGGCCATTTACCCCTGGTCAAATCAGCGTGTCCGGACCAATGTCTTTTATGGATATTCAGGTAAATGTATAAATCTCCTTTGGAGTAATATTCCGAATAGGAAACAAACGGCAATACAAAGCAACATAAACAAAACTACAACTAATAAAGAGGCACCATAAAAATCACTGCAAAAATTTCAGAAAAGCTAAGCCATTATATTATATATCTAGAAATAGGGAATGAGTACAAGAAGGTGATCAGAATGATGCCACCTTGGCTTGCTCAAGGCAAGCTGAAATATCTCTCCAAACCCTGCTATGAATGGCTGCTTCTCCTACTGACTGCGTAACTCCCTGAGCTGTTGTTGTTGCTACTGGCTGGAATGGAGCTGCTCTTTGGGGATGTTCCCCTGCTCAGAAAATTCTGAAACTCCGTCTATGAATTCTCCTCCCAAAACCCGGAAAAACCCAGTAAGGAATTCCAGAAAGGTTGACCTCGGAATTTGACCCCCTTGGGAAAATTATGCACTCCTGGTGAGTACACTGGCCTCTAGACTGAATGATTGGAAATGCTGGCCTCTCACTGCTCCAAAACACAACTTGTGAAGGGTTTATCCCCTCACACTTCTCCTGGACTGAAACTCCTGAATCTCCCTCACTCTCGGAGCTGTCCTCCTCCAAGACTGGGTAATCTCTCTGAGTGACTGCATTGCCTGATGAACTGCATAACTCCTAGAGATGGCTCTGCTTTCTCTGCTTTGAAAACTTATGGTAAAGCTCCTCACATCAGCGGGCACTTGAAGTCCCCCGAGGCTGAGGTTGGGATCTCCGCTCGAAGACACCTGCGTGCTGAACAACACTTGCAGACTTAGCTAAACAACGTAAGCATGCTCAATATCTGTTAGAGATAAATTCTGAAGATGAATGATAGCATGAATGAGAAGCTAGGCCCTCACTCCCTTTTATGCTTGAGACCCTAACATTCCCTTGGGCCCCACTGCGTTGCATTGTCCTCCTTGCCACGCTACCCCGCCTACTCTACGCTGTCCTGGCCCACACCGCCACTGGGATGCCTGGCCCACACCGCCACTGGGATGCCTGGCCCACGCTATTCGTGCGTTGTTCCTCTCCCTGCACTGTCACTTGGTCCCCCTGGGCCACACGCTGAAAGCATCATGTTGGTCAAGTGACTTTAGGAATATTATTTCGCCTAAGTTGGGTTATGGGTTCCAACACCCTTTTTATTTATAGCTGATCATTAGAAAAGCAAAATCTGGGCAAAATTAATATTGCCAATTAGCTGCTGCTAATTGGGAATATTACAATTCTCCCCGCCAAAATGTTCCTTGTCCTGAAGCAAACACAAGGATGGATGCTGCAGTATCTTCTCACTCTCCAAAGTGGCATCCTGATCTAGAAGATTCCTCCATCTCACCAAGTACTCCTTGACTGTCCTGCTTCGCAACTGTCTCTCCCCCTACCCTCTATCTGGATATAGCTTCTGTTGGTTCTGTGATGTGGCTAAGTTGTCCTTAAGAGCCCAGAGTATATCTTGGCTCCCTTGGATCCAATCCTTAGCCCTGGGGGCCTTGCTAGCTCAAAACATAACATCAGCAAAAGTCAGAGCATGATATCCATACAAAGCATAAAATGGAGACATACCGATAGACATGTGGAAAATGGTGTTGTAGCAGTATTCTCCCAGGTGTAGCCAACGTATCCATGCCTTTTGTTGCCTCGTGACATAGTTCCGCAAGTAGCCTTCCAGCCACTTGTTCACTATCTCTGTCTATCCATCCGTCTGTGGGTGGTAGCTGATACTAGGAGTAAACTCCGTACCCACCAAACGAAAGAGCTCCTGCCAAAAGCCGCCCATGAAATGACTGTCCTTGTCATTGACTATGGTCTTAGAGAGACCATGCGATTTGAAAACATCACGGAAGAATAGCTCGGCTACCTGTGAAGTTGTGTACCGCGCTGATATGGTGAAGAAATGGGCATACTTGGTTAGTCGATCAACAAACACAAAGATGCAATCCTTGCCATGCACTGTGGGCAACCTTGTGATGAAGTCCATGGAGATGCTTTCCCACTTTCTTTTCGGAATGGGAAGCAGCTATAGCGAATCGGTGGGGTGGCTCATCTCCCCCTTATTTCTCTGACACACTTCGCACTCCTTGACATGCCAGAGTACGTCCTCTTTGAGGCCTCTCCAGGAGAACCTCTCTCTGATGACCCTGTAGGTCTTTGTGAATCCCTGGTGGCCTAAAAGCATAGAATCATGGGATCCGTGCAGTGTCTTCTCCTTGAGCTGAGAATTCCCCGTCAAGAAGATCCTATCCCGGTAATAGATGACCTCATCCATCACCCTATACCTGTCATCTTGTAATGACCCAACTCGAATTAAATGGAACATAGAAATATTAGCATGCATATGAGACCTGCATATGACAGCTACATATGCATGTATCACGTGTACTGCAATAGTACATGCACTAATCAATTATAAAAAAAATCTCAGTATAGAGTATTGAGTGAATTATTGAAAGTATTGAGTAAATACCTAACTCACCAGAATATAATGAATGTAATGTAAAGTAAAAGTTATACCTACCACTATCATGATATAAACTAATATTTTGTTCTAAGGAAAGTAAAAGCATTGACTTATGCAAATAAATGATGATATTTTAATAACTCCAAGATATTTAACAAGTCCAAGATATTTTAGGAATCCAAGATATTTATGAAATAATAATATTTTAATATAAACTCTAAGATATTTTAAAAGAAGATATTTTAATAAATATCATGAAAAGATATTTGACGAAGATATTTTAAAAGAAGATATTTTTATTAAATATCTTGAAAAGATATTTGACTAAGATATTTATTAAAGGAGGATATTTTAATAAATATCTTGAAAGGGGATTTGTGTATAAAAGGAGAAGGGGGAGAAACTTGATGGGCATGGGTAGTGAGGTGGGAAAACTGATCTAGATGCTGTCAGAGGAGTTCTAACTGCGGGAGACATGAGCAGTGAGTTCTAATAGAGTCATGGAGTGATCTTGATTGTTATTGGAGTTTTGGGTATAGTATCCCGAATGGAAATAAACAACAATATAAAGCACATAAACAAAGACATACAACAACTAGAGAGAGATCATAAGAAAAACAGACAATATGGAGAATGTTGAGCCATTTTATTAATACTGAAAGATGAAATGAGTACAAAAGGTGATCAGAATGATGGCACCTTGGCTTGCACTGGGCAAGCGTAGAAATACTCTCAGAAGATGACTCGGAATGTCTGCTCCCTCAAGACTGCGTAATCTCCAGTGCTGCTGGTGCTTCTACTGCTGGAATGAACTGATTCTTTGGGGCTACTCTCCACCTCGGAAAATTGTGAAACTTTGGGAATGGCCTCTCCACCCAATACCCAAAAAAGCCCAAAAAGCTTTCTGGAAATAGCTGACCTCCGAAAAATGACTCCCTTGAGGCACTACGCTATTCCCCAATGAGAAACGCTGGCCCTGAATGATCTACTGCAAATAATGGCCTCTGACTCTACCAAAATGCTGGAATAGGGAAGGGTTGACCCCTTTACAACTCTCCCAGGCTGAATCCCTTGATAAACCCTCAATCCGGAACCACCTCCTTCCAAGACTACGTCCTCCCTCTCACTGACTGCACTGTCTCTTCCAGTAAATGCTCCCAACTGTGGTTGCTGCAACTCTCTCTGACAAAACAAAGATGGAACTCCTCACCCAAGCAGGCACTCGAAGGCCCCCCAGGGCTGAGGTTGGGATCTCCGCACAGAGACACCCGGTGTACTGAATAGTACGTGCACACTTTGCTCAACAGCAAGCGTGCTCAATGTCAAAAGACAAATAACAAAGATGCATAGTCAAAATGAATGAAATGAGGAGACCCTCTCCCTATTTATGCTTGGAGAGCCTTGCTCTCACCTAGGCCCCACCATCAACTGTGCTGTCTCCTTGAGCCACATTGTCCCTCTCTTTTTGTGCTGGCTTGGGCCCACATTGCCTACGTTGTCCTTTTCCCTACGCTGCCACTTCGACCTCTAGGCCCACCGCTGCCAATTAATCATGTTTCTCAAGTGACTTCAGGAAATTCTTTTATCCTAAGTGTGAGTTTGTAATATTCCTAATTAGCGATAGCTAATTGGGAATATTAATTTTGACCAATTTTGCTTTATTATAGTCGGAGCATGAATAAAGTGAGTAAAATATTAATTGACTCACTTAGGATAAAACACTTTCCTAAAGTCCACATCGAAATTAAGAGAGTGTGGGGCCTAGTGGCCAAGTGGACAACGCAGGAGAGGGACGCAGACCACGTGGGCGGCGTGGGGCCTACTTCACGCAGATGAGGGAGACAGCATGGGCCAAGGAGCACATGGAGGTAGTGGGGCCTAGAGAGAGAGAGAGGCCCAGCGTTATAAAAGGGAGGAGAGCCCCCACATTTGGTCGTTCATGTTTATGCATATTGAGCTAGTCATTTCGACTTGGAGCACGCTGGCTGTTTAGCTTGTCTGGAGCACTGTTTAGTGCATCAGGTGTCTCCGTTCGGAGATCCCACCCTCAGCCCTGGGAGACTTCGAGTGCTTGCTCGGGTGAGGTATTTTCATCAGCATTTCGCAGGAGGATCGGTGATTGCATTCGTGGAGGGGCAGAGCCATTAGAGACTGCGCAGTCTTGAGAGGGAGGACGCAGTCCATCTTGAGGGAGCTCCGGAGTGGCACCTTTTTGGAGGATTTAGGCCGGAGGATTGAGCAAGGGATCAGCCCTTGCCTATTGAAGGCATTTGGCAGAGCGGGAGGCCATATTTTGGAGGATTGCATTCAGCACCAGCATGGTCCTTGGGAGGATAGGGTAGATCCTCAAGGGAGGCATTTTCAGGGGTCAACCATTCCAGAAACGCTCTCTGGGCTTTTCTGGGTATTGTGAGTAGAGGTCGATTCCAGAGTTTCAGCTTTTTCTAAGTAGGGGAGCAGCCCCAAATACTCATTTTGTTCTAGCAGTAGCAGCAACACGACAGTATTCCAGCAGCTTGGACGCAGAGCAGAGAGCAGCCATTCCATTGATATTCTGAGAGTATTCCTACACTTGCCTGGTGCAAGTCGAGCTGCCATCACTCTGATCACCTCTTGCACTCATTTCTATTTCTCAGTTTAATAAAATGGCTCAGCATTCTCTCTATTTCATGTGAATCTGATTCATGATCTGTTTCTAGCGTTTTATATCTTGTTGTATGCTTTGTATTACTGTTTATTTCCCCTTCGGGATATTACAGTGGTATTAGAGCTCATAGACCTGGCTCAGCCTGTGGAGCACGCTGTCTATGACACCGGGAGAGAAGCCGTATATTTGCTACAGGGGTAGGAAGTACCGTGATAGAGAACATAGGTTGCAAATCACCTACGAAGAGGGTGATTGCGTTTCGGTAGTGGACGCAGAACAGGAGGAACCAATGGCAGATGATAGTGATGCAAAGAAGTTCGGGGAAATGCTCCTCAATTCAGTACAGGATCTGTCGAGGCAGATTGAGGTGATGGGACAGAGATTCACTACTGTAGAGGCTAGACAGCGTGAAACCTCAAGGGGTTTCCAGATTGGTGAGGGATCAGGCACATCCCACCATTTGCAAGAGCACGATGCCACTCAGCACATGGCATCACATGCACCCACACGTTCCACCATGCCCACTTTTCTGGCTGTAGATACAGGGGTAGGAGCACAGCAGGAGCCGAACCCCGGCCACATGGGTGATTACTTTGCTGAGTATCAGGCATACGGGCATGAGTTCAGGGATTCCCTTTCATTTCAAGATTGTCCAGCTCCAGCGGGACAGCAAACTCCACGACCATCACAGGGGACACCGACATTACCACGAGGGAGACACTCAGCGTACGATGAGCAGGTTCCACTTGCCTATATTTGATGGCTCATCAAACAGTTCGGCAAAGGCTTGGGCGGAGAAGCTGGATATATACTTCCAGCTTAATCAGATGGCGAAGACGGAGGCCATCAAGGTGGCAGTGCTGCACCTGGATGGCGAGGCCCAGGATTGGTGGTTCCACGGGATGATTACACTCGAGCATTCGACAGTGACCACATATGCCGAGTTCATCAGGAGGTTGATAGAGAGGTTTGATTGGAGGGATCCGGAGGAGCACTTTGTTGAGCTGACGAGGCTCAAACAGACCAGGAGTCCAGATACATATATCTCAGATTTCCTGAGACTTTCAGTGATGGTGCTAGATCTATCTACGGCACGGATGATTTACATGTTCATTGAGGGATTAGCAGAGCTGCTTCGGGGATTGGTCAGATCCACTAGACCAACCACACTCCATGACGCAGTTGGCAGGACCCAGGATTTGCAGGATGCCTTACCCAGGACCAGGATGCCTTACCCCCAGAGACAGGCTTTCTAACCTAAGGGGAAGGATGTGAGGATTCCGCCTCCAAAGGGGAATCAGGGTAGGGGGCAGTTGGATGATGATGCCAAGAGGGAGTTGAAGAAGAAGAGGCTGTGTTTCACATGTCAAGAGCCGTGGGCACCAGGACACAGATGTGCTACTGGCAAAGCACACTTTATTGAGGTCTTCTCCGAGAGTAGCGTGGAAGAGTATGAGTATGATGACGTGGAGGTAGGGGGCAGCCATGCAGCGCAAGACCATTTGCCACCCCCACCACCAGGAGCAGGAGGTGCAGCTTTTGCACCTACCGGGGGGACCCTTGCAGCATTGCGGGGAGTACCCAAGTATTTGACACTGCGTGTCTGAGGGACAGTACGGGGGCAGCGAGTATCAGTACTGGTAGATAGTGGGGCAACCCACAACTTCATCGATGCACAGATGGTAGAGCAGAGAGGCACACAGACAGAGAGCTTCGATGGGTTTTCAGTGTTGGTCTCAAGAGATCAGACTATGCAGTGTGCCAGATATGTTCCAGAGCTGGCAGTGACGATGGGCACCTACACAGTGACTGACCACTTTTTCGTGGTCAACATACCAGATACCAATGTGGTATTAGGTGTACAGTGGCTGATCACTCTAGGGAAGGTCACCACAGATTGGGAGGCCTTGGAGATGGAGTGGGATGATAAGAAGACTTGGTGGCATAAGAAGATACGGGGCATGCACACTTACCCACCCCAGACCGTTTCAGCTCACCAGATGGAGGCAAACTTCCAGAAGGAAGACATAGAGTGGGCAGTAGAGCTGCGTGCATCAAAGGCAGGGACTACCGGGCAGACAGTGCATCCAGAGATACAGACCATCCTTGATAGTTATGCCACGGTGTTTGGGGAGATACCGCCAGGTCAGCCACCGGATCGGGGGTTTGAGCATACGATTGAGCTAGAGCAGGGCATTCAGGCCGTCATTACCACACCCTATAGGCACCCCAAGGCCTATCGAGATGAGATTGAGCAAGCTATCCGCGAGCTGTTAGCCCTTGGACACATTCAGCCTAGCACCAGTCCTTTCGCTTCTTCGGTAGTGTTTGTGAAGAAGAAGGATGGTACACTGCGGATGTGCATTGACTACAGGGCCCTCAACAAAAAGACCATGAAGAACAGGTACCCCATACCACGGATTGACGAGCTGATGGATGAGTTGAGAGGGGCACAATTCTTCTCAAAGATTGATTTGAGATCCGGGTACCACCAGATTCGTGTGAGGGAATAGGACATTCCCAAGACCGTTTTCAGATGCCATTATGGCCATTTTGAGTTCTTAGTGATGCCCTTTGGGCTAACCAACGCACCGGCCACCTTCCAGTCGTGCATGAACCACATCTTCCGCAGTCACCTGAGGAAGTTTGTGCTGGTCTTCTTTGATGATATATTGATATATAGCAGGACATGGGAGGAGCATCTCCAACACATAGAGGGAGTATTGCGTATTTTGGAGGAGCAACAGTTTTATGCTAAGCTCTCCAAGTGCGAGTTTGGGTTGACGAAGATGCTATACTTGGGGCACATTATAAGGGTGGACGGAGTGAGGGTCCACGAGGAGAAGATCAGGGCCATCAGGGATTGGCCAGAGCCGAGAAACGTGACAGAACTTCGAGGGTTTGTGGGTATCTGCACCTACTACAGGAAGTTCGTCAAGAGTTTCTCTCAGCGTGCCACACCCCTTACAGATCTGACAAAGAAGGGGGCATTCAGTTGGACAGATACAGCGCATCGGGCCTTTGACAGGCTCAAGGAGGTGATGAGCAGCTGTCCAGTGCTTGCATTGCCAGATTTCACGCAGCCATTCGTTCTGGAGTGTGATGCATCGGGAGAGGGGATCGGCGCAGTGTTGATGTAGGGAGGCCACCCTATAGCATTTGAGAGCCAGAAGCTCCTTCCACATGAGCGGTTGTATGCCATATACGACAAGGAGATGCTGGCCATCATGCATGCATTGGCCAAATTCCGGCAGTACCTGGTAGGTAACAGGTTCAGGGTGAGGACTGACCACAACAGCCTCAGGTTCTTCTTAGAGCAGAAGCAGCTATAGGAGAGGCAACAAAAGTGGGTCAGCAAAATCCAGGCCTACGACTTTGACATCGAGTATGTCAAGGGGAAGAACAACGTGGTGGCTGATGCACTTTCACGCAGACCAGCCACGTTGTCTCTGATGAGTTTGGACGCAGATTGGAGGGCTCGACTATTGGTGGATTACTCCAAGGACAGGTCTGCTTGTGAGGTTCTGGATGGACAGGTGACAAATGATAGGTACAGGGTGATGGATGAGATCATCTATTACAGGGACAGGATCTTCTTGACTGAGGGCTCTCAGCTCAAGAAGAAGATACTACAGGCTTCTCACGATTCACCATTGTCTAGCCATCAGGGGTTTACCAAAACCTACCAGGCCATCAGGGAGAGGTTCTCACGGAAGGGCCTCAAGGAGGACGTACTCCAGCATGTCAGGGAGTGCGAGGTTTGTCAGCGCAACAAGGGGGAGATGAACCATCCTGCAGGTTTGTTGCAGCCTCTTCCCATTTCGGAGGGGAATTGAGAGAGTATTTCAATGGACTTCATCACAGGGTTGCCCATGGTGCAGGGCAAGGACTGTATATTCGTCGTTGTTGATTGACTGACGAAATATGCAAATTTTTTTGCCATATCCGCACAGCACAGGTGGCAGAGCTGTTCTTCAGGGATATCTTCAGGTTACAAGGTCTTCCCAAGACCATTGTCAGTGACAGGGACATCCACTTCATGGGCCGATTTTGAAGGAGCTTTTTTGACTGGTGGGGACAGAGTTGACACCGAGCACCAGCTACCACCCACAGACAGATGGGCAGACAGAGATAGTTAACAAGTGGCTAGAGGGCTACTTGCGTAACTACGTCAGTGGGCAGCAGAGAGCATAGCTGAAGTGGCTGCACCTAGGAGAGTACTGCTACAACAACACACATCACATGTCTATCGGTATGTCTTCATTCAATGCGTTATATGGTTATCATGCTTTATCTTTTGTTGATGTGATGTTTGGTGCCAGCAAGGCTCCGAGAGCTAAGGATTGGATCCAAGAGAGTCAGAATATCCTCTGAGCTCTCAAGGATAACATGGCTACAGCACAGAACCAGCAAAAGTTGTATGCCGATAGGGGTTGGGCAGAGAGACAATTTGAGGTAGGTGATTTGGTCTACCTACTTTTGCAGCCATACCAACAGTCGACTCTGAAGCAGAAGGGAGATGAGAAGCTCAAGCCCCGTTTTTATGGGCCTTACAGGGTGATACGCAGGGTTGGATAGGTTGCTTATGAGTTGGAGCTGCCCCAAGGCAGCAAGATTCATAACATCTTTCATGTATCGTGTCTAAACAAGGCATTGGGACAGCAGGTGACAGTGACAGAGGAGCTTCCGCCTACGGATGATGAGGGGCATTTGGTGCTACAGCCAGAGGCCACTATTGATATCAGGGAGAGGCAGTTGCAGAACAGGACAATCCGGGAATTCTTAGTGAGGTGGAAGAATTTGCCGGATGAGGATGCCACTTGGGAGAGTGAGAAGATCTTGCGGCATCCATCACTACAGTTGCTTGGGGTCAAGCAACATTTTGCCGGGGGAGACTGTAATATTCCCAATTAGCGATAGCTAATTGGAAATATTAATTTTGACCAATTTTGCTTTATTATAGTCGTAGCGTGAATAAAGTGAGTAAAGTATTAATTAACTCACTTAGGATCAAACAGTTTCCTAAAGTCCACATCGAAATTAAGAGAGTGTGGGGCCTGGTGGCCAAGTGGACAGCGCAAGAGAGAGACGCAGACCACGTGGGCAGCGTGGGGCCTACTTCACGCAAATGAGGGAGACAACATGGGCCAAGGAGCACGTGGAGGTGGTGGGGCCTAGAGAGAGAGAGAGGCCCAGCGTTATAAAAGAGAGGAGAGCCCCCTCATTTGGTCATTCATGTTTATGCATATTGAGCTAGTCATTTCGACTTGGAGCACGCTGGCTGTTTAGCTTGTTTGCTGCACTGTTTAGTGCATCAGGTGTCTATGTTCGGAGATCCCACCCTCAGCCCTGGGAGACTTCGAGTGCTTGCTCGGGTGAGGTATTTTCATCAGCATTTCACAGGAGAATCGGTGATTGCATTCGTGGAGGGGCAGAGTCATTAGAGACTGCGCAGTCTTGAGAGGGAGGACGCAGTCCATCTTGAGGGAGCTCGGAGTGGCACCTTTTTGGAGGATTTGGGCCGAAGGATTGAGCAAGGGATCAGCCCTTTCCTATTGGAGGCATTTGGCAGAGTGGGAGGCCATATTTTGGAGGATTGCATTCAGCACCAGCATGGTCCTTGGGCGGATAGCGTAGATCCTCAAGGGAGGCATTTTCGGGGGTCGACCATTCCAGAAACGCTCTTTGGGCTTTTTTGGGTATTGTGAGTAGAGGTCAATTCTAGAGTTTCAGCTTTTTTTGAGTAGGGGAGCAGCCCCAAATACTCATTTTGTTCCAGTAGTAGCAGCAGCACGGCAGTATTCCAGCAGCTTGGACGCAGAGCAGAGAGCAGCCATTCCATGATATTCTGAGAGTATTCCTACACTTGCCTGGTGCAAGTCGAGGTGCCATCACTCTAATCACCTCTTGTACTCATTTCTATTTCTCAGTTTAATAAAATGGCTCAGCATTCTCTCTATTTCATGTGTATCTGCTTCATGATCTGTTTCTAGCGTTTTATATCTTGTTGAATGCTTTGTATTACTGTTTATTTCCCCTTCGAGATATTACAGAGTTAAGTGTCCCTCTTCACCCACTTTATTTCTAACTTAACTTTATTAAAGTAAAGTAGTCAAAAATTAATATTTCCAATTAGCTATTGCTAATTGGGAATATTACAGTCCTCCCCGACAAAACGTTGCTTGTCCTCAAGCAACTGCAATGATGGATGTTGCAAAATCTTCTCACTCTCCCTAGTGGCATCCTCATCCGGTAGGTTCCTCCATCTCACTAGGTACTCCCTAACTGTCCTACTTCGTAGCTGCCTCTCCCTAGTGTCAACAATGACCTCCGACTATAGCACCAAATGCCCCTCATCATCGGTGGGTGGAAGCTCCTCGGTTACAGTCACTTGCTGTCCCAGTTCCTTTTTTAGGCATGACACATGAAAAATGTTATGAATCCTGCTACCCATGGGCAATTCCAACTCATGTGCAACCTCCCCAATCGTACGTGTCACCCTATATAGTCCATAAAAGCGGGGCTTGAGCTTTTCAGCCCCTTCTGCTTCAGTGTGGATTGCCGATGTGGCTACAATTGTAGGTAGACCAAGTTCCATACCTCAAACTGTCTCTCAACACGTCCCCTATCGGCATACAACTTCTGTTGATTCTGTGCTGTAGCTATATTATCCTTGAGAGCTCGGAGTATATCTTGACTCTCTTGGATCCAATCCTTGGCCCTAGGGGCCTTGCTAACACCAAACATCACGTCAGCAAAAGATAAATCACGATACCCATATAAAGCATAAAATGGAGACATACCGAATGACTTCTGATGAGTGGTGTTGTAACAGTACTCTCCCAATTGCAACCATCATAACCATGCCTTCTGTTGCTCGCTGACATAATTACGCAAGTAGCCTTCCAACCACTTGTTCACTATCTTCGTCTGTCCATCCGTCTGTGAGTGGTAACTAGTATTCAGGGTCAACTCAGTGCCCACCAAATGGAAAAGCTCCCGCCAAAACTCGCCCATGAAGCGGCTATCCCTGTCACTGATAATGGTCTTTGGGAGACCATGCAATCTGAAAACATCCTTGAAAAATAACTCCGCCACCTGTGCTGCAGTGTAACATGATGATATGGCGAAGAAATGTGCATACTTTGTTAGTCGATCACAGACTACAAATATGCAATCCTTGCCTTGTACAGTAGGCAACCCTGTGATGAAATCCATCGAAATACTCTCCCATTTTCCCTCAGGTATGGGAAGAGGCTACAGTAACCCTGTCAAATGGTTCATCTCTCGTTTGTTGCGCTGGCAAACTTCGCACTCCCTGACATGCTGGACTACGTCCTCCTTGAGGCCCTTCCACGAGAACCTCTCTCCGACGGCCCTATAGGTCTTGGTGAACCCCTGGTGGCCTGATAATGGTGAGTCATGTGAGGCGTGCAGTATCTTCTTCTTGAGCTTGGAGCTCTCGGTCAAGAAGATCCGGTCCCTGAAGTAGATCACCTCATCCATCACCCTGTACTTGTCATCTGTAACCTGTCCGTCCAACACCTCACAGGCAAAATGGTCCTTGGAGTACTCTACCAAAAGTTGAGCCCTCCAGTCCGTATCCAAACTCATTAAGGACAACACTTCCGGTCTGCGTGAAAGTGCATCGGCCACCACGTTGTTCTTCCCCTTGACATACTCGATGTCAAAATCATATGCCTGGATCTTGCTGACCCACTTCTGCTGCCTCTCCCGCAACTGCTTCTACTCTAGAAAGAATGGGAGGCTGTTGTGGTCTGTTCTCACTCTGAACCTGTTCCCTACCAGGTACTGCCGAAACTTGGCCAATGCATGCATGATGGCCAACATCTCCTTGTCGTATATAGCATACAACCTCTCATGCGGCAACATCTTCTGGCTCTCGAAAGCTATGGGGTGGCCTCCCTACATCAAAACTACGCCCCCCTCCCCTGATGCATCACACTCTAGGACAAAGGGCTGCGTAAAATCTGGCAATGCCAAAACCGGGCAGCTGCTCATCACCTCCTTGAGTTTGTTGAGTGCCCTCTGCGCTCTATCTGTCCAACTAAATGCCCCCTTTTTGGTAAGGTCTGTAAGGGGTGCAACAAGTTGGGAAAATCCCTTGACGAACTTTCGGTAGTAGGTGCAGATACCCACGAACCCCGAAGCTCCGTCACATTCTTCGGCTCTAGCCAATCCCTAATGGCCCTCACTCCGTCCACCCCAATAATGTGCCCTAATTAGAGCATCTCTATTAGCCCAAACTTGCACATGGAGAGCTTAGCATAGAATTGTTGTCCTGTTGTAAATCAAGATGTCATCGAAAAACACTAACACAAACTTCCTCAAGTGCCTGCAGAAGATGTGATTCATGCATGACTGGAACGTGGCCGGAGCATTGATCAGCCCAAAAGGCATCACCAAAAACTCAAAGTGACCATAATGACATCTGAAAGCGGTCTTGGGAATATCCTGCTCCCTCACGCAAATCTGATAGTACCCGGACCTCAAATCAATCTTCAAGAAGAACTTTGATCCCCTCAGCTCATCCACCAACTCATCTATCTGTGGGATGGGATACCTGTTCTTCATGGTCTTCTTGTTTAGGGCCCTGTAGTCAATGCACATCCTCAGTGTGCCATCCTTCTTCTTCACCAACACCACTGAAGAAGCAAAGGGGCTAGTGTTAAGAAGAATGTGCCCTAAAGCTAAGAGCTCATGGATGGCCCTCTCAATCTCATCTCAGTAGGCCTTAGGATGCCTATAGGGTGTAGTGATGATAGCCTAGATACCCTGCTCCAACTCAATCATGTGCTCAAACCCCCGATCTGGCGAGTGCTCGGGTGGTATCTCTCCGAAAACCGTGGCATACCTGTCTAAAATGGACTGTACATCTAGGTGTATGGCCTGCCATGTAGATCCCGCCCTCGAAACACACAGCTCCACTGCCCACTCTATGTCTCCCTTCCAGAAATCTACCCCCATCCAGTGTGCTAAAACTATCTGTAGTGGGTAGGTGTGCATACCCCAAATCTTCTCGTGCCTCCCAGTGTTCTTATCCGTCCACTCCATCTCCAAGGTCTCCCAATCAGTGGTGACCTTCCCCAGCGTGATCAAACAATGCACCCCCAGTATCACGTTGGTGTCCGGAATGTCCACCACGAAAAAGTGATCCGTCAGGGTGTAAGTCCCCATAGTCACTACCAAGGCTGGCACATACCTAGCACACTCCATGGTCTTGTCACCTGGGACCAGTACCGAAAATTCATCAAAACTCTCCATCGGTATGCCCCTCCTCTCTACCAACTGGGCATCAATAAAATTGTGGGTGGCCCCACTGTCCACTAATACTGAAACTCGTTGTCCCCGCACTGTGCCTCGAACACGCAGCGTCAAGTATTTGGGAACTCCCCGCAAAGATGCAAGGGCTCCCCCGGTAGGTGCAAAAGCTGCACCTCCTGCTCTTGGTGGTGGAGGTGGCAGATGATCCCCTCTCTGCGCTGTACTTCTGCCTCCTACCTCTATCTCCTCATACTCCTCCTCTTCCCCGCTACTGTCGAAGAAGACCTCAATGTAACTTGCCTTCCGTATGGCACAACGATGTCCGGGACTCCGGGTGACCATGGCTCCTAGCATGTGAAACATAGCCTCTTCCACCTCAAATCCCTCCTGGTATCATCATCCACTGGCCCTCTGCCCTGGTTCCCCTTTGGAGGTGGAAACCTCACGTCCTTCCCCTTCGGCTGGAATGCCGGTCTCTGGGGGAAAGGAGCTCTAGTCCGGGGTAGTGCATCTTGCAAATCCCGAGTCCTCCCAACTGCATCATGGAGTGTAGTTGGCCTTGTCGATCTGACTAATCCCCATAGAGGCTCTGCTAATCTGTCTATGAACATATAGATCATCCGGGTTGCGGATAAATCAGGCACCATCACGGAAAGTCTCAAGAACTCTGAAATGTATGTGTCTGGACTCCCGGTCTGCTTGAACTTAGTCAGCTCAACAAAGTGCTCCTATGGGTCCCTTCGATCAAATCGCTCCATCAGCCTCTGTGTGAACTCGGCATATGTTGTCACTCCTGAGTGTCCCAGCGTAACCATCCCATGAAACCACTAGTCATGGGCCTCACCCTCCAGGTGGAGTGCTGCCACCTTGATGGCCTCTGGATCTGCCGTCTGGTTAAGCTGGAAATATATATCCAACTTCTCCACCCAAGCCTTTGCTGAACACTTGGATGATCTGTCAAATGTCGGTAGATAGAATCTGCCTACAATGCGTTGTACATCCCCATCATGTGAATGCATGTTTCCCTTTTGATGGTTGTTGGGTCTGCTGTCCCTCTTGAGCTGAACGAAATCATGGAATGTGAGGGCATCTTTGAACTCATGATCGTAGGACAGATACTCAGCAAAGTAACTTCCCATGTGTGCCGATTCCTACTCCTGCTGTGCTCCCGCCCCAGTGTCTGCGGCAAGAAATGTGGGCATCGTGGAACGTGGTGATGTATGTGATGCCATCTGCTGCACTGCGAGGGGCTCCTGCAAGTGATGGGATGTGCCCGATCCCTCTCCGACATGGAAACCTCTTGGGGTTTCATGCTATCTAGATTCTGTAGTGAACCTTTGCCCCATCTCTTCTATCTGCCTCAATAAATCTTGCACTGATTTGAGGAGAAGTTCACTAAACTCCTTCCCGGCATCTCTTTCCTCTGCCATTGGTTCCTCCTCTTTTGCGTCCACTACTGGAACGCAGTCCCCTTCCCCGAAGGTGCTCTCTAACCTCTGCTCTTGGTCTTTATACTTCCTTCCTCAGTAACAGATGTATGATTTTCCTGTTGGTGTCATAGACAATCTGCTCCACAGGCTGAACCAAGTCTATCAGCTCTGATACCACTGTAGTATCTAGAATGGAAATAAACAGCAATATAAAGCACATAAACAAAGACATACAGCAACTAGAGAGAGATCATAAGAAAAACAGACAATATGGAGAACGCTGAGCCATTTTATTAAATACTGAAAGATGAAATGAGTACAAAAGGTAATCAAAATGATGGCACCTTGGCTTGCACCAAACAAGCATAGAAATACTCTCAGAAGATGACTCGGAATGTCTGCTCCCTCAAGACTGCGTAATCTCCAGTGCTGCTGGTGCTGCTACTGTGCTGCTGCTACTGCTGGAGTGAACTGACTCTTTGGGGCTGCTCACCACCTCGGAAAATTGTGAAACTTTGGGAATGGCCTCTCCACCCAATACCCAAAAAATCCCAGAAAGCTTTCCGAAAATGACTCCCTTGAGGCACTACGTTGTTCCCCAATGAGAAACGCTGGCCTTGAATGATCTGCTGCAAATAATGGCCTTTGACTCTACCAAAATGCTGGAATAGGGAAGGGTTGACCCCTTTCCAACTCACTCGGGCTGAATCCCCTGATAAACCCTCAATCCGGAACCACCTCCTTCCAAGACTGCGTCCTCCCTCTCACTGACTGTGCTGTCTCTTCCAGTAAATGCTCCCAACTGTGGTTGCTGCAACTCTCTCCAACAAAACAAAGATGGAACTCCTCACCCGAGCAGGCACTCGAAGTCCCCCGCGGCTGAGGTTGGGATCTTCGCACAGAGACACCCGATGTACTGAATAGTACGTGCAAACTTTGCTCAACAACAAGCGTGCTCAATGTCAAAAGACAAATAACAAAGATGCATAATCAGAATGAATGAAATGAGGAGACCCTCTCCCTATTTATGCTTGGATAGCCTTGCTCTCACCTAGGCCCCACCATCAACTGCGCTGTCTCCTTGAGCCACGCTATCCCTCTCTCTCTGCGCTGGCTTGGGCCCACATTGCCTATGCTGTCCTTTTCCCTACGCTGCCACTTCGACCTCTAGGCCCCACGCTGCCAATAAATCATGTTTCTCAAGTGACTTTAGGAAATGCTTTTATCCTAAGTGTGAGTTGAGTTTCCCTCTTCACCCACTTTATTTCTAACTTAACTTTATTAAAGTAAAGTAATCAAAAATTAATATTTCCAATTAGCTATTGCTAATTGGGAATATTACATTGGGCACGGGGGCCAGAAGACTTGTCTTCTGGATCTGGGGACCGGAGAGGTTGACCTCAGATAGGCTGGGAGGAAAATGGCGGTTTGGTAACAAGAGCTGGAGCCACGGCAGATCATGAACATCTTCAAACACGGTTATAGGTAAGTATTAAATAGTCAATTGATATCTATTCTACTTCAAAAATCCCACTCTAGATTGTGTAGTATAAATTATGTTAATGATTGTTAATTATGAAAATTATGGTCCTTACACATCTGTAATCTGGCCGTCCAACACCTCACAGGCAAAGCGGTCCTTCGAATACTCCACTAGCAATTGAGCCCTCTAGTCTGCGTCTCAGCTCATCAAGGATAACGTTGTTGTCCTGCGTGACAAAACATTTGCCACCATGTTGTTCTTCCCTTTGACATACTCAATATCAAAGTCAGAGGCCTGAATCTTACTGACCCACATCTGTTGCCTCTCCTGTAACTGCTTCTACTCAAGGAAAAAACAAAGGTTGTTGTGGTCAGTCCTCACCCGAAACTTGTTACCCACTAGATATTGTCGGAACTTGGCCAATGCATGCATAATGTGTAGCATCTCCTCGTCGTATATCGAATACAACCTCTCATGCGGCATTAGCTTCTGGTTCTCGAAAGCTATAGGGTGTCCCCCCTACATCAACACTGCGCCTTCTCCTTCCCCTAAAGCATCACACTCTAGAATGAAGGGTTGCGTGAAGTCCGGCAAAACCAATACCTGACAGCTGCTCATCACCTCTTTGAGCTTATCAAAAGCACTCTACGCAGTATCAGTCCAGCCAAATGCCTCCTTCTTGGTAAGGTCTATGAGGGGTGCAGCGAGTTGCGAATACCCCTTGACAAATTTCTAGTAGTAGGTGCAGATTCCTACAAATCCCCAAAGCTCTGCCACATTCTTCAGTTCTGGCCAATCCCAGCTGGCCCGGATCTTCTCCTCATGGACTCTTACCCCGTCCACACCAATGATGTGCCCCGCATAGAGCATCTCTGTCAGCCCAAATTCGCATTTGGAGAACTTAGCATAGAAATGTTGCCCCCAGCCAAATGCCCCCTTCTTGGTAAGGTCTGTGAGGGGTGCAGCGAGTTGCGAAAACCCCTTGACAAATTTCCTGTAGTAGGTGCATATGCCTACAAATCCCCGTAGCTTTGCCACATTCTTTGGTTCTGGTCAATCCCGACTAACCCAGATCTTCTCCTTATGGACTCTTACCCCGTCCACACCAATGATGTGCCCCAAATAAAGCATCTCTGTTAGTCCAAATTCGCATTTGGACAGCTTAGCATAGAAATGCTACCCCTCCAAAATACGCAGTACAACCTCAATGTGTTGCAAGTGCTCCTCCCATGTGCGGCTATAGATGAGGATGTCATCAAAGAACACCAGCACGAATTTCCTCAACTAACCAAGGAAGATGTGGTTCATTCAAGACTAAAAGGTGGTTGGTGCATTGGTTAGCCCGAAGGGCATCACCAAAAACTCGAAATGGCCATAGTGGCACTTAAATGCAGTCTTGGGGACATCCTAGTCCCTCACCTTGATCTGATGGTACCCCGACCTCAGATCGATCTTAGAGAACTTTGATCCCCTCAGCTCATTCATCAACTCATCAATCCTAGGGATGGGGTATCGGTTCTTCATGGTCTTTTTGTTGAGTGCCCTATAGTCAATGCACATTCGCAATGTGCAATCCTTCTTCTTCACCAAAACAATAGAAGAAGAAAATGGGCTAGTACTAGGTCGAATGTGTCCCAGTGCTAAGAGCTCATGGATAGCTCTCTCAATATCATCCCTGTAGGCCTTGGAGTGTATTGGCTGCCCTGTGACCCCTGCCTCTAAAATACGTAGTTCTACTGCCCACTCTATGTCCCCCTTCCGGAAGTCTGCCTCAATCTGGTGTGCTGAAACTATCTGAGGGTATGTGTGCATGCCTCTGATCATCACATGCTTCCCACTCTTCTTGTCTGTCCACTCCATTTCTAATGTCTCCCAATCTGTGGTGACCTTACCCAGCGTAATCAGCCACTGCACTCCCAATACCACATTGGTATCTGGGATGTCAACCACAAGAAGTGGTTAGTCATCGTGTACGTCCCCATGGTCACTGCCAATGCTGGAACATACCTCATACACTACATGGTTCTGGCGCCCGGAAACAACACTGAAAACCCATCAAAACTCTCTGTCGATATGCCCCTCCTCTGCACTAGCAGGGCATCAATGAAGTTATGAGTGGCCCCGATATCCACTAGAACCGAAACACGCTTTCCTTGCACGATGCCTCGAACACACAGTGTCAAATACTTAGGAACTTCTCGCAAGGATGAAAGGACTCCTTCTGTGGGTGCAAACGCTGCCCCTCTTGCTCCTGGGGGAGGTGGTGGTGGACGATCTCCTCTCAGTGCATCAGCGCTGGCATCTCCCTCCAACTCCTCATACGCATCTTCTTCTCCCTCACTGTCG
Source organism: Pinus albicaulis (assembly GCA_034641835.2). Lineage (NCBI taxonomy): Eukaryota > Viridiplantae > Streptophyta > Pinopsida > Pinales > Pinaceae > Pinus > Pinus albicaulis. The sequence continues at coordinate 1,146,070,544 of CM076570.1, forward strand.
GAGAAGACCTCGATGTAATGTGCCTTCCCTGTGGCACATCGATGACCCGGTGCCCATGTCTCCTGGCATGTGAAGCATAGCTTCCTTTGTCTCAAATCTCTCCGAGTATCATCATCCAAAGGCCCTTGGCCCTCGTTCCCCTTCGATGGTGGAACTCTCGTGTCTTTCCCCTTTGGATGGAATGTCGGTCTCTAGGGGAAAGGAGCTCTAGTCCTGGGCAAAGCATCCTACAAGTCCCTTGTCCTCCCAATTGTGTCCTGAAGTGTAGCAGGCCTAGTAGACCTGACTAACCCACGCAGAGGCTCTGCCAACCCATCAATGAACATGTAAATCCTCCTGGCTGCAGAAAAATCTAGTACCATCACTGAATGTCTTAAGAACTCATGGATGTAGGTCTCTGGGTTTCCGGTCTGTTTGAGCTTGGTCAACTCGACAAAATGCTCTTCTGGATCCTTTCGGTCAAATCTCTCCACCAATATCTGGGTGAACTCTGCATATGTTGTCACTCCTGAGTGACCTAGCATGGCCATCCCATGGAACCACCAGTCGTGGGCTTCCCCCTCAAGGTGCAGCATTGTCACCTTGATGGCCTCCACCTCCGCCATCTAGTTCAGCTGAAAGTAAATGTCCAGCTTTTCCACCCAAGCTTTTGCTGAACATTTTGATGACCCATCATATGTCGGCAAGAAAAATCTACCCAAGGTACATTGCAGTTCTTCTTGATGCATGATTTCCCACATGTTGTCCCAATCTGGGAGTTCCACTCTGCCCAAGATACTTTGGACAAAGGTTTCCCACTCATTTGTGACTGCATTGAGAGCAGTCCTAACCATCACATCATCTTCCACCTTAGCACCCGTGGCAGTCCTAGATTTGGAATCCCTAGTGCAACAAGTTGAAAATCCTCTGATACCAAGTGAAAATTCCTAGATCCTAGATTTGGAATCCCTAGTGCAACAAGTTGAACTACTTCTCCTACTTTCAAATCTTATTTAACAAGTTATTAAAAGATTACTTCTTAAAATATCTAAGTAGTTACTGACAGAACCTTCACCCATTAAAATACATTTGTGAAAAAGGAAACTAAGAAAGAAATAATGCACACACAGGACGTTGTTGTTTTTGGACAAATGTCTCTAGAAAAACCCAATGCGGGAAAACCGGTGCAGCATATTTGAGGGTTTTATTTATTAAGCAACAATTAATCTAAATACATCATTGATTGTCACACCAGACAAATCAGTTACAGAGAATATGGTTGACAGAAAGATCAATGAGTTTTACCTCACTCTATCACTGGAAATCCCGGTTGATCCGAACACTGAATGATGTGCCTCTGGCAAGCTCTGCACTGCCTCTGCGCAGTGCCGACATCAACCCTCCTGGGAGCTGCGTCACTCAGTTGGTGAATCGATCTACTCCACGGAAATTTCAATCTTTGCCTCCAAGTCTCACACGTCGGCTTCCAGCTTCTGAAATCGTCTTTTCAGCAAACCCTTGGATTTCCTCTGGCCCTCTGCGCAGCTTCTGCATAGCCCCTGCGTGGCTCTGCGTCAACCTCTCTACCTCTGTGTAGTAGCTGTTGGATCTCTCTCTGCCCTGAATCTCTGCTGATGATTTTCCGGCTAAGAAGAATTTCTCTTCGGAAATTGTCTTTCCCCTCACTGCTATCAAGAATCACTTAGATCTGACTTTCGTCCAAGCACTTGCTCCGTCAGAAAAAAATGATCTCTAGATCCTATCGGTGTATCTTACAAATGAATCTGAAGTCTTCCTTTATAGTCTTCTCGTTGACAAATCAATGGTCGAAATTAGATCTCCAATCAACGGCCAATATTATATTAGACTTGATCTGCTTTGTCTAGAAGTGTCAACCATAGTTTACATTAATAATGATTAATTATTTTAATTTCATAAGTTAGACTTAGCGTCCTCATTAAAAATATTTAATTTTTATTATAAAACTGTTTCTGGGTGGAATTTCCCAAAATGATTTCTAGGTTATTTGTAATGCATGTGTCTAAGCCTCTCCACAAAATTTGAGACTTAGAGCACATTTGATGCTACCAAAAATCAATAGTTTAAGCTTTGTAGAATCCATAAGATGGAATCCTCTAATATCTAGCTAGGGAGGCACTTGAAGTCCTTAAAAACCGGCTTGGGTTTCACTTGAAACCCTTGAGTTGAACAACACTCCAACCCTTGCACTGAACAACTCCAAGAGAAGATGAATTTTTAAGCGTAACAGTCAAAAGATGAGGAGAAATACACCCTTGCTACCTTATATAGCCATGGACTCTTTTCCTCCTCTTGGTGGCTCCCACAATCCCCTAACTCATCCTCCCTTCCTTAAGTTTCGATTTTCCTACTTTGTTGGCCCCCACATTCCATTAGGAGTTTGATTTCCTAAACTTGGTGTGTATTACCTCCTAGGTGGCCCCCACCTTGCCTCTGAAAGTCACACTTCTCTCTCCATTGGTGTGCATAACCTCCTTGTGGCCTCCTTCGATAGTAAATCAAAATTGGGGACATCACAACAATCCTACTTTTCATCTATCTTTTCTCCCTCCTAAAATTTGGTCCTTTTAAGGCTAGATTAGTCAACTAGGGCTTAGTGCAAAATTCTAGGGAAGGAATTTTTTCGTGATTAAGTTGATTTATGATAGCATCGGATGTGATGTTGTAATATTCCCAATTAGCTTTGCTAATTGGAATATTTCATTTTTGCTTTATTTTGCCGCTTTAGCTAGAAATAATAAATAAAGTGAGAAATAAGAGGGGTCACCCCACTTTAGTCACCTCACTTTATAAATAAAGTGTTCTTTTCCTAGTTGATTGACGTTATAACTTAGAGAGGGGGCCTTGGGGGTCCACATGAGTATGATGGGGAGGCATCAGGCTGACCCAAGGTTAACTGCGCAGGTCAAAGGAGAGTAAGGACGCAGTTGAGTTTTTGGAGGGAGTTTGGCATTATAAAAGGAGAGGTTCTCACCTCATTTGGATCATTCATGATTTGATATTATTATTGAGAGCTAGACTTCTGTCTGCTTCAGCACGCCGGTTGTATAGTCGGTCTGCAGCACTGTTTAGTGCAACCGAGTGTCTCCGGTCGGAGATCTCACCCTTAGCCTCGGGGGACTTCGAGTGCCTGCCCTGGTAAGGTTATTTCTGATTTCACCCTTAGCTTCGGGGGACTTCGAGTGCCCGCCCTAGTAAGGTTATGTTCTGAGTAACACCTTTCAGTTTCAGTGGCAAGTAGCAGCAGTTTCTGGTGCAGGTTTGGAGAGGAAGAAGCCCTTCTAGTGGCTGCGCAGATCTGAGAAGGAGGGACGCTGTTCCAGGGGGAAAGAGGACGCAGATCAGCCTTAGAGAGTGAGGACGCTGTTCCAGGGAGGACGCAGTTCAGATCTGAGGAGGAGGGACGCTGTTCCAGGGAAGGAAAGTACGCAGATCAGGCTTAGAGAGAGGACGCTGTTCTAGGAGGCAGAGGAACGCAGATCTGAAGGTACATTGACAGATCCAGGCTTGGAGATTACAGATCTGGAAGGGTATTTGCAGATCTAGTTCTGTATGGTGCAGATCTGAAGAGATAACATCAGATCCAGCCTTGGAGGTTGCAGATCTGAAGAGATATTGTCAGATCCAGCACAGATCTGAAGGGTTAACAGCAGATCTGATCTAGGAGGACGCAGATCTGGAGGGATAGGACGCAGATCTGAGTTGGAGGCTTCAGATCCAGTAGATCTGAGCATGCAGGACGCAGATCCATCAGGGAGGACGCTGGTCTGGTGAGCAGGATTGTGTGAGAGGGGCTTGACAGCGTTTTCCAGCATTCAGGAGCTGACCCATTCATCTGGAGATTCTGGTGACTAGCCCTTCATCTGTTTCTGCGCTGTCACTAGCAGAGACAGCGTTTTCAGGGTGAGGGTTTGGAGGATTGATATCAGCTGTCTTTTAGTCTTCAGCTCATAGTTCCAGTGCATTCCAGCTTCAGTCTTCAGAGCAGTCTTCAGCCAGCTAGGACGCTGTCCTTATTTGCAGCCATTGTCTATCTGAGAGGGTCTCCACTTGCCTAGGGCAAGGATAGGTGCACTCACTCTGATTTTCTTGTACTCCTCTCTATGTATTTTCAGATTAATAAAATGGCTCAGTTTTCTGGCATTCTATGGGTACTTGCTCCTTGATCTGGTTCCAGCATTGTATTTTCTATATCTGTCTGGCATATTTCTGGGTATTACTGGTTATTTCCCTTTGGGGATATTACAGATGTAAGTATCAAATTTTGTAGGGAGGATTAGACACATGTATTCCAAAATACCAAAAATCATTTTGAGAAATTCCACCCAGATGGGGTTTTATCAAAAATAATTATTTATTTTTAATGGGAGCCTAAGAGTAAACTTAGGGAGTTAAAATAATTAAAGTACATCAATATAACTGGGTGTGAAACTTCTCGAAAAAGACAAAGATCGAGTCAATATGATCTAAGTCATTGATAATGTTTTAATCTAGCCCGTTGGTTACCCAACAAGAAGATTATAAGAAGCACTTCGATGACCATTTGCAAAACACACCGAGTGAGTATAGAGATCGATTTCTCAAGTGAGCAGCGCAGAGCAGCCGGAGAGATCATCGAGTTGATTCGATTGTAGTGAGGGGCAGTGATAGTCCCGGTTGGAAGATCTTTTCTTGAGCCAGGAATACATTGTAGAGAAGGCAGAGAAAAGGACGCAGAAGAGGCACCGCAAGGGCTACGTTGGGCAGCGCAGAGGCAACATTGTAACCTTGAGGAGATTCAAAATTTTTGCTGAGGATTAGTGAGATCCAGTGCTAGAGTATTGGGGTGTGAGACTGGAGGGGTATAAGATCAACATCCAGCTAGCAGAAGATCCAGCAAGAGGAGGTGACGCAAACCCCAGACATAGTCACACAGATCTGCGCAGAGGCAGCGTGGGGCTCATTAGTTTAGTGTTGGGTCAATGTCGGATCTCCAGTGTTAGTGTGAGGTAATCCTCACTAGATATCTATCAGTCATATTTTATGTGGATAGCCATATATTGGCATCCAGTTGTATTCAGAAAATTCTACTTAATAATACAAACCCTTATCTGTTGCACCGGTTTTCTTGCTTTGGGTTTTTCTAGGGACTTAGTCCAAAAAATACGGTGTAATGTTTGTCTAATTTTCTTGCTCAGATCTTGTTTCCGCATTCAATGTCCACAGTTTATTTATTGAATGTTGCAGTGTATTTTCTTCAGTATTTACTTGTAGAAAAGAGTAAATAACTTGTATAATTTATCAAGTAGGAGAATTAATATTAGTTTGCTGCTATAGGGATTCCGGGTTTAGGAATTTTCACATGGTATCAGAGTAGTGCAGGTGAAGCAAGAGAGTAGATCATAAGAACTCAGCATTGAAGAGAAAGAGGGAGATCAAATAGCTGCGTAGGCAGCAAATCAAATCCACAAGGGTTTGCACAGTCCAAGCCAAAAAAGACAAGATTCTAGAGGAAAATCTCTCCCTGAGTGAGTCAACAAAGAGGTAAGATTTCCAGTTCATGATTTTTCATCGGCAGAGGGAGCAGCGCAACAATAGCTACAGCGCAGAGCGTTTTTCGGTGGGACACAATTTTTCTACAACAATTTTTTGGGCAGAAAAGCACCAAAAGGAAGAAGAGGACACTTTTGAGGGAATTTTCTTCCTGAGTGAACTCTGAGCCAAGGGATTCTAATTCTCAACTATTGAGCAGCAGTGTTGAGGAACAGATCTACTAACTCCAACATGGAGTGCGTAGGCCAGCTTAGCAGCTGCGCAAAGGAGAGAGGGAGAAATTCAACAGTTTTTCAGTGGGCAGAGATGGCAGCAACCGAGTTGAGAGATCAAGATCGGTTGGATGGTGCATCCAACTATGAGATCTGGCAGGCAAGGATCACATTTTTGTTGGATGAGCCTGATCTCAAGACATTTATCAAGAATGTGGTAGCTATCCCCATAGATGCAGATCCGTTGAAATCCTACAAGAAGAATATGGCAAAGTCTAAGCATTTGATCCTTGACGAAGGGAGGGACCATGTAGTTGTGACAATTCCTGGATCTAACAATCTCAAGAATCCTACTGCAACCAACATAATCTACTTCATCTACAAGTAAATTACCTTACATATTTATTTCATATTTCTTCATGAAACATTGAAGTAAATTACTGAAGCAGCCTAGTTAATTTCTTATGATTTCGAAACAAGGAAACTGAGAAAAGAAAAATACACACATAGGACACCTTTATTTTGGACAAAAGTCACCGGAAAAACCAAATGTGGGAAAACCGGTGCAGCAGATCTGAGGGTTTTTTATTATTAAGCAGTAGAAATTTTTGAATACATTGTTGAATATTTACAGAGAGAGAAATCCTAGCAAAAATATTTGTGAGATTACCTCACACAATCACTAAAAAATATTGGCTGATCCGGTCACTGGATGAGGTACCCCTGGCAGGCCCTACACTGTGACTGCGCAATCCCTACGCATTCCCTGTGTCACCCTCTCTAGGCACTGCGTCACCCAGTTGGAAGATTGATCTGCAGCACAGATTCAGTGTCTTCAGCCTCTCGGTCTCACACCTCGACTCCCAGCTTCTGTAACTGATTCTTCTCCAAAATCTTGGATTCTCTCTGACCCTCTGCGCTGCCTCTGCGTAGCCCTGCGTGGCTCGGCATCAGCCTCTGCGTGAGAGCTGCTAGATCACTCTCTTTCTCTCTTTGTTGATGATTCTCCAGCTGAGAAAATCACTCTCCCCAAAAGCTATCTCTGCCCCTCTCTACACTAGAATCACATAGATATAATCTTCTTCCGAGCACTGCTCCGTCATAAGAATTCGATCACTAGATTCACTCAATGTGTCTTTCCAAATGATCCTCAAGCCTTCCTTTATAGTATTCTCGTTGAGACATCAACGACCGAGATTAGATCTCTAATCAACGGATAAGATTATAACTTGATTTGATCTTCGCTTTTTCTAGATCATTCACACTCTATTTTATTAATACCCTTTAATTATTTAATTTCCCTAAGTTTAGACTTAGGTTCCCCATTAAAATAATTAACCTTTACAATAAAACATATTCCAAGTGGAATTTTCAAAACGGGTTTCTAGGTTCTTTGGAATACCAGTGCCTAAGCCTCTCCACCAATTTTGAGACTTAGAGAAATTCTGATGCTACCAAAAATCAATAGTAGTATGTCACATCATTGGCAAAGGGACTGCCAAGGACATGTGGGATGCCTTAGCAACGTTGTATCTGTGAAAATTCCAAGTCCGGAATCCTACTGCAGCCAACTGAAATTACTTCATCTACTTCTTATTAAACAAACAAGTTATTTACAGTGTTCTATTGTAAATACTGCAGCAAATTACTACTGCAGCCTTCACTTAATTAATTAAATTTTCCGAAACAAGTAACTGAGCAAAATTAAAATATCACACAGGACACCGTTGTTTTTGGACAAACGTCCCCGAAAAAACCCAATGCGGGAAAACCAGTGCAGCAGATCTGATGGTTTTTATTATTAAGTGGCATTTATTTATGAATACAATGTTTGGATGCCTTGTTGGCTATCCAGTACAGAGAATATCACTTGGAAGAAGAAATTAGTGAGATTACCTCACTCTACACTGCAAGTCCCGGTTGATCTGGTAGCTGAAACAACGATCTCCCGACACCCTCTGTACTGCCCATGCACAGTCACTGCGTCACTGTCTCTAAGAGACTACGTCCCCTCCTCTATCAAATCATTCAGCTCTCAGGAGCTTCGATTCTAGCCTTCCCGGCTCAGAATTTCGATCTCCCAGCTAGAACTCGGACCTCTACTCGGAAAGCACTGCACTGCTCTACATGTGGCCTTTGTGGCCCTGTGTCACCCTCACTAGGCACTGCGTTGCCTCCTTTACGTATCTCTCTGCCTCTCTGTTGCATATTCTTGGCTCCAGAAAAGATCCTCTGACAAAAAATTGTCTCTTCCCCTCTCTGCATGATCAATCTAAAAGCACTGCGTGCCTCTAACTTCAGCAATTTCATCTGACTGATCAACTAGCGGCATGTTTCCAAATGGCCCTCAAGCCTTCCTTAAATAATCTTCTCGTTGACATTCAACGGCCCAGATTAGAAGCTAATCAATGGCTAAAATCATTTTGGCTTGATCCTCGTCTTCTTCAAGAAATTACACCCACAGTTTAGATTAATACCCATTAATTATTTTAATTTCCTAAGTTTCGACTTAGGGTCTCATTAAAAACAATTAATTTATTAAATAAAACTATCTCCGGGTGGAATTTCCCAAAACGATTTATGGGTTATTTGGAATACATGTGTCTAAGTCTCTCCACAAGATTTGAAACTTGGAGCACATCCCATGCTACCCCAAATCAATAGTATCAAGGATCTTCCGAGCAGCGGAAGATGTACTAACAGGAGAAGATGTGATCTATGAGGATGCAGAAGGGAGAATGCGTTGATCCATTCCTTGCAAAGCTTCAGGAAACTAGAAATCAGTTGGAAACTATCGAATGAACACCTCAAGCCACTAAGATGGTCGGATTGGCTCTAAACTCTGTATCAGATGAATGGTAAGTCTTTGTCCATAGTATCCTAGGCATAGAAAGGTTTCCTGATTGGGAATAGATGTGGGCTGCTCTTCAGCAGGAGGAGATGAGGAGAGATATGATCAAGTGCAAACTTGATGGCAGCAGCAGTAGTGGATCGAAGCCCAAGGAGGAGGAAGAGAATGCAGCCCTTGCATCTAAGGGGCAGCAAGAGCGACGAAAGCAGAAAAAGGACATCTCAAAGATCAAGTGTTTCCGATATGGCGAGATGGGTCATTACGCTACATAGTGTCCTCTCAAGAAGAAGGAAAAGGACGAGAAACATGATCCGAAGGTTGCAACTGCAAAGATCAAGGAGGAGGAGTTCGCCATGATTTCCCACATATTTGTAGGGGAGAATTGGGGTGATCTAGAACTGTAGTTTGAAAAAGCTGCAATTAGGAATGATCCTTGAGGAGTCCACCTCTTGGATCAATACCTTTCTACGGGAGCCCAAATCAGAAGTAGCAGGATGGACAAGCATCAGTTGGTGCAGAGGAGTGTCGGAGTGACAACGCAGTGGCTAGAGAGCACCAGAGTCTAAGCAGCACAAAGCAGTGTTGGCAGCAGTGCGGGAAGGCACAACCAAGAGTCAGCAGCAACACAACGACTTCAGAGGGTTAGCACAGAGTCTAGCAACAATCAGATCATCAGTATCAGATGCATCATGTTGAACACTTAGTTCAGTGTTTGGATGTTTTTTTGTTACATCAGGCAGCAGAGTTGCAGTGCAAATGCAGTTGGCAGTAGTATACAGTGTCAGCAGCAACATAGATTCAGCAACGCAGTTGTTAGTGGGTAGAAGTGTCAAACATCAGCAGCGCAAGGAGAGATGTTACGAAGTCAGGGTAATGATTCAGCAGGATGCATTACTAGAGCACATTCATTGCTAAGAGGGAGTGTTGATTTCTGGTAGCATCGGATGTGTTCTGAGTCTCAATTTTGCAGGGAGGCATAGACACATGTATTCTAAAATGCCCAGAAAGTTTTTCGAGAAATTCCACCCGAATGGGGTTTTATTAAAATAATTAATTATTTTTAATGGGACCCTAAGTCTAAACTTAGGGAATTAAAATAATTAAAGTATATTAATAGAACTAGGTGTGAAACTTCTAGAAAAAGAAAGAGATCGATTCAATATGATCTAAGCCATTGATTATGTTTTAATCTAGGCCGTTGGTTATCCAGCAAGAAGATTATAAGGAATTTGATGGGAATTTGGAAAACACACCGAGTCAATCTAGAGATCAATTTCTAAAGTGAGCAACGCAGAGCAGCTGGAGAGATCATTGATTTGATTCGAATGCAGTGAGGGGCAGTGACAGTTCCGGTTGGAATATCTTTTCGTGAGCCGGGAATAGATTGCAGAGAAGGAAGATAAGAGGACGCAGAAGAGGCAGCGTTGGGGCTACACTGGGCAACTCAATACCACACAGAGGCAGCGCTTGAACCTTGAGGAGATCCAAAATTTTGGTGAGGATCAGTTACATCCAATGAGGGAGTGTCGGGGTGTGAGACCGGAGGGGCAGAAGATCGGCATCCAACAAGAAAAAGATCGAAGGTGACGCAATCCCCAGCCACAGTGACGCATATCTCCACAGAGGCAGCGTAGAGGCAACGTGGGGCTCATCAGTTCAATGCTGGGTCAGTGTCGGATCTCCGATGTTAATGTGAGGTAATGTTGATTTTTATAGCATCGGAAAGTGTTCCAAGTCTCAAATTTGAGGAGAGACTTCGACAGTAGTATTCCGAAGAACCCAAAAATTGTTTGTGGAAACTCCACCCAGATTTTGCTTTATTAAAATAATTAATTATTTTAATGTGATCCCTAAGTCTAAACTTAGGGAAATTAAATAATTAAAGGATATTAATTAAGCAGAGTGTGAATCTTCTAGAAAACAAAGATCAAGTCATCTTTTAATCTAAGCCATTGATTAAGGATATAATTTGGGCCATTAATTCATCAATGAGAAGACTATAAGAGAAGGCTTGAGGGTCATTTGGAAATTAAGCCAGGCACATTCTCAGTATCCGAAGGAAATCGATTCTAAAGCAAGAGAATTCGATTTCAGTGGGTGAGTCTGTAGAGGCAGGGTTGTAGAGACAAAAGGAGGGAGAAGTCAGCAGAGGCTGAGAAGAAGAAAGGCAGAGGATGAAGGGAAGGTAGCACTGAGCAACAACACTAGCCCTCCACGCAGGCTTACACAGTCCAGGCAGGGACTACGCAGAGGGGCTATGCATATTGACGCAGAGAGTGTAGGAGGTCATCCCGTGTGTCAGGAATTCTTCTGGATTGTCTAGAAAATTCATATCAGGTGTATGATATTTAATTTTTCTCGTCAGTACGTCTGTAAAATATCTTTTCACTGTTGAAGATAAATACAAAACCTCATCTGCTGCACAGGTTTTCCCACATTGGGTTTTTCCAAGGACAATTATCCAAAAATAACTATGTTCATGTGGTTGTTTCTATTGTGCTATATGTGTGATTTTTGTTCTTCTGCTTTTTGATTAGAGTGAAGTACTACAGTTGTGTTTAATTCAAATTTACTGAAGCAGCTTTAAACAACTTATCAACGAAGTAGGCGAAATAAATCAATTACTGTAGTAATAATTTTCAAAGTGAAAATTTCACATGGCACCAGAGCTAAAGGCAAAAGACAGAAAGGGAGGTTCTACAATGGAATAGAGATCCGATGTGAATTCAGTTCGGAAGGGCCCACGCAGTCCTCCAGAGCACATAGAGAAATAGAGGGAACATGACATATTTGTTCTGACATCCAGACTAGAGGAGAATTTTGCTTGTGTTTCGAGCACGACCTCTCCAGGAGTCTGTTATATCAACAATGGAGGACCTGCTCATATGACGGGAGTTTGAGAATGTTTTTCGAGCTACCGAGAAGAGAAAATGAATTTCCAGATCACAATGGGAAACAAGGCCACGTGTACCCCCGTTGGAAGAGGTACCACAATATTTCAGATAGAAGTTGGCAACAAGATTCGAGCTACAAACGTTCTGCATGTACCGGGTTTGGGGATGAACTTACTCTCGGTGTCTCATCTCTAGAACAAGGGTTATGACGTATACTTTATTGGAAATAAATTTTATGTCAAACATCCTAGCTGGAAAATGAAGGCACAAATACGGATGAAAGGGATCTGAATGAATTATGGCACAGAAGGATGGGGCATTTACATCATGGAGCCTTGAATATTCTCAAGAAAACTGTGATAGGAGCTCCAGAACTCAACACAAGGAAAGATGAGGTCTGCAGGGGGTGCGTACTAGGGAAATATGCCAAGGCAACATTTCCAAGAAGCAACAGTAGGACCAAGAGTGTATTAGAGTTGATACACTCAGACATCTGTGGTCCAATGTCCACAACTGCTCTCAGTGGTGCAAAGTATTTTGCTACCTTTATTGATGACCATTCTAGAAAAACTTGGATCTACTTTCTCAAAACTAAGGATGAATTCTTTGAGCGTTTCAAAGAATTCAAGGCACTGGTAGAAAATTTAACGAGGAGGAAGATCAAAAATCTGTGATCAGATAATGGTGGAGAGTATATTGATAAAGAGCGCAAAGGAAGCTATCAAGAGAGAATGTCCAACTCCATACAATACAGAGCATAATGGAGTTGCAGAAAGGAAGAACAATACCATTGTAGAAGCTGCAAGGGAAATGCTATATGACCAAGACATGCCCAAATATGTGGGCAGAAGCCTGCAATACAATTGTGTATGTGCAGAACAGGGTGCCCCATAGAGCATTGGGGAAAGTGACCCCTGAGAGTGTGTTTACAGGCAGCAAGCCTGAGGTAAGCCATATCAGGATATTTGGCAGTATGGTGTATTGCCACATATTAGGTGAGAAGAGAAAGAAGTTGGATCAGACTGCGGAGTGTTGAAAAGTGTAACTAGGTCGGTCTTCATGTAATTATGAAAAAGAAGAAGTCAAAATAAATATATATTATTTTTGTATTTGCTTCATGGGTTTCATGAGCATAATTTGTTAAGTAGATGGACTTCTTCTTGATGTCCAATAGGTTTGAGTTAAGTCTAGCTATATGCTCCAGGACCTTGTGGAATAAGCTCATTATAGCCCTCTATGAAACGTTGAAGACAACTCCAAATTACAGGGAAAAACAGTTGTAAACTTGCTGGAATACTCCTTGGAAAAGTCGGCTTCATATCAGCTGGACAAGTCAGCCTAAAGAATCGTCACACCTCTTCATATGCTGGTCGGCTCAGCCATACGCAGTGACAACTATAAATACCCCACTGGGTTACCCAGAACAGAAGACAGATAAGCTCACATACCTCTGAAATTTACGGATAAAATCTCAGGAAAAGGATTGCGGATCTACCACTGTAGGAATACGGAACCATTAGCGGAAAAGTTCTATGATTTTATGCGAAGTGCAGGACTGAAGGCTAATGCAAAGTTCATGATTGAAGGTTACTGCGAAGTGCAGGACTGAAGGATAATGAGAAGTGCAGGACTGAAGTGGAATACAAAGTGTAGGACTGAAGTGAAATGCGGTCATAATGTGAACAAAGAGACAACATGTCATGCGGATAAGGGACAGCATGTCATGCAAATAAGGGACAGCATATGAATGCAGATACAAGGCAGTAAATAAGTGCAGATCTGAAACTAAATAGCAGGAAAGGAAATTGCGGAAAGTATAGAGGTACAGGTTTACGGATGACTGAAGCTAAGTTGCAGACAAGTGAAGGAAGGGTACAGTAAGTTTAAAAGTGTTAGTTCAAGGTTGTTGATCTGAAGAAAGAGTTTATTGGAGATAAAAGAGTCTTCCTAAGGAGAAGAGGCAGCAATAGTGAGGAAGGTAAATCTTCCTACAGTTCGAGCAAATTGTTGAAAATAAGAATCAAAGTTGATGAAGCTGAACCAAGGTCTTGGAAGCATATCTAGGTCAAGGGTCTGAGTCTTGGTCATGGTACTTGTCATTTGAATATCTATAAGAAGAATTATTTGCCGATTTTCCTCTCCAAGAGGGAGAGGTTTTTTCCTTGGCTCTAGGAGCCTAACTTTTGTGTCTTGAGCATTTTGATAATTGACATGATGAAAGATTAACTAAGCTAAAAGAAGAGAAGACATAAATAACACAAGCAAGCTCACAAGTAATTATCAAGAAGAGAATTTGTATTAATCTCCAACCTTCCTAATTCTCAACATGGTATCGGAGCTAAGGTGCTGAACACAAGGGTTGCTTGTCAACAAAGACACTTAAGGAAATGAAGATCAAGTTTGTGTTGGAAAGTCAAATCAGTTTGCAAGGAAGACTATCTAGCTACTTCAAGTGAGATCTCCTATCTCATTCAAAATATCAACTCATTCAAGAAAATAATCTTTTCAATCAAAGATTTGTACTCAAGACATTGTTTGAAGAGAACCTCGACTTCTGAAGATATTCCTTAAAATCAAGGGGTCAAGTACACCAACATTGAAGAAAGGAAACCCTTAACTTCATTCTCAATCATCATCAAGGAAGCTGCAAGCCAATCTACTGAAGTAAGTATTCATGACCCTATCTGTCAAGATGCCTTATTGTATAGAAAGCAACAAACTAGTTGGGTCATCAAACTTTAGTGCATGGAAGAAAAGGACAAACTTGAATTTAATTGAAGACAAAGTAATGGACTATACGTAAGAATCTATTGTTCAACCCCCAAAGGAAGATGCTCCAGCCTATGCCAAGTACATGAAGGGAGAAATTAGAGCCCAAAGGATTCTCATAGAATCCATTAAAGACTCTCATTCCCTATGTATCAAAACTAAAGACTGCAAAACAAATATATGAGAAATTGGTGGAGCTATTCTCTATGAGTACTGGAGGAGAAGCAATCTCTCTAAGACAAGAACTATACAAAATGAAATTATCAAGGGAAGCAGGAATCACTCCATACTTTACGAGGATTTCTGAAATAAGAGATCAACTGCAGGCGCTAGGAGAAGTAATGTCTGACACTGAGATGACTACAGTGGTGCTGAATGCTCTATCTGAGGAATGGGGAAGCTTCACTTCGAGCCTATATGGGAAGAAAGAAGCCACCCCATTCCATGATTTATGGTCTCTATGTAAAATAGAAGAAACAATACTAAAAGCCAAAGCTGATATAGGACCAAGTGAAGAAAAACATGTCTTTGTAGCCTCATACAGGAAGAAAGGAAGATTCGGAAAATTTGGTCCTCAGAGTAAAAGAAGAAATGTGGAAGAAGCACGATGCCTTGGATATGATGAACTTGGGCATTAAAATAGAAATTGTCCTTAATCTGAAAAAGGACAAGAGAAATAGGGAAGAAACCCATGTCTTTGAAATGAGGAAAGAGCCTGATAAGAAAGAAGGAGCAAGGGATCTCCACTACGATTGAGATCATCTTCTCTTTTAAGTGATTTCTATTGGTTAGATGATAGGAAGCAGTGTAGCATCTTGATGAAAGCATGATAGGAGCTCCTGGTGAATCAGCTCCGGGAAAACCTCTCTGATAACATTACTAATAGAAAACATTCATCAAGGGCAAGGGTCATCATGGAAATAGATTTATGGGATGTGATGACATATTGATGGAGCAGGCCAAGAGAATGAAGCTCTTCATTCTTGATAAATTGCTACAGGATGACTCAAGGGAAAAGGGTATGAGGTATGTATATATTTATATGCTAACATTGGATGTTGTGAAGTCATGTCATATGGTTGCAGGTAATGAACTTTTGTATTTAGAAGTATGATCTATGGAAGAGTATCTTTGTTAGCACTTGGTTTAGCTTTAGCCTTGTATGGTTCGCTCTCCAAGTCTTGCTAAATTTCGTTGCAACTCCTACGACTGAAGAGGATGGAGGACATGAATAGCTTGAGTCTATTGATGTATTCCTTAAGATTGACAGATGTAAATGGAATTTTCGCTACTATATCTTCTCAAATGATCCTATATATGACATAGACACTAAGGGATGTCAAATTGCAGAATTTTGGCTTCATGATCAACAAAATCATTTCATAGAACATGAATAGCCAAATAAACTTATACAAAAGAAGGCGTATTTACAAGTGCAAAAATGGGATTTCCACATTCAACACACAACAAAAACTCTTCAACAAAGGATGTCCTTGATATATGGTTCAGAGATGTGCTAAAATCCATTCGACTAGAAGGATTTTCATGATTTTTCTAACTATTTATGTGTGCATGTGATTAGGGGCAGCCATAAAAGGCAATATTCTATGCAAAGGTTCTAGTTGGAACAACCATCAAGCCTTTGTTGCTTACCAATATAGTGAAAAACATCGATGAATGGCATTATGCACACCATGCATAATATAATTAGATTAGTCAAATTGATTTATGGATCAAAGGAACATGCAGCAGCAAGAGAAACCTCGATCCTTCCTTTGATTCTCTTCGGCATGAGGAAGATTCTCCTGCATATTTGGAAAAAGCCATGAACTATTGATAGACATTTGCTACAAGTTTGATGTTGCATTGTTTTGCTTACCAACCAAGAAAAATGTAAAACCAAAAGTAATAATGAATTTATTCATTGGTTACGTTAATTATATGCTTTCACCTAACATCTTTTACTTCTTTTGAGTGGATTAAGATAGGATGAATAAGCTCTTTAGCATGACCATTAGATTAGTTTAAATAATTTTCTTTCATTGATTGAAATTTCCTATTAGCATAGTTTCATTTTGCTTGTGTGATTTCATCTCATTGACATGATGTTTTTATGTGCTTTAATTTAGTTACGTATTTTTCCATGTCATGTCCTACTTTCATTTTTTCTATTTACTTTAGATGTTATTTCATTTCTTAGATAAGTTGTCATTTCATTTTTATTGTCATCTTAGGAAGGGATAAGACTTGAGTCCAACTCTCTCCCTATATTTTATGTTGTATTGTTGAGCTTTCAAGTGAGAGGTGGAAGATTATGAGGTTATCACATCCTCCCGGGTAGAGTATGTGTGCCACAGTTGGAGAAAATTGTTACCCCTCATGCAGTAGGGGTACATATGAACATTTTGCAGTATTTATCACCACCATCGTAAGCCCAAGGTCACAACTCACAAGTCAAAAGAAATGTAAAAACCATGTGAGACTTTGTATTAGGCATCCTATACCTATGTGTTTTGAGTCTTTATCTCGTTATCTTAGTCGGACCATGGTCGGTCCCTTGAAGCTTCACTTTGGGTTACTCTCGTCCTATACAAGATTGGAGGGCCTTGACTGGACTCTCTTGAGGGCTCGTGGTTTTATGGGAGCCTTCATTTGAAAGGGTAATCACCGATGTATGATCCAATCCAACACACATCAAAGTGTACCTATATTACGACATGGTCATGTCTATATATTTCATAGGGGGACTTGGATTTGGGCCAATATTTCTCAAACAACTTTCATGCATGGTAGTCTCATATTTACAATTTTCAAGTTTCCCAAGGTAGTACAAAGTTCTCGATGTGAAGTGGTCCTAGTAGTCAAAAAGTCAACTCGCAACTTGATGAGAGGAATCCATGCCACATGGCGTGAAAGTTTCAAAACAAAAACCCTACTATAGTATCTAGATCTACTTCACCTACTTGTTTGATTAATTTAACAAGTTATTTTAATGAATTATTCAGAAAAACATTAAAGTAGACACTAACTCCAGCCTACACATCTACAGATCATTTACTGAACAATACACATGTGACAAGATTACACATGATTTTTTGGACCAATGTCCCCGGAAAAACCCAATGCAGGAAAACCGGTGCAACAACTCTAGAGGGTTTTCATTATTATGCAGAATATGGATACAACGTTCTGGGCACCAAACATGGTTGGCCATACAGAGAAATTACACAGCAATAAGTACCTTTCACTCGGGGACAGAAGATATGGCTGTATCACATCCTCAAATGGGATTTATAGATCATGAGCCCCTTCTGGCACACTGGAACCCTCAGCACTGCCTCTACGATGCTGCATCAACCCTCACTGTCCATCGTCCCAACTGTGTCACCTTGACTGATGTTGCGCTGCCCCGGCTGGGCCTGCGTCACCTCTGCTGGTGTTGCACTGCGCGCTAGGTCTGCGTCACCCTAGCTGGGCTTACGAAGCCTTTGCGCAGTCTCTGCATGGTGTTGGCTAAATTGCATCCTCCTGCTTTTCTCTGTGCTGACTGGTACTCACTGCCCCTCTGCTTGTTGTATTCTCAACCTTGATCAGATCATCCCTTGTTGATCTCTAGCCCTCACTACACTACAAACTCGCTTCGAATTTCTCAGCAGACCCCGCCCCATAAATTCAAATTAGCTTCAATGCTCTGCCTCTGTGTGTGTATCTCCAACTGACCCCAAGCCTTTCTTTTATACTTTTCTCATTGGAAAACCAACAGACGTGATCTAATCTCTAATCGGCAACTCAGATTAAAATACTACTTGATCCATGTCACTTAGAACATTTCTGTGAAAATTTCTAAATGCAACAATACAGAAATCCTACTGCGGTATCTTGATTTACTTCTCCTACTTGTGACTAAATTATACAAGTTATTTTCAGAAAATATTCAGAAAATACCGAAGTAAACACAAATAACAGCCTACACACATACAAATCATTTACTGAATATTACGCTCATTGAAAAAAGTGACACACAGATTTTTCGGACAATTTTCGCCAGAAAAACCTAATGTAGGAAAACCGGTGCAACAAATACGAGGGTTTATTATTATTAAGTATAATCTGAGTACAGCAAATCTGGGCACCTTTCTAGTTAACCTGACAAAGAAAAATAGATCTGCAACAATACTTGTTGTTCTGGAGACTGAAAACTTAACTGATCCACACCCTCAAATAAGATTTACAGGACTCAGCCACTTTCTGCCTCTAAAAACCCCAACGCTGCCCCTAAAGCCTCTGCATCAGCCCTGCTAGCCTCTGTATGCCTCTGCGCTAGCCTGGAGAGGGTTGCGTAACCCCAGACTGGGTGACGCAGTCCCTACACTGCCCTGGATGGCCTTTGCGTAATCCTGGAGGTCTCTTGTTGGCTCAGCGCTGCCCTTTCTGGGCCTGCGTAGCACCTACATAGCGGATGAAACCCTCTACGTTGCGTAGCTGCTGCTGCTGCCCTTGCTCCTCTACGCTACTCCTGATTGCTACTCCTCTGCCTCTTGCTGACTCTTGGCTCTGGGATCAAATCATCCCCTTAGCCAATACTACCCCTTGCTGTAGAAAACTCTTATGGATATTCTTAGCAAACCCACACTAGAATTCTAGCTTAGTTTCTCAGCTCTGCCTCGGTGTGTGTGTCTCCAACTGACCCTCAAGCCTTTCTCTTATACTTTTTTGTCGAGACATCAACGATCGTGATTTAATCTCTTATCGATGGCTAAGATTAAAAGACTGCTTGATCTGCGTCACTTAGAACATTTCATCACATGTGTTTAATTAATTCACTTTAATTTTTCTAGTTCCCTAAGTTAGACTTAGGGTCCTCATTAAAAAAAATAATTATTTTAATATCTCACACATAAGATGAAATTTCTCCAAACGCTTTCTCGGTTTTGGAGGTCAAGTGTGTCTTAGCCCCTCCACAAAATTTCAGGGCTAGAGCACACCCGATGCTACCTAGACACTCAAAATCTCAACACTCCCTCTTGGCATAGAGTGTGCTCTAATAATACACCCACACCATGTACCACAAGATCTCGGTGTTAATCTCTGCGCTGTTGATGCTTGGCCTGCTACCCTCCATCCACTGCATTGCTGCTTTCTGTACTGCTGCCCATGTCACTGCCACTGACACTGCCATATCTGTACTACAGCTCCCTCTCAAATTGATGCATCATGCTGCCCATATCACTGCCACTGCTAACTGCTGCACTACAACTCAGTTGCTGAGAATTAAGCAACTGAAAGACTCCTGCCCAATCATTGACAGCCTGTCTTAAGGCTCCCATAGCTCGTATGCGATCCAAGAGTTTGGGCACCTCAAGGATCCTGCCTCCCACCTTCTGTAGCTCACTCTACAAATCTATGTCGCCCCACTTACGTGGCTCATGAGCACTCATGGCTACGTCATCATCACTACCATCGTCCCCCTTTACTGTTGCTGCCTTGGATTCAAAAGATCCCTTGTCCTTCTTCTTAGAACAATTGCTGGCGAAGTGTCCAAGTTCACCACAATTAAAGCACCGGACCTTTGATATGTCCCTCTTCTTCTTCCCTTGCTACCTCTATCACTTTGATGCAAGGGCTACATCCTCCTCCTCCTCTTTCTTTACTTTGACTGTACCATTGCTTCTGCTTTGCCTCTTGGTAAACCTCCTGATTTCCTCTTGTCGGAGGATTGCACACATGTCCGCCCGGGATGGTAACACTGCCTTTCCCAAGATGCTTTGGACAAACGTTTCCCATTCCTCAATGACTGCATTCAGGGCAGTCATCACTAAGAGCCCTTCATCCGGAGTTCTAGCCATGGCAATCAGTTGGTCCCGGATAGTCTAAAGTCTGAAGAGGAAGGGATCTATTCCCTCACCCTTCTACATCTGGAAAAAACTCATCTGATTCTCCAGAAGCATCTTCCTCTAGACGACGCCTCCCTGATACATCGTGTCCAACATTGTCCACATTTCATTTGTCGTGTTCTTCCCGACAATATGTGGAACCTGTTGGAAATACTAAGAGGGGGGTGAATCAGTATTTCTTTTCAATTGTTATTTCACTAGTTAGATCACCTATATTTAGAACACAAAATGAACAATAAGAATGAATGCTTTTATTAATTTCTTCTTTACAATAAATCAAGTACAATATATGTAGGGCTCCAACCCTAGATGAAAACACCAATCTTCAATCTCCCAGGCTCCAACCTGTATTTGCCAAGCACCGACTTGGACTTCCAAGGCTCCAACCTTTATTGTGCCAAGCACCGACTTGGTCTTTCCAAGGCTCCAACCTTGTCAATTCTGAGGCACCAACCTCAAGGGCTCCAACCCTATATGTGGTATAGGCTCCAACCTGGTCTCTTGAGGACTCCTATCCTCTAGGGCTCCAACCCTATCTTCCAAGGCACCGACCTTGTCTCTATGAGGCTCCAAACTCTTTGGCTCCAACCCACAACTTCACTTCATCAAAATATCTTTGGTTATTCTTCACGGCTCCCAACGGGTCCTGACAATCTTCACTTAGTCTTCATTGTAGTCTCCACATTACGTCATCAATGACAACCTTTTCTTCTTAGAAGGTGTCACCACTGCTCTTCATCGTACGCAAACAATTTCTCCAAGTTACCTCATGATGACTTCAGCATCATGGTCTTCAAGGCATGTCTACAAAATTCTCTTCAATCTGCCTTTCCAAAACTTCAAGTCTTCTTCAGCAAGACTTCTATGGCTGCTCCAATAATGTATGTCTTCAAGATTTTCTATTACAAGCTTGCTCCAGTTTGTATCTATCAAGAATCTTCCCAAAATCTACACACTGGACTTCAAGAGACTTCCAACAATATTAGAGATGCTCCAAGACTCTTAAGTCATCAGATTTCTTTCAAAAAGTTGTTTCAACAAGACTTCAAGTCTTCAATAAGATATTTTCAATAAACCTTCAAGACACTTCATTAGAGCTACTCCATGGAACTCATCAAACAATGCTGCAATTCTGTTACAACAGTTATAGTAAGGTCTAGTCAATACTTCACCAAGACTTCCCTTCTACTGTAACTCTGCTCCAAAGGTGTCACAAGCTATTCAATAGTCTTCCTTCAATGGATCATAAAACACTATCCTCAAGACTGTCACTAGACTGCTCCAAAGGATGCCTAATAGAGTGCTCACAAGAGATGCCAGATTCCCAACCAAGTGCCATAGGTTTGAATTATAAAGTACCAAAACTCACAAGCTTGTCACAGGTCCGAGCTGGTTGTTGTCATTCCGAGTCTGAAATGACACTGTCCAGGCCTTCACACAAGTCCGAGCAGCTTCTAAATGACACCCTTCAACTAGTGATCCGAGTCTTCAACTGATGAGCCTAAGGTCTGTCCACAAATCCGAGGCTTGAAGTCTGTCTCTTTATCCACAGACTTGCAGATCTCAGTTATAAAATAAGTTGATAATCCCAGGTATGCTATCCTCCCATAAGACCGAGGCACAAGAACAAGACAGGTGACTGTTCTATGTTTGATCTCAGGTCCGAGGTTCTGTTGATAAGTTCCACAATTATATGCTTCCAAAGTGAGACAGGTCCAAGATGTTACTAAAGGAAAATCCGATCCTTTTTTATTATATGCTTCCAAAGTGAGACAGGTCTGCAATTTTCTTCTCTTCATATAGTCAAGTATCGAACTGCTATCTGATCACTGTTCAACCTTCAAAAATCCGAGTTAGGTCTGTGTGAGGTTTTTCACATCTTCAGGTGACTGTACATTTAGCTAGAATGATAACCCAATATCCCAAACAGAAATGTCTATGCTCTCCTCGGTCTTTATGTCTTGCTGTTCTGTATTTCGGAAGTTATCTTGACCGATTACTGTGATTCTTTACCGAAAATTTGATTCAAATGGATGAGCTCAAACCTATATTTATAGTTGTTTGTCTTAACGAAAAGACATGTCGGTTGGGCTGGAGGGGCTGACATGATATTGAGGCAAGCCGACCACTGTTTTGGTGGAGTAGATATGTAATCCATTCAACGTATTAGCATTAGCATCCAGTATGCAGTGTCCATCATCCAATGAGCATGCAATGTCCAACGTAATGTGTTTATTTGTAATAATGTCCCTTAAGCATATTACGTCCAACATAATATGTAATATATTTATTAAGAACGTAAGCATTGTCATTTGGTAATTTGAATATGTCATTTGCTTTTTTTCTTTTTTTTGCATACGTCCATTGAATATGTGGTGTTCTTCTTTAGTATTAGCATTAGGTCATCATTAGGGAAGTTTCAAGATAGTAAGATAGTCTTCCAACCATCAAATGAGATATTCCATGTCATCATCACATGTAGTTCTCCATATGTCATCAATGATTAAGGCCTAGATCATCAAGTGCATCAATTGCATGCAACATTAGATCAAGTACTTCTTAGGGCTTCCTTCATTAGTGGTTTGACTTCTTTATTGATGGTATCCTAGTCAACCAAGAGTCATGACATCATCATCTGGAACCAAGCATCTCAAGAATATTGACATCTCAGTCAATGCCACATTGACATCAATGACAACCTTGATTAACAGAACCATGTGATCTTTGACTCCATCCATCTCGTGCCAAATTCTCATGAATTTCTTTAGAGGATCTACATCGGTAAGCACAACTAGGACATTCTCAGCATGGTCCTTGATGTCGTACTCATCCAGGACTATCAGGATCCTGGTTGACATGTCGTCCAACCTATCCTGATCTCTCAGACCATGAGAAACCATCTCTGCTCAGATCTGTCGAAATGGATACTTCTCTCCCTCTTTTTGCTGCAACACTCAACAAAAAATTGGATCTGGTTTTCTTGGCGATTAGAAACCCTCTATAGTAGTTGCTCCCTCTAACCATTGATTTCCCTCCCGGAAATCCTCCGCCAAAAAACAACTGAATCAATTCTCTACGACCACCCTTCTGATCGAATCTCACATCTGTTTGGCGCAGATCTGCTGAGAAATTGTTCTCCTCCCGCTCTTGTCACCTTTGTTAGGCACGATTCTACACTAACAGAACCTCTTCCACACCAGCAACCTCTGAAGATCTGAAGTTCTTCTTCTAGACTTCGGCAAATCTGCACAACAACCTCAAAACACGGACTGCATCCCTTTGGCTGGCCTTTGCGTGAGAAAACTGGCTCATCGTAGCCTCTGCACAGCGCAGGCTGCTCCTGCGTCACTCTAGAAGGCTCTGCTACCTCTGCATCACTCAATTGGCTCTACGTCAGCCTCTACTTGGCCTCTGCATTAGCCTGGCTGGGTTGCGTCCCTCATGGTGTTGCGCTGCCCTCTTCTAGAACTTTGTTGCTTCAGTTGCCTTCTTTACAGCAATTTCTTCAGTTGCTCTGCTAGTGGATCAGCTTGATCTGCAATGCTCTGATAGCATGTCAAAGTTTCAAAACATAAACCCTATTGTAGTAACTAGATCTACTTCACCTACTTGTTTGATTAACTTAACAAGTTATTTTAATGAATTATTCATAAAAACATTAAAGTAGACACTAACTGCAGCCTACACATCTACAAATCATTTACTGAACAATAAACACATGTGACAAGATCACACACGATTTTTCAGACAAATGTCCCCGAAAAAACCCAATGTAGGAAAACGGATGCAACAGCTCTAGAGGGTTTTTATTATTATGCAGAATCTGAATACAACATTCTGGGCACCAAACATGGTTTTCCCTACAGAGAAATTACACAGCAGTAAGTACCTTTCACTCAGAGACAGAAGATATGGTTGTATCACATCCTCAAACGGGATTTACAGATCATGAGCCCCTTCTGACCCACTAAAACCCTCAGTGCTGCCTTTGCAGCCTCTGCGTCAACCCTCTCTGTCCAGCGTCCCCACTGTGTCACCCTGACTCATGCTGCGCCACCTCTACACTACCCCGGCTGGGCTTGCGTCACCTCCGTTGGTGCTGTGCTGCACTAGCTGGGTCTGCGTCACCCTGGTTGGGCTTACGCAGCCTCTGCATAGCCTTTGTGTGGTGTTGGTTGAACTGCGTCCTTCTGGCTGGCTTTGCACTGACTGGTACTCACTCCCCTATACTTCTTGTATTCTCAACCTTGGATCAGATCATCCCTTACTGATCTCTGGCCCTCACTGCACTGCAGACTCACTTCGAATTTCTCAACAAACCCTGCCCTAGAAATTCGACTTAGCTTCAGTGCTCTTCCCATGTTTGTGTATCTCCAACTAACCCCAAGCCTATATTTTATACTTTTCTCGTTGAAAAACCAATAGTCATGATCTAATCTCTAATTGATGGCTCAGATTAAAAGACTGCTTGATCCACGCACTTAGAACATTTCTGCGAAAACTTCTGAATACAACAATACAGAAATCCTACTGCAGTATCTTGATTTACTTCTAATAGTGATTAAATCATACAAGTTATTTTCAGAAAATACCGCAGTAAACACAACTAACAGCCTACACACATACAAATAATTTGATGAATATTACGCTCATTTAACAAAGTGACAGATTTTTCGGACAATCGTCCCCGGAAAAACCCAATCCGAGAAAACTAGTGTAGCAGATATGAGGGTTTATTATTATTAAGTAGAATCTAAGTACAACAAATCTGGGCACCTTTCTGGTTAACTCGACAGATAAAAATAGATTTGCAGCAATACCTGCTATTCTGGAGACTAAAAACTTGACTGATCCACACCCTCAAATGGGATTTATAGGACTCAGCAACTTTCTACCTCTAGAAACCCCAGCATTGCCCCTGAAGCCCGTGCGTCAGCCCTGCTAGTCTTTGTGTGCCTCTGCACTGGCTTGGAGAGGCCTGCGTAACCCCAGACTGGGTGACACAGTCCCTACGCTGCCCTAGATGGCATCTGCGTAGCCTTGGAGGTCTCTTGTTGGCTCAACGCTGCCCTTTCTGGGCCTGCGTAGCGGCTGAAACCCTCTACTCTGCGCAGTTGATGCTGCCCCTACTCCTCTGCATTGCTCCTGATTGCTGCTCCTCTGCCTCTTGCTGACTCATGGCTCTGGGATCAAATCATCCCCTTAGCCAATACTACCCCTCGATGCAGAAAACTCTTCTGGATATTCTTAGCAAACCCGCCCTAGAATTCCAGCTCAGTTTCTTAGCTTTGCCTTCATGTGTGTGTCTCCAACTGACCCTCAAGCCTTTCTCTTATACTTTTTTGTTGAGACATCAATGGTCGTGATTTAATCTCTTATCGACGGCTAAGATTAAAAGACTGCTTGATCCGTGTCACTTAGAACATTTCATCACATGTGTTTAATTAATTCACTTTAAGTTTTCTAATTCCCTAAGTTAGACTTAGGGTCCTCATTAAAAAAATTAATTATTTTAATATCTCATACATAAGATGAAATTTCGCCAAATGCTTTCTGGGTTTTGGAGGTCAAGTGTGTCTTAGCCCCTCCACAAAATTTCAGGGCTAGAGCACACCCGATGCTACTTCAACACTCAAAATCTCAACACTCCCTCTTAGCACGAAGTGTGGTCTAGTAATACATCCACACCATGTATCACAAGATCTCGGTGTTGATCTCTACACTACTGATGCTTGGCCTGCTACCCTCCATCCATTGTGTTGTTGCTTTCTGTACTGCTGCCCATGTCACTGCCACATCTGTACTGCAGCTCCCTCTCAAATTGCTACATCATGCTGCCCATAGCACTGCCACTGCTAATTGTTGCATTGCGACTTAGTTGCTGAGAAGTAAGCAACTGAAAGGCTCTTGCCCAATCATTGACAGACAAGTTAGGTTGCATCCCATCACTGAAACTCCCTTGGCTGCTGCTTTACGTTGTCCTCCTGAAGCCAGTGCGTTGCTACAGCTTTGCACTGCCTCTCTGTGCTGCTGAAGTCCCATCAGCCTCTGCGTTTCTGCCTCTACGTTGCTGCTGCCTCTGCACTGCGCTGCTACCTCTATAGCATCTCAGCACTGCCCTCTGCTTCACTGTGATATTCTGCAACCATCTCCTACTTGTCCCGCTACTGTCGTAAGGCTCCCATAGCTCGTATGTGATCCAAGAGTTGGGCTTAATCAAGGATCCTGCCTCCTTGATCTATTTTTGCTCTACAGATCCATATCGCCCCACTTACGTGGCTCATGAGCGCTCATGGCTACGTCATCATCACTCCCATCGTCCTCTGCTGCTGCAGACTTGGAATTAGAAGTTCCTCTGTCCTTCTTCTTAGGACAAGTGCTGGTGAATTGTCCAAGTTCACCACAGTTAAAGCACCGGACCTTGGATAGGTCCCTCTTCTTCTTCCCTTGTTGCCTTCGTTCCTTTGATGCAAGGGTTGCATCATCTTCCTCTTCTTTCTTCACGTTGATATTCCATTGCTGTTGCTCTGCCTCTTGGTGATTCTCCTGATCTCCTCTTGACGGAGGATTGCCTACATGTCCGCCCAAGATGGTAACATTGCCCTACCTAATATGCTTTGGAAAAACATTTCCCATTCCTCGGTGACTGCATTCAGGGCAGTCCTTACCAAGAGCCCTTCATCCGTAGTCGCACCCATGGCAATCAGTTTATCCCTGATAGTCTAAATTCGGAAAAGGAAAAGATCTATCTCCTCAGCCTTCTGCATCTGGGACAACCTCATTTGATTCTCTAGAAACATTTTTCTTTGAACGAAGCTTCCTTGATACATCACTTCCAAAGCGGTCCACATCTCATTTGTCATCTTCTTTCCAACAATCTGTGGCATGACCTGATCTTTTACTCCGTCCATAATCAAACGCTTAGCCCGCGCTTGGTTTTCCTTTAATTTCTTTAGAGCATCAGGATTTGTAGGCTCAGCTATGACATTCTCTGCATGGATCTTGATGTTTTACTCATCCAGGACTATCAGTATTCTAGCCCTCCAGATGATGAAGTTGGACACACCGTCCAACCTATCCTGATCTCTCAGCCCATGAGAAGCCATCTAGCTCAAATCTGACGAAACACTCAGCAGAAATGTTGGATCTGGGTTTCTTGGTGATCAGAAACCCTCTATAGTAGTTGCTCCCTCTGTCAATTGATTTCCCTCCTAGAAATATTCAGCCAAAACAATTGGATAGTTCTCTCCGATCACCATCTTGATCGAATCTCAGATCTGTTTGGCTCAGATCTAATAAGTGACTATCTTCCTCCCACTCTTTGTCGACTTAGCTAGGCACAATTTTGCACCAGCAGAATCTCCACCACACCAGCAACTACTGAATATCTGAAGTTCTGGATCTCGGCAAAACTTCAAAGCAACAGAAAAAAAACTAGAGTGCATCCCTCTAGCTGGCCTCTGCGTGAGCAGACTAGCCCAGTGTAGCCTCTGCATAGCAGCTGCGCACCGCAGCCTGCTCTTGTGTCCCTCTAGAGGGTGTTGCAATGTCTTTACGTCACCCAGATGGGACTACGTAGCCCCTGCGTAGCCCTTTTTGGGACTGCTTCCTCCTGCTGCTGAGCTGCCCTCTACGGATGGGCTGCTTCAACTACTACCCTACAGAAAATATGTCTTCAGCTGATTTGCTGGAGATTCAACTTGATCTGCAATCGCTCTCATACCATATGAATATTTCTAAATACAACAATAAAAAAATCCCACTGCAGTATCTTGATTTACTTCTCCTACTTGTGATTAAATTTTACAAGTTATTTTCAGAAAATATTTAGAAAATACCGAAGTAAACACAACTAACAGCCTACACACATACATATCATTTACTGAATATTACGCTCATTCAAAAAGTGACATAGATTTTTCAGACAATTGTCCCCAGAAAAACCAATGCGGGAAAACCGGTGCAGCAGATATGAGGGTTTATTATTATTAAGTAGAATCTGAGTACATCAAATCTGGTCACCTTTATGGTTAACCCGACAGAGAAAAATAGATCTGCAGCAATACCTGTTATTCTAGAGAATGAAAACTTGACTGATCCACACCCTCATACGAGATTTACAGGACTCAGCCACTTTCTGCCTCTAGAAACCCCAACGCTGCCCCTGAAGCCCCTGCATTAGCCCTACTAGCCTCTGCTAGCCTTTGCGCTGGCCTCGGGAGGGCTGTATAACCCCAGACTTGGTGACGCAATCCCTATGCTTCCCTAGATGGCCTCTGCGTAACCCTGGAGGTCTCTTGCTGGCTCAGTGTTGCCCTTTATGGGCCTGCGTAGCGGCTGAAGCTGTGAAATTTTCAGATCTGAAAATTATTACAACAATGATTGATTTATTTCGCCTACTTATGAGATAAGTTATTCACAGATGCTTCAGTAAATTTTGAAATAAACACAACTGCAATACTTCACTCTAATAAAAAACAGAAGAACACATATAGCACAATAGAAACAACCATATGAGCACAATTATTTTTGGACAATTGTCCCCGGAAAAACCCAATGTGGGAAAACCGGTGCAGCAGATGAGGGTTTGTATTTATCTTCAGCAATGAAAAGATCTTTCACAGAAGTATTGGCGAGAAAAATAAAATAGCATACACCTAGTATGAATTTTTCGAACACTCCGGAAGTATTCCCGACACATGGGATGTGCTCCTACACCCTTTGCGTCATTCTGCGAAGCCTCTTTGCGCAGTCCCTCCCTGGACTGCGTAATTCTGCGTGAAGGGCTGCTACTCAACACTGCCTTCCCTTAACCCTTCTGCTTCTCTGTCTACTGACTTCTCCCTCCTTCTGCCTCTGCAAACCCACCTCTACAAACTCACCCACTGAAATCGAATTCTCTTACTTCAGAATCGATTTCCTTCGGGTACTGAGAATGTGCCCGACTTGATTTCCAAATGACCCTCAAGTCTCTTCTTATAGTCTTCTCGCTGATGAATTTACGGCCAAGATTATATCTTTAATCAATGTCTCAGATTAAAAGGTGACTTGATCTTCGTTTTCTAGAAGATTCACACTCTGCTTTATGAATACCCTTTAATTATTTAATTTCCCAAAGTTTAGACTTAGGGTCATAATTATTTATTTTAATAAAGCAAGATCCGAGTGGAATTTCCACAAACGATTTCTAGGTTCTCTGGATAACTGCTTTCCAAGCCTCTCCACCAGATTTGAGACTTGGAACACTTCCCGATGCTATAAAATCAACACTCCCTCTTAGCGAGGAGAGTGTTCAAGCAAGGTACCAACTGTACTGCTCTGATTCCTGAACATCTGCTTGGATGTTGATGTCCTAGTTGTTTCCCCTCATCTCTGCATTGTTTCCCTTTGTACTGCTGCTTGTGACACTATCTGTACCACTGCCTCATCCGTACTGCAGCTCCCTTTGACTCTGTAGACCACTTGTTCCTCTAATGGAAGAGGTTCTTGACCATCCCGATCTTCTCTCTGAAGTAAGTGAACTTAATCTTACTCAGACCCTTGGTGAGGATATCTGCCACCTATTCCCCTGTAGGAGTGTACCCCAACTACACGACTCCCTATTTGACATAGTCCCTGATGAAGTGGCACTGAATGTCAATGTGTTTCACCCGTTCAAGAAACGCAAGATTCTTAGAGATCTTGATGCAACTCTGATTATCACACATAATCCCGGTTGGTTCCATCCTCTTCTTGAGTAGGTTCAAGAGTAATTTACGAAGTCATATGGCCTCCAACGAAGCTATGCTTGCTGCCATATATCCTGCCTCGGTTGCACTTAGTGCGACAGACTTCTGTTTCCTACTGCACCAGGAGGTCATTCCTGATCCGAGAATGAAACAGTACCCACTGGTACTTTTCCAATCCACTGTGCTTCCAACCCAATCTGCATCTGTAAACCCACTCAACTGGACCTCATTGGCTTTGGTGTACTTCAATCCATACTCGACTGTCCCCTTCAGGTATTTGAGAACATGTTTGGCTGTTGCCCAGTGAGCCCTGCTTGGTTCCACCATGAACTGACTGACGGTATTCACTGCATAACAAATGTCTGGTCTAGTATTGACCAGATACACTAATGATCCGATGAGCTGCCTATACAAGGTGGAATCAGCCTCATTATCCTCCATTATTGTCTATATTCTTCTAGTTTGTAATCATTGGCGTGGCGATGGGTCTACAGTCTTGCATCTGAAACCTCTTCAGTATCTCTGTAGTGTATCTTCCTTGCCCAAGGAAGATTTCTCCCTTCTGCTGCCAGACCTCCAAATCGAGAAAATAGTGCATCTGCCCCAGATCCTTCATGTCGAATTCAGTAGCTAGATTTTCCTTGTAGTCCTTGATTAGCTTAGATGATCCAGTAAGAAACAGATCATCTACATATAATACCAGGATTAACGGCTCATCCCCTACTCTCAAGTAGTAGAGATTGGGATCTGCGTCACACTTGATGAAACCCATCTTCTGCAAATATCTATCAATTCGCCCATACCATGCTCTAGGGGCTTGTCTTAGACCGTACAAGGATTTCTTAAGGCTGCAAACATGAGTCTTCTGCTCATGTGTCTCGAAGCCCTCCAGCTGTTCTATGTACACTTCGTCCTCTATCACTTCGTTCAAGAACGTTGTCTTGACATCCATCTAGTGAATCTCCCATCCCATCTGAGCTGCTAAAGAGATGACGGATCTTATAGAAGTGTAGCAAGCTACAGGGGCAAAGGTTTCCTCATAATCAATCCCTTCTTTTTGTGTGTACCCCTTAACCACAAATCTGGCCTTGAACTTCTCTATGATGTCGTTTGCAACATACTTGATCTTGTAGATCCACCTTGATCCTACAACTGATCTGTCCTGTGGTCTAAGGACTACTTCCCAGACATCGTTTGTCATGATGGAGCTATACTCCTCTACCATGGCATCTACCCACACCTAATGCTACGCTAATTTGTTGGAGTTCTTTGCTCAGTCTTCCATTGGTGGTGGGTGGTCTTACTTGCTCTCCTGCCTGCTCTTCTTTGGAGGACCTCTCCTAAGAATCCTTGTGTCATGGAGAGGCACTCGACCCATCCTTTGTAGGTCGTTGAGGCTTTACTAGTGGATCCTCCTCAACCTGCGTATCTGTAGCAATTTCCGGGGATCTTCTGAAGGCTCTCTCCTCCGTGAATTTCATGTCCTGCCTTACTACGATCTTCCTGTTTTCTGGAATATAGATGTGATATGCCTTTGCATTTTCACTATAGCCCACAAGATAATCCTTCTCCGCAGTTTGATCCAACTTATTCCTCTTCTTATCTGGAACGTGGCAATACACCATGCTGCCAAATATCCTAATATGGCTCACCTCCGGCTTGCTGCCTGTGAACACACTCTCAGGAGTTACCTTCCCCAAAGCTCTATGGGGTACTCTGTTCTGCACATACACAGCTATATTGCAAGCTTTTGCCCAAAAAAATTTGGGCATATCTTGGTCATATCACATTTCCCTTGCAGCGTCTACAATGGTTCGGTTCTTCCTCTCTGCAACTCCATTCTGCTCTGGATTGTTTGGAGTTGTCCATTCTCTCTTGATGCCTTCCTTTGTGCAGAAATTGGTGAAGTATTTACCTATATATTCTCCAACATTATCTGACCACAGCTTCTTGATCTTCTTTCCTGTTAAATTTTCTACCAGCGCCTTGAATTCTTTGAAACGTTCAAAGACTTCATCTTTGGTTTTGAGAAAGTAGATCCAAGTCTTCCTGGAATGATCATCAATAAAGGTAGCAAAATACTTTGCACCACTAAGAGTGGTTGTGGACATTGGACCGTAAATATCTGAGTGTATTAACTCCAATATGCTCTTGGCCTTGTTGCTGCTTCTTGGAAATGCTACTTTAGCATACTTCCCTAGTACGCATCCCCTGCAGACTTCATCTCTCCTTGTGCTGAGTTCTGGAGCTCCTATGACAGTCTTCTTGAGAATATTCAAGGCTCCATTATGTAAATGCCCCATCCTTCTGTGCCATAATTCATTCAGATCTCTTTCGTCCATACTTCCAATCAGAGCCATTGGGGATTCAAGTTGGAGCTTATATAGTTTATGGCTCCTTACTCCGATTTGTGCCTTCTTGTTCTAGCTAGGATGTTAGACATAAACTTTGTTTCTAATAAAGTATACGTCATAACCCTCGTTCTAGAGCTGAGACACTGAGAAAAAATTCATCCCCAACCCCGGTACATGCAGAACGTTGTGGCCTGAATCTTGTTGCCAGTTTCTGTCTAAAATATTATGGTACCTCTTCCAATGGGGGTACGCTTGGCCTTGTTTCCCATTGTGATCTGGAAATTCATCTGTTCTTCTTGGTAGCTCGAAAAACATTCTCGAACTCTTGTCATATGAGTAGATGCTCCACTGTCAATATACCAAACACCTGGAGGAGTCGTGTTTGATGCACAAGTGAGATCCTCCTCTAGTCTGGATGCTAGCACAGCCATGTCATGTTACCTCTACGTTTCTAAGTGTTCTGGAGTGCTGCGTGAGTCCTTCTGACTGTGTGAACCCTTCCTAATGTTGGATTTTTGGTCCATAACAGATCCTCCCTTTTTGTCTTTAGCCTTTTGCTCTGATACCATGTGAAATTTTCAGATCTGAAAATTATTACTGCAGTTATTGATTTATTTCGCATACTTATTAGATCAGTTATTCACAGATGCTTCAGTAAATTTTGAAATAAACACAACTGCAATACTTCATTCTAATAAAAAACAGAAGAACACATATAACACAATGGAAACAACCATATGAGCACAGTTATTTTTGGACAATTGTCCTCGGAAAAACCCATTGTGGGAAAACTGGTGCAGCAGATGAGGGTTTGTATTTATCTTCAACAATGAAAATATCTTTTACAGAAGTCTTGGCAAGAAAAATAAAATAGCATACACCTGGTATGAATTTTCCGGACACTTCGGAAGTATTCTCGACACATGGGATGTGCTCCTACACCCTTTGCGTCATTCTGCATGGAGGGCTTGATGCTGTTGCTCAACACTTCCTTCCCCTCACCCTTCTGCCTTCTACTTCTCAGTCTTCTAACTTCTCTGTCTTAGACTTAAGGTCCACATTAAAATACTTAATTCTTTTAATAAAGCAAGATCTGAGTGGAATTTCCACAAACAATTTTTGGGTTCTCTGGATAACTGTTGTCCAAGCCTCTCCACCAG
Source organism: Pinus albicaulis (assembly GCA_034641835.2). Lineage (NCBI taxonomy): Eukaryota > Viridiplantae > Streptophyta > Pinopsida > Pinales > Pinaceae > Pinus > Pinus albicaulis. The sequence goes on from CM076570.1 coordinate 1,146,103,956, forward strand.
ATTTGAGACTTGGAACACTTCCCGATGCTATAAAATCAACAGAAGCCCTTTGCGCTGTGCAGCTGCTGCTGCTGCTCCTGCTCCTCTGCGCTGCTCTTGATTGCTGCTCCTCTGCCTCTTACCGACTCTTGGCTCTGGGATCAGATCATCCCCTTAGCCAATACTACCCGTCGCTATAGAAAACTCTTTTGGATATTCTTAGGAAACCCGCCCTAGAATTCCAACTCAATTTCTCAGCTCTGCCTCTGTGTGTGTGTCTCCAACTGACCCTCAAGCCTTTCTCTTATACTTTTTCATTGAGACATCAATGGTCGTGATTTAATCTCTTATTGACAGCTAAGATTAAAAGACTACTTGATCCACGTCACTTAGAACATTTCATCATATGTGTTTAATTAATTCACTTTAATTTTTCTAATTCCCTAAGTTAGACTTAGGGTCCTCGTTAAAAAAATAATTATTTTAATATCTCACACATAAGACAAAATTTCTCCAAACGCTTTCTAGGTTTTGGAGGTCAAGTGTGTCTTAGCCCCTCCACAAAATTTCAGGGCTAGAGCACACCCGATGCTACCTCAACACTCAAAATATCAACAATCACATGTGTTTAATTAATTCACTTTAATTTTTCTAATTTCCTAAGTTAGACTTAGGGTCCTCATTAAAAAAAATAATTATTAGAATAACTTCAACACCAGATGAAATTTCTCCAAACACTTTCTGAGCTTTGGAGGTCTTGTGTGGCTTAGCCCCTCCACAAAATTTCAGGGCTAGAGCACACCCGATGCTACCTCAAAATCTCAACACTCCCTCTTAGTGAGGAGTGTGCTCTAGCAATACATCCACACCAAGTATTTCATTCTCGGCATCGGTCTTTGCGTTGTTGATGCATGGCCTGTTGCCCTCCATCCACTGCCTGACTGCCCATGTCACTGCCACATCTGTACTACAGTTCCCTCTGAATTTGTTGCATCATGATGCCTGTAGCACTGCCACTGCTAACTGCTGCACTGTAACTCAATTGCTAAGAAGCAATCAACTGAAGGACCACAGCCCAATCACTGACAGACAAGTAAGTCGACCTGCACCTCATCACTCAAGCTCCCTTGGTTGTTGAGTTGCGTTGTCTCCCTGAAGCCACTACGCTGCTGCAACTCTGCACTGCATAAGTATTGCCCCCTCTGTGTTGCTGAAGTCCCATCAGCCTTTGTGTTTTTTCTCCTACGTTGCTGCTGCCTCTACACTGCGTTGCTCCCTTCTACAGCGTCCCAGCTCTGCCCTCCGCTTCACTCTGATTTCCTACACCCACTGCTCCACTTGTCTCGCTACTGTCTTAAGGCTTCCGTAGCTTGTATATGATCCAAGAGTTTGGGCACCTCAATGATCCTGCCTCCCGCCTTCTGTAGCTCACTCTACAAATCTATGTCGCCCCCCTTACGTGGCTCATGAGCACTCATGGCTACATCATCATCACTACTATCATCCCCCTTTGTTGCTGTTGCCTTGGATTCAGAAGATCCCTTGTCCTTCTTAGGACAATTGCTAGCGAAGTGTCCAAGTTTGCCACAATTAAAGCATCAGACCTTGGATAGGTCCCTCTTCTTCTTCCCTTGATGCCTCTGTCCCTTTGATGCAAGGGCTGCATCCTCCTCCTCCTCTTTCTTTACTTTGACTGTACCACTGCTGCTGCTTTTCCTCTTGGTAAACCTCCTGATTTCCTCCTGTCGGAGGATTGCACACATGTCTGCCCAGGATGGTAACATTGCCCTACCCAAGATGCTTTGGAAAAACGTTTCCCATTCCTCGGTGACTGCATTCAGGGCAGTCCTCACCAAGAGCCCTTCATCCGGAGTTGTAGCCATGGCAATCAGTTGGTCCCAGATAGTTTGAAGTTTGAAGAGGAAGGGATCTATTTCCTCACCCTTCTACATCTGGAAAAACCTCATCTGATTCTCCAGAAGCATCTTCCTCTGGATGGAGCCTCCCTGATACATCGTGTCCAAAATTGTCCACATTTCATTTGTCATGTTCTTCCCAGAAATATGTGGAACCACGTGATCTTTGACTCCATCCATGATCAAGCGCTTCGCCCGCGCCTAATTCTCATGAATTTCTTCAGAGGATCTGCATCGATAAGCACAGTTAGGACATTCTCAGCATGGTCCTTGATGTCGTACTCATCCAAGACTGTCAGGATCCTGGTCGACATGCCGTCCAACCTGTCCTGATCTCTCAGACCATGAGAAACCATCTCTGCTCAAATCTGTCAGAACAGATACTTCTCTCCCTCTTTCTGCTGCAACACTCAACAGAAAACTGGATCGAGGTTTCTTGGCAATTAGAAACCCTCTATAGTAGTTTCTCCCTCTGACCACTGATTTCCCTCCCAGAAATCCTTCGCCAAAAAACAATTGAATCAGTTCTCTACGATCACCCCCCTGATCGAATCTCGGATCTGTTTGGCGCAAATCTGCTGAGAAATTGTTCTCCTCCCGCTCTTGTCACCTTTGTTAGGCACAATTCTGCACCGACAGAACCTTTGCCACACCAGCAACCTCTGAATATCTGAAGTTATTCTTCCAGACTTCGACAAATCTGCACAGCAACCTCAAAACACGGACTATGTCCCTCTTCCTGGCCTCTGCGTGAGGAGACTGGCTTAGCGTAGCCTCTGCGCAGCGCACGCTGCTCCTACGTCACTCTGGAAGGCTCTACGCTGCCTCTGCGTCACTCAGATGGCTCTGCGTCAACCTCTGGGTGGCCTTTGCATCAGCCTGGTTGGGTTGCTTCCCTCCTAGTGTTGCGTTGCCCTCTTCTGGAGCTCTATTGCTTTAGTTGCCTTCTCTGCAACAATTTCTTAAGTCGCTCTACTGGTGGATCAACTTGATCTGCAATGCTCTGATACCATGTGAAAGTTTCAAAACAAAAACCTTACCGCAATATCTTATCTATTTCACCTACTTGTTTAACTTAACAAGTTATTTTATTGAATTATTCAAAAAAACATTAAAGTAGACACTAATTGCGGCCTACACATCTACAAATCATTTACTAAGCAATACACGTGATAGGTTTAAACACGATTTTCGGACAAATGTCCCACGAAAAACCCAATGCGGGAAAACTGGTGCAACAACTCTACAAGGTTTTTATTATTATGCAGAATCTGAATACAACATTTTGGGCACTGTTGACCACACTTTGTCAACGACCCCATAGCAGTACACCCCCATTTTTTTTAATGGGACTTATCATGCTCGAGGTTCACGTCATCCAAATTTCATCGGCAGTTGACATTTTGTTATAAATGATGTAAACCCATTCTGCATGTTTATGATGTAAATGATCTAAGTAAGACTGTCAATGCATGTAACAACCTAGGTAAGCCTAGTATGTTGGTGACGATTTCTATCCTAGGAGGTTTTTTGTCTCACTTATTTACTTGTGTTTTTTGACACAAGTTATCGACAGAGTTTTCCCCTCCAGCCTCACCCCAAAGCTAGGGTGGATTTTGTCATCAGCATGCTAAGTGAGTCCTAGTGTTTTCTATCGAGTCCTTGTAAAAGTAGTTTGGGAATAATCCTAGCTATTTGGCTAGATTATTTTATTACAAGCTACTTGGTCTACTAGATCATGTTTTGAGTCGCAAAATTGGGTATTTATTTGAGGGTCTATACGAATGGGTATTCCCCCTTCATGTGTCTAAATGTATTATCTTATGTAAAGAGGGTTGGAAAAAATAATTAAAATCTCCTCTCAGTCAATTAATTAAAATTTCTAGGCAAATTAATTAAAAATCCTAAGCCAAAAATTTAATTAATTTTAGGTCCTAGGTGAGGATAAAATTCTTCAAATGCAAAATTCGTTGGTCCTTAAAAATGAATTTTTAAAAGCCCCAGACCAAGGGAATATTGAGAATTTTAAGAAATTTTGAACCCTTGGGCCTAGGTGGTTAATTCAAAGTCAAAATTTTGGGGTAATTAACTCAAAAATAGTATTTTTGAGTTAATTAAAATGGATTTAAATGATAAATTCGTTTTTTCCCCAAATTTATAATTTCGACGGTCCAGATTAAAAGATAATCAAATCTTATCGACGATTGAGATTATTTTGACATGGATCAACCGAACTAGCCGTTGGAGATTTTGTCCTATAAATTAGAGGTCTTTGTCAGTCTTGAGTCATCCGATCTTTGGATCTTGCACTTGCTCTTGGAAGCTCTTGTAATTTCTTTTGATGAATAAAGCATAAAGACTTTGGGGTTACAAATTTTGGTGTTCCTTTTCCAGATCTATGTGGTGATTCATTTCTAAACTCTGCTACTTTGTTTGATATTTTTATGGTTGATGGCCTTCATGGATTAATCTGCATACAGGTATCTTGTGCAGTTTTCTGGGTTCATAAAATGACATTTTGATTTTTTCTGAAGGATCTCATGTTATTTTCTTAAATCTCTATCAGTCTAAAGTTCAGATCTAATTGTGCAGGGAATTTTTTTTTAGATTTGACCGTCCGGGGAAGTCTTCAGTTGCACCAGCCAACTCTCAGATTCGTAAATCTGAAAAAGCCCATTGTTTCTAATTTCTCAAAGTTATCTGACGAAATTGTGTTTTTACAGGGTTTTTAAGACTTGTGCCTCTCTTTAAAACTTCAAAATTTTAAAAATTGTGCTGAAATGGGTTTAAATCTGGCCATGAGGGCCTCAGATCTGTAAATCAGCTTGTAAATTTGTAAATATTTTGTAGGCTGTAAGGGTTTAATATTTTTTTTGTGCATACAGTTTTGGGATTTGTTCTGGTTTTGCAGGTTGCAGGGTTTTCTCAGAAATTTTTTAGGATCTAAGCTAGATCTAACCCCTGAGGGCAAGATCTGGCCTCAGAATCGCTTCTGTGGGAAAATCTGAATATTATTTGATTTAAGGAGTGTCTGAAATATGATTTTGACGGAAGGGATTTTAAATCTGTTGGACGATTTTGATTTGAACTGGGTTCGTTCGAGGTAATCAATACAATTGTTCGCTGCCAAGCATCTGCGTCTTTTTCCTTGCTGTCCAACTTCATTCCTCTGTCATCCGCAGCCTTGTCTTCATGCTGTCTTCCTTGCTTGAATAGCCTTCATCCCCTCTTCATCAGCAAATTGCCTACCGTCCCTATCTCCTTAGCTGTCTGCTCACTCATTTTCTCTCATCGTTGCCATTTACCTCTTCATTCCTCCGCTGCCCTTACAGTACGGACGTCGTACGAACGTCCCTTCGACCTGCATTATTCTCCTCTACCCTTATCTTTTCCCTCATCTGTCCCTTCCGCCGTCCAATTTCTCCTCACCATCGGCCCTTTCCTGCACACAAATTTGCTCCCTTAGCCGTCGACTTCCCTTCTCTTTCCCTGTCGTTCGCAGCTCCATTCTCCTTTCCTGTCCGCCGTCGTTCTCTTGTCGACTTCCAAAAACGAAGACGCACATAATAAAAAATTTCAAACTCGTATATGCATTGGTTCGGATTTCAGTTTTATAGTTAGGTTTAGTTTTTTTTTTTTTTTTTGTTAGTCTAATTTGATAGCGTTCGTTTAGACGTTAGTTTTTTTTTTTAGTTCGATTTTATTAGTTTAGTTCTAGGTTTAATTTTTTTGTTGTTTAATTCGATTTTGTTAGCTTTTAGTTTTTAGCATTAATTTTAGAGTTTAGTTTAGGAGATAGGTTTTAAATAAGATTCAAATTTTTAATTATGTTAGTTTTAATTTAGTATAGAATTCGATTTTTGTTTAGTTAGGCTTAGTCTTAGTTTTAATCTTTGAGCGTAGGTTTTAGTTTTAATTATTTTTTAGTTTTAGATTTGATTTTTAGATTTTAATTAATGTTTAGTTTAGTTTAACTTTAGATTTTAATTTTTAGTTTAGATTTTAGTTAGGCTTTAATTTTTAGATTTTAGTTTTAATTCGATTTAGATTTTAGTTTAGTGTTTAGTTTTAGTTTTAATTTTTAGTGTTAGCTTTAAATTTTCTAATTAGTTTAGTTTTAGATCTAACTTTAGGATTTCAATTTTTTTAGTTTTGTTTAAAAAAATAAATAAATAAAAAATAAAAAAAAATTCAAAAGATCTAAAAATTCTCTATAGTCAAATGAGTTTAAATTTTTATCTAAGATTTGACTGTGGAACATATCTAATTTCTGGATTGGGTTATATTGAAACATCATAAATTCGGAAATATTTCAAGCATCTGGCATTTATCTTAATGATCGTTTTGCTATGGGCTTTAGCATCTTAATGAATGGTTGTGGTGCTTTTTACTGAATATCATTGTGGTCATTTGTATTTTCATAGCAGCAGTTATACATCTATTACTTGGCTTTAATTGCATAACGGGATCTTTTAACTCCATAAGGCACTGGTTTTAATATAATTGATCTTGGAAATCTCGTTAATCTTATCAAGTATTTGGTGTTTTAGCTGTGTCTCCTAGATTGGTTGATTTACAACCAATTCTTTTCCTTCATTTCTGTTAGGATCTACCTCCCTTAGCTTGCAAGGAGACAGCTTAGATAGAGAGATTGGGGATCAGGGTGATAGCCCCCAATCTGAGCTGTTGTCGCGGTGCTTAGACATTCTGTGCGACGACAGGCACTAGACATGGCTGGCCCTACAGAGAAATTACATGGCAATAAGTACCTTTCACTCGGAGACATAATATATGGCTGTATCACACCCTGAAACAGGATTTACAGATCACGAGCCCCTTTTGGCCCACTGGAACCCTCAGCGATGCCTCTACAGCCTCTGTGTCAGCGCTCACTGACCAACGTCCCCACTACATCACCCTGACTGATGTTCTACTACCACTGCACTGCCCCAGCTAGGCCTGCATCACTTCTATTGTTGTTGCGTTGTCCCTGCACTGCACTGGCTAGATCTGCGTCAACCTGGCTGGGCTTATGCAGTCTCTACGTGGTGTTGGTTGGACTGTGTCCTCCTGGATGGCTCTGCGTTGAGTGGTACTCACTGCCCCTCTGCTTGTTGTACTCTCAGGTTTGGATCAGATCATCCCTTGCCGATCTCTACCCCTCACTGCACTGCAAACTCGCTTTGAATTTCTCAGCAAACCTCGCCCCAGAAATTCGACTTAACTTCAGTGTTCTGCCTGTGTGTGTGTATCTCCAACTGAACCTAAGCCTTTCTTTTATAATTTGTGCATTGGAAAACCAATGGCCATGATCTAATCTCTAATCGACGACTCAGATTAAAAGAATGTTTGATCCACGTCACTTAGAAAATTTCATCACGTGTTTAATTAAATCACTTTAATTTTTCTAATTCCCTAAGTTAGACTTAGGGTCCTCATTAAAAAAAAAAAATTATTAGAATAACTTCAACACCAGATGAAATTTCTCGAAATGCTTTTGGGTTTTGGAGGTCTCGTGTCTTAGCCCCTCCATAAAATTTCTGGGCTAGAGCATACCCGATGCTACCTCAAAATCTCAACACATGGAAATGGTGGCGGTGGCTAGTTACCAGCTTGGTTAAACTTGGTCAACATGTCAAAACAGGTAGTTCAAGTGGCAAAATAGGGGGGCATTGGGCAAAATTATGCATGCATTATGTCAAAAATGGTCTACTCAACAACAGGAACAAAACTCATGTTTCAATTTTCCAAATCCTCAAGGGCATAAAAAATCATCCACTTGGGCATGATGATGTGGTAGGACAAGTTTCCAAGTGGCATAACAGGGGAATATTTTGTCAAAATTTGATAATAATTTGTCAAAATTGATCCATAGAAAAAGAGGAACAAAACCCATGTCTCGATTTCTCCAAATTCCCAAGGTAGTTATACATCTAGCATAGGGCATAAGGACGTGACAAAGAGTGGCATAATCTAGTCAAACGAAGCAAGACCCAAATGAAATCAGGTCGACTTACAATAAACCCATGTGGAAGAATTGGAAAACTCATCAAGGCATTGGAAATTTAGAAAAAATGGTCAAGTTTGAGTTAGTAAAAGAAAAAGTCAATTCAAATTAGTTATTGGACAAGTCAACTAGCCGTTATAGGATCTAACTGGCTCCTAGAGGGTTTTGATGGAGAGATTTTCTCCCTCTTAACTAACTCCAATCAAGTCTTCAGCCATAGACATTTCCCTTTGACTCCATTATTCCAAGGAATGAGAAAGGAACTAGTCTAATTTAGTCTGTTAATCCATTAAAAAATAGTAAACCCCAAATTATTCCTCTCTCTAACTTTCTAAAGTAAATTTAGGTTAGGTTATAGAAAAATCTGCATTTAATAACAAAAAATATCTTCGACCTTATAGTCCTAGGGTTAGGCATTGCATCCATTAAAATAAAAAGGAAAAATATTATTTTATAGGCATTTTTCAGCCACCATTTTAGAGCTGATGTTTAGGATTTTGTAATTATTTAAGCATTTTTGTCCATCAAAAAATTGCTGCAACCTTCTCCCTTCTTTATTCATTAGTAGTCTTTGTTTATTTATTGTTGTTAATCATGTATAGCCTATTTTGTTATTGTTGTCAACTTGTCATAAATTTGGCATGATGTAAATTATGCTTATTAAAAACCCTAATTCATAACAACAATAATTAATCTAAAGGTAACATCTGTTTGGGATCTATTTGAGCCTCTCTATGACTATCTTAGCCCTCTAACCATGGGTATTTTGAACTCATTACCTCATCTCACCTGAAACCTTTTTATTTAACATTATCCTTGGGTGTTTTATTTAGTGGGATCCTTGGAGCGTATTTCACCTAGAAATTCTTGGGTTACTTAATCTCAATGATCCACTCGGGAAACCTCTCTTGTGGCAATAGTGAATACTACCCATCCATAGAACAGCAGAGTAATACTTACTAAGGTGATACTGGTGGCTGATCCCATTGTTGCCCTTAACCTAGAGTTTTTAGTAAAGTTTTGCACTAAAGTGTGTACTCTCATGGTGTGTGTGGATCATCAACCATTGAATAAGGTTACATTAAAGACGAATAGTATTTTTCTCACATGGATAATTTATGGATAGATTAAGAGGAGTCACAGAATTGTCTAGAATAAATTTAAGAAGATACCATCAAGTTAGAATTGCAGAGAAAATATGCCATTTGGTTTAACAAGTAGACTGGCTGTGATAATGATGAATAGAATTTTTAGAGGATAATTAGGAAATTGTGATGAATTACATTTGAATTCTTAGCAAAATTGATTACTACCATACTGCACACTTAACCACCTCTCATAGGAAAAGCTATGTCAAAATTTTCAAATGGCTTCCTCACAAAGGGTATACAATAATGACTTCCAACAAAACTACTTTGCCGTGTACATACTGAATGTCTTTTCTAGGCGTGAACACACTTACTTTGACCAAATTCTATGTTCTCTAAGACTTCATCTTTATTTGCACAAGGTTCTCCTTTGTTAACCAAATACGTAGCACTTATTTGATTTCTAAAAATGAAATAAATAAAAGATTCAAATTTTATCTTTTAGTTAGCACTTCAAATTCAGTGACCTCAGAAGTTATGGGTGAAGCGTCTTATAGCTTGGAAGGAAAGTGCTGTGATATTATGTATAAATTGCTTTACTTTGCATTTTATATGGAATGGGAGTCCATTTCTCGTGGAGAAAGACGGAATTCTATTCAATTCCTCACTCTAATCTTTTAATCGGTTCAACAGGCTTCTAGTGAGCATACACCCAAGGTTTAATTTGTAATTGGTATAGAGCATTTGATTTTACCTCACCATCAATAGCACATTATGCTTTACTGCATGCAATCTAGGATTTGTATAGAGCTCTGCTGACTGAAGCATTCTGAATTTCCAAAGTAAGGATTCTCGTGGAATTGTTTTCGCCAATGTCTGCAAATAATAGAACTATTAGTATAAAGAACTAATATTCATAGCAAAGTAACCAAGCTCACAAGAAAGAAAAATTATGAAAATCAAAATAAGGTAATATACAATTTAGTGGAATTGTTTTTTCCATTGTCTACAAACAATTGAACTGCTAATTATAAAGAATTAACATTCATGGCATGGTAACCAAACTGACAGAAAAGAGAAATCATAGAATAGAAAATGGTAATATAAAATTTGATTGAAAGGAGAAAAGATTAAATACATAAGACATAGTTATATATTAGAATGTTGAAGGAGATTAGAAGGATGAGATAACCTAGTATTACATCACAATTGCCTTGGAGCACCTTCTAGATCATAAATGTGATAAAAGACATGTTAAAATTTCAAATGTTAAGGGAAAACTATATGGAGATTTGGTGGGGGAGGAGAAAACAGATAAATATGCAAGTATTGAACAAAAATGAACTAAACCAACAAACCTGTGAAACTCAAATCATAAGGACAAGGACCTAAAATTACCTCTACATTATATTTGCAAAAGGCTCAAAGGAAAATAACAATGATTGCTAACATCTACCTCAGTCTAGGGCATTCTCTAGGGTATGTTTTCAGAAATGTTCTTAGGCTGGACATTCCCATTCCTTACTTGAGAGTGATAGCAACTAACTACCCTTCCCTTATTACATATGTTGATTTTTGGGTAGCATCGGATGTGTTCTAGCTCTGAAACTTTGTGGAGGGGCTAGAACACATGAGATCTCCAAGACCCAGAAATCATTTGGAGAAATTGTAATATTCCCAATTAGCTTTGCTAATTGGAATATTGCACTAGATCCAGTTTTGAGAGTTGCATCTGAAGAATATTGGTATCTGGGCCTGATTCAAGGGGTTAACATCAGATCTGCCACCAATCCCTAGAGGTCAGAGATTCACCAGATACTGCTGGTTTGCATCTCTGAAGCTCAAGGTGATCTGATATGTAGAGGGACGAGTCTGTTTGTGTCTTTATACATGATCTGTGTTCAGAGCACCATCTTGGGACACAGCTCAGGAGAAGTGACTTATAGGCTGTGTTTGGCTGCTTCTGTCATGCCAGGACAGCCCTATTGTCCTGAGGAGCTGTTGTCACTAGCAGAGACAGCGTTTTCTATTGTGGAGGGTTTGCAGTCTTCAGCCCCAGCACCAGCGCAGTTCATCTTCAGCTTGCAGAGCAGCTAGGACGCTGTCCTTGTTGCAGCCATTTGTCCGTTGAGAGGGTCTCCACTTGCCTAGGGCAAGGATAGGTGCACTTGCTCTGATTTATTGTACTCCTCTCTATGTACTTTCTGATTAATAAAATGGCTCAGTTTCTGGTATTCCATGTGTTATGATTCAGTGATCTGGTTCAGTATTATATTTCCTATATCTGTAGTGGTGTATTTCTGTTTATTACTGGTTAGTCCCCTTGGGGATATTACAGAAATTCTGCCCAGAGTGAATGTTATTCAAATAATTAATTACTTTTAATGAAGCCTAAGTTAAAACTTAGGAAATTAAATTAATTAAACTGAATTAATATAAATGTGGGTGAGAAGCTTCTAAGTGACTAGGATCATGTTTGTTTTAATCTTAGCCGTTGATTAAAGATTTGATCACAACCGTTGATTTCTCAACAGGAAAAATATAAAGGAAGGCTTGAGGGTCAATTGGAGAAAACACACAGTGAATAAATCTAGAGATAGAATTCCTCTAACGGAGCAATGCTCGGACGAAGATAAGATCTAAGTGATTCAGCAACAGTGAGGGGCAGAAGCAGTTGTTGGTCAGAGGACCAAAAGTACATAACAAATAGGCAGCAGAGACAATAGAGAAAGTAGGGCAGCACCAGGAGAGGTGACGCAGGCCCACACAGGGACTACGCAGTGGTTCCAAGGGACAGTCCGAGTTTTGCTCGAGATCGGGGTTTCTGAGCCGAGAGGGCTGAAACTCAATTTTCCGAGAGGCAGATCGATTCAGAGAAGAGGTGATGCAGTCCTCAGCCATTCCCACGCAGGCCTACGCATCTACTACGCAGAGGTAGCATAGAGGAAGCTGGGGTTTCACCAGTTCGGATACGGATCAGCTGGGACTTGCAGTGTGAGGTAAAACTCACTATTTTTTGTCTGTCGAGATTTTCTCTGTTGCGAGATCTAGAATTGACACCCTAGTTGTACTCAGAAAACCACTACTTAATAATACAAACCCTCAGATTTGTTGCACCAGTTTTCGCGCATTGGGTTTTTCCGAGGACATTTAGTTTAAAAATAAGTGTAACCTTTTGTGACTTTCTCATTTATTTTTTAGTACTTGATCTGTATATTGGTATAGTCTGCAGTGTATTTGCATTAATATTTACTGAATAATTCTCTAAATGAACTTTTTCATTGAAGAACACAAGTAGGAAATGCAAATAAGTTAACTGCAGTAGGATTTCTATTTGTTAGATTCAGAATTTTTCACATGGTATCAGAGCGATTGCAGATCAAGGAGGATTGAATCCATCAGCGAAAGGACAAAGGAGAATTTGTTGCATGATAGCAGATGTCTTGAGAGATAGTGCAGAGGTAGAGGAAAGGTGACGCAGTCACCAAGGAAGCCTCACGCAAAGCCTGTGTCAGCTTGTTAGGGTGACACTGTAGCTGAAGAAGGCATCACAGTGATTGTTGGGCTAGCGCAGAGGCTATTGAGTCTCATTTTTCTAGTTTCCGTGGCTAGAGATGCACTGCAAATTTTATCTGGAGTTGCTGGTGGGACATTGATTCTGTTGGTGAAAAACAGTGTCTAATGGGGCAGAAGCAAAGTAGAGGGAATCATTTCCTCATAAAATTTCTTGCCAAGAAATCTAGATCCAGTGCTGAGCAGCAACAAAGAGAGATCGGAGAGGAGTGTTTTGACATTTGTTGGCAGAAGGATTTCCGTGAAGGAAATCGAGATTCAATGGGAGCTTATTCCTTAGAGGATTTCTAGCACCAAATAAATCCAGATTTGAGTTTTGTTGGGGCAGTAGCGAAAGAGGGAGAAAGGAACTTGTTCGACATTCAATTCGACAGAGATGGTCGCAAGTGGACTGAGGGATCAAGACAGATTGGATGGAGCATCCAACTTTGTCATCTGGAAGGCCAGGATCCTGGCAATTTTGGATGAACATCTCATCAAGAATCATGCCTTGAACTCGATTGTTGTTCCAATTCATGCTGATCCTCTCAAGAAGTACGAGGAGGTTCAAGAAAAATAAAAGCGCATGATCATGGATGGAGTCAAGGATCATGTGATCCCACATATTGCTGAGTCGAACACGGCAAGGGAAATGTGGGAGGCCTTGACCACATTGTACGAGAGATCTTCTGTCCAACGGAAGATGTTACTTGAGAATCAGCTGAGATTGTTTCATATGCAGAAGAGTGAAGAAATCGATACCATCCTTATCAAATTGCAAAGGATCTGAGATCAACTAGCTTCCGTAGGGACTACACCAGATGGTGGATTTATGGTCAGGACTGCCCTGAATGTAGTCACTGAAGACTGCGAAACTTTTTCCAAAGCATTTTGGGCAAGGCTGCTCTTCCTAGATGGGAGGAGATGTGAGCAGATCTTCGACAAGAAGAGATCAGATGATGGACCAAGGCAAGAAGCAGCGGTAAAGGGATCAAAGTCAAGAAGGAGGAAGAGGAATATGTGGCTTTTGCATCTAAGGGACAACAAGGGCAGTAGAGACGAAAGAAAAAGGACCTCTCGAAATTCAGATGCTTCAGATGTGGAAAAATGGGACATTTCGCCACACAATGCCCTCTAAAGAAGAAGGGCAAAGAAGAGAAGTCTGACTCGAAAGCTACTCCAGCTCAGGCTGATGAGGAGGATGACGATGGATGCGCCATGAGTGCTCATGCACCTAAGGGGTGGGGCGATATGGAGCTGTAGATTGGAGCTAGAGCGTGGAAGGGCAGGATCATTAAGGTGCCTAAACTCTTGGATCACATATGACTATGGGAGCCCTTAATGACAGTAGCAGAATGACGAGAGTCATTTGGTGCGAGGGTTGATGGAGCGACAGTGGCAAAGCTAGAGCGCCAAATTCTGAAGCAGCGCAGTGGAGTGTTGCAGCAAGAGGCACAGAGCAGATACAACAACAGCGCAGTAGCATCAAAGGGTCAATGCAGATTAGCAGCAGAGGAAGCTTCAGCACCGAGATGCATCCAGATTGACTAGTATGTCAAGATTTGGGATGTCTTTCAGTTCCTTACATCTCAACAACTAAGTTGCAGTGCAACAGTTAGCAGTGGAAATGCTATGGGCAGCATGGTGCAGCATATTGAGAGGGAGATGCAGTACATATGCAACAGTGTCAGTGGCAGTGACATGGGAAACAATACAGATTGTAATAGCAGAGTGGATGACGGTCAGTAGGCCGAGCATTAGCAGCGCAGAGAACGATAACATGGATCAGGGCGATGCTTCTGGTGAGAAGTATTGCTAGAGCACATTCCTCGCTAATAGGGAGTGTTGATTTTTGGGTAGCATTGGATGTGCTCTAGCTTTGAAACTTTGTTGAGAAGCAAGAACACATGAGATCTCCAAGACCCAGAAATCGTTTGGAGAAATTATGCAAGGAGTGAATGTTATTCAAATAATTAATTACTTTTAATGAAGCCTAAGTTAAAACTTAGGAAATTATAATAATTAAACTGAATTAATATAAATGTGGGTGAGAAGCTTCTAAGTGACAAGGATAAAGTCTGTTTTAATCTTAGCCATTGATTAAAGATTTGATCACAGACGTTGATTTATCAACAGAAATAGTATAAAGGAAGGCTCGAGGGTCAGTTGGACAATACACACTGTGAATGAATCTAGAGATCAAATTCTTCTGACGGAGCAGTGCTTGGATGAAGATAAGATCTAAGTGATTCAACAACAGTGAGGGCAGAAGCAGTTGTTGGTCAGAGGACCAAGAGTACATAGCAGAGAGGCAGCAGAGACAACAGAGGAAGTAGGGCAGCCACCAGGAGAGATGATGCAGTCCCCAAAGGGGGTGACGTAGGCCCACGCAGGGACTACGCAGTGGTTCCAAGGGACAGTCTGAGTTTTGCTCGAGATCGGGGTTTTTGAGCCAAGAGGGCTGAAACTCAATTTTCCAAGAGGCAGATCGATTCAGAGAAGACGTGACACAGTCCTCAGCTGTAATATTCCCAATTAGCGATAGCTAATTGGAAATATTAATTTTGGTCAATTTTGCCTTCTATAGTTAAAATATAAATAAAAGTGAGTAAGAGGGGGATATAACTCACTTAAAATAAAGTACACTCCCTAAAGTCACCTAGTAAAGACAACGTTGTGACTAAGGTGGGCCAAAGGGGCCAAGTGATCACGTGAAGGGGGACCCACTTGGACAGCGTGAGCATGGCCAGCGCAGTTGAGTTGGCAACGTGGGCCAAGGGAGGCAACGTAGGAAATGGTGGGGCCTAGGGTTGAGAGAGGCCTAGCGTTATAAAAAGGAGGAGAGCCTCCTCATTTCCTCATTCGAGTTTATGCATATTGAGCTGGTCACTTCGACTTAGAGCACGCTGGCTGTTTAGCTTGTCTGCAGCACTGTTTAGTGCATCGGGTGTCTCCGTTCGGAGATCCCACCCTCAGCACCGGGAGACTTCGAGTGCTTGCTCGGGTGAGGTAGTCTCATCAGTATTTGACAGGAGGATCAGTGTTGGCATTCATGGGAGGAGAAGAGTCATAGAGACTGCGCAGTCTTGAGAAGGAGGACGCAGTCCATCTTGAGGGACCTCCGGAGTGGTACTATTTTGGAGGATTTTGGCCGGAGGATTGAGCAAGGGGCCAGCCCTTGCCTATTGGAGGCTTTTGGCAGAGCAGGAGGCCATCTTTTGGAGTATTCCATTTAGCATCAGCGTTGCCCTTAGGAGGATAGCGTAGATCCTCAAGGGAGGTATTTTCAGGGGTCGTCCATTTCATAAATGCTCTCTGGGATTTTCTGGGTATTGGGAGTAGAGGCAAATTCCAGAGTTTCAGCTCTTTCTGAGTAGGGGAGCAGCCGCAAATACTCATCTTGTTCCAACAGTAGCAGCAGCACAACAGTTTTCCCGGCAGCTTGGACGCAGAGCAGAGAGCAGGCATTCCATTGTTATTCTGAGAGTATTCCTACACTTGCCTAGTGCAAGTAGAGGTGCCATCACTCTGATCACCTCTTGTACTCATTTTTATTTCTTAGTATAATAAAATGGCTCAGCATTCTCTCTATTTCATGTGTATCTGCTTCATGTTCATTTTATAGCATTTTGTATCTTGTTGTATGCTTTGTATTACTGGTTATTTCCCTTTCGGGATATTACAATGGTATCAAAGCTCATAGACCTGGCTCAGCCTGTGGAGCAAGTTGTCTATGACACTGGGAGAGAAGTCGTACATTTGCTACAGGGGTAGGAAGTATCGTGACAGAGAACGTAGGTTGCAAATCACCTACGGGGAGGGTGACTACGTTCCAATAGTGGACGCATAACAAGATCCAGTAGTGGACGCAAAACAGGAGGAGCCAATGGCAGATGATAGTGATGCAAAGAAGTTTGGGGAAATGCTCCTCAAGTCAGTACAGGATCTGTCGAGGCAGATTGAGGTGATGGGGTAAAGATTCACTGTTGTAGAGACTAGACAGCATGAAACCCCAAGGGGTTTTCAGATTGGCGAGGGATCAGGCACATCCCACCATTTGTAGAAGCACGATGCCACTCAGCATATGGCATCACATGCTCCAACACGTTCCACTATGCCCACTTTTCTGGGTGCAGACACTGGGGCAGGAGCATAGTAGGAGCCAGAGCCTGGCCACATGGGTGATTATTTTGCTGAGTATCAGGCATATGGGCAGGAGTTCAGGGTTTTCCCTTTCATTCAGAGATTTTGTTCAGCTCCAGCGGGACAGCAGACGCCGCGACCATCACAGAGGGCACCGGCATTATCACGAGGGAGACACTCAGCGTACAGTGAACAGGGTCCATTTGCCCACGTTTGATGGTTCATCAAACAATTCGGCAAAGGCTTGGGTGGAGAAGCTAGACATATATTTCCAGCTCAACCAGATGGCAAAGACGGAGGCCATTAAGGTGGCAGCACTGTATCTGGATGGTGAGGCCCAGGATTGGTGGTTCCATGGGATGGTTACACTCGGGCATTCGACAGTGACTACATATGCCGAGTTCACCCGAAGATTGATAGAGAGGTTTGATCAGAGGGATCCGAAGGAGCACTTTGTTGAGTTGACGAGGCTCAAGCAAACCGGGAGCCCGGATACATATATTTCAGACTTTCTGAGACTTTCGGTGATGGTGCCAGATCTATCCACAACACGGATGATCTACATGTTCATTGAGGGGTTAGCAGAGCCGCTTCGGGGTTTGGTCAGATCCACTAGACCAACCACACTCCATGACGCAGTTGGCAGGACCCGGGATTTGCAGGATGCCTTACCTAGGACCAGGATGCCTTACCCCCAAAAACAGGCTTTCCAGCCTGTTGTCGCACAGATTGTCAAGGCACCGCGACAATGGCTCAGATTGGGGGCTGTCACCTTTATCCCCAATCTCTCTATTTAAGCTGTCTCCTTGCAGGCCAAGGGAGGTAGACCCTTCTAGAAATGAGGATGACAAATCTAGGAGACACAGCTAAAACATCAAATACTTATAAAATAAACGAGATTCCACAGATCTAGATTTAGATATTACGTTTAAGACCAGTGCCTTATGGAGTCAAACAGCATCCCGTTATGCAATTATAAACAAGTAAGTAATGCTTACATGCTGCTTATTAAACCACGATTGATCACAATGATATTTTCTTGAGAATGCCACAACCATGAATAACAATATTATGAGAAAGCCAGATATTTGAAAGATTTCCGAAAATAAAAATATTCCAATTATAACGCAGCTTGAAAATCAAAATGATCCACAGTCAAACTTAGATAAAAATAAAATTAGGCTCAGTTGACCATAGAAAATTCGAAATTTTTTTATATTTTTGTATTTTCTAGATTTCTTTTAGAATTTTTTTATTTTTTTATTTTTTATTATTTTTAAATTTAAAACAAGTTAGAAGTCTAAATAAAAGCTCCTATCTAAAATTTAAACTAAACTAAAATTTTAAAAAGTTAAATCTAAAATTGAAATAAACCAAAGTCTAAAAGAGTAATCTAATTAACAAAATTAAAATCTAACTAGATTAAAACTAAAAATTTAAAGCTGAACTTAAACTAAATTAAAATTAGAACTAATTTAGAATAAATCTAAATCTAAATCAAATCTAAAATGAAACAAATTAAAACTAACAATAAAAAAATGAAATTTAAAACCTACTCTAACTTAGAACTAACTAAATCTAAATCGAAATCTAAAAAAAATGAAAACCGACAAAATAAATAAAAACTAAAATTCAACGCTATTAAAACTAAAATCTAATGTCTAAACTTATGAAAAATAAAAATGTAACGCTCAACAAAGAAAGACGTCGAATCAAAAGAAATTTAAACATGAGCTTTATCATTTTAATAGTGTGTATGCGTTAAGTTTTTATGTGTAGGCGTGTATTTTGTTTAGTCTCGTTTTGCAGGTTAGGAGCAGACGGCAATGAGAACGCAGGCAGGCGAATGGAGATCGATGGATGGCAAGACGGCGGAGGAGATTGTCGTTTTGCACGTCGAGGAGCCGGGTTATGGACGCGGGTTAAAACTTGTTGTTTTGTGTTTGCACGTGTTTGGTGAGGGCAGAAGATATGAATCGACAGCAAATGAAGAGGCCGGTGCTGGATAGCAGAAGAAAGGAATGAAGGGTTTCGTTAGGCGGATTGAGCAGACAGAGGAAAGGAATCTCAAGGAAGAGCAGAGTTGATGATGGGAGCTGCTCAGAAATGGGATGGAAAAAAGGAAATCGATGGCTGGGGAATTCAAGGGTTGAATAGACAAGTATCGCAGCGTTTATGCAGGGAATGACCCAAGACGTCCAGCAAAAATTTAAACTTTCTTCTTAAAACCCTGATTTCATACACTGATTTAATCAAATGACGCTCAGATTTGTCCACAGTGAGGATCCTTAGGCCAGATCTAGCCTTCGGAGGCTAGATCTGCCTTAGATTTTAAAAAAAAATCGATTTGAACCCTTGACCTGAAAAAGACAGCCAGATCTGAAGATACACACCAAGAAATGATTAAAACCCTCACAGTCCTAAAAAATTTACAAATTTACAACTAATTTACAAATTTAAAACCCTCAAGGTCAGATTTAAAATCCATTTTAGCACAATTTTCAGAGATTTAAAGTTTTAGTGAGAGGCACAAGCCTTCGAAACCCTGCAAAATCACAAATATCGTAAGATAGACCTGGAATTTAACAAATAAAGAGCTTATCAGATTTATGTTTATTGGGAGTCGGCTGGTCCAACCGAAAACTTCCCCAGACGCCCAATCTTAAAAAATTTCCCTGCAAACTTAGATCTGAATCTTAGATCGATAGAGATTTAAGAAAACAACATGAGACCTTTGCAGAAAAACCAGAATGTTATTTTATAAACCCAGAAAACTGCATAAGATACCTATATGCAGATTAATCCATGAAGGCCATCAACCATAAAATGCAAGAAACCAAGTAGCAGAGTTTAGAGACAATTCACCACATAGATCCGAGAAGGAACATCTAGATTTGTAACCCCAAAGTCTTTATGCTTTATTCCTTAAAAATTTACAAGAGCTTCTAAGAGCAAGTGCACGATTCTGAGATCGGATGACTCAAAAATGAGAAAGACTTCTAAATTTATAGGACCAGATCTCTAACGGCTAGTTTGGATGATCCTCGTCAAAATAATCTCAACCGTCCAAAAGATTTAATTATCTTTTAATCCGGAGCGTTGAAATTAAAATTTTGGGAAAAAACGAATTTATCATTTAATTCAATTTTAATTAACTCAAAAATACTATTTTTGAGTTAATTACCCCAAAATTTTGACCTTGACTTAACCACCAGGGCCCAAGGGTCCAATATTTCTTAAAATTCTCAATATTCCCTTGGCCTGGGGCTGTCAAAATCATTTTCCAAGGACCAACAAATTTTGTCTTTAAAGATTTTATCCTAATTTAGGACCCTAAATTAATTAAATTTCTGGTTTAGGATTTTATTAATTAATTGACCAGAAAATTTAATTAATTGACTAAGAGGGGATTATAATTATTTTTCCAACCCTCTTTTATATGAGATAATACATTTACATACATGAAGGGGGAATACCCATTCGTATAGACCCTCAAATAAATACCTAATTCTGCGACTCAAAACATGATCTAGTAGACCAAGTAGTTGAAACTACTTTTACAAGGACTCGATAAAAAACACTAGGACTCACTTAGCATGCTGATGACAAATTCCACCCTAGCTTTGGGGTGAGGCTGGAGGGAAAAACTCTTCCGATCACTTTCGTGAATCAGTGAGACAAAAAACCTCCTAGGATGGAAGTCATCAACAACATACTAGGCTTACCTAGGTTGTTACATACATGGACGGTCTTACTTAGGTCATTTACATCATAAAATGCAGAATGGGTTTACATCATTATAAAAACTGTCGATCGACGATGAAATCTGGATGACACGAGCCTCGAACATGATAAGTCTCATTTGAAAAAATGAGGGTGTACTGCTATGGGGTCGTTGACAAAGTGTGGTCAACACAGCCTAAGGGGAAGGATGTGAGGATTCTGCCTCCAAAGGGGAATCCGGGTAGGGGACAGTTGGATGATGATGCCAGGAGGGAGTTGAAGAAGAAGAGGCTGTGTTTTACATGTCAGGAGCCGTGGGCACCAGGACACAGATGTTGATCTGGCAAAGCACACTTTATTGAGGTCTTCTCTGAGAGCAGCGAAGAAGAGGATGAGTATGATGACGTGGAGGCAGGAGGCAGCCATGCAGCGCAGGACCATTTGCCACCTCCACCACCAGGAGCAGGAGGTGCAGCCTTTGCACCCACAGGGGGTACCCTTGCAGCATTGCGGGGAGTACCCAAGTATCTGACACTGCGTGTCCGAGGGACAGTATGAGGGCAGCGAGTTTCAGTACTAGTGGACAGTGGGGCAACCCACAACTTCATCAATGCACAGATGGTTGAGCGGAGAGGCATACCGATAGAGAGCTTCAATGGATTTCAGTGTTGGTCCCAGGAGATCAGACGATGCAGTGTGCCAGATATGTTCCAGAGCTAGCTGTGACGATGGGCACCTACACAGTGACTGACTACTTTTTCGTGGTTAACATACCGGATACCAATGTGGTATTGAGTG
Source organism: Pinus albicaulis (assembly GCA_034641835.2). Classification (NCBI taxonomy): domain Eukaryota; kingdom Viridiplantae; phylum Streptophyta; class Pinopsida; order Pinales; family Pinaceae; genus Pinus; species Pinus albicaulis. Next base: position 1,146,125,162 of record CM076570.1, read on the forward strand.
TACAATGGCTGATCACTCTAGGGAAGGTCACCACAGATTGGGAGGCCTTGGAGATGGAATGGGATGATAAAAAGACCGGGAAGCATGAGAAGATACGAGGCATGCACACTTACCCACCCCAGACCGTTTCAGCTCACCGGATGGAGGCAGACTTCTGGAAGGGAGACATAGAGTGGGCAGTAGAGTTGCGTGCATCAGAGGCAGGGACTACGAGGCAAGTGGTTCACCTAGAGATTCAGTCCATTCTTGACAGGTATGCCACGGTGTTTGGGGAGATACCACCAGGTCAGCCATCGGATCGGGGATTTGAGCATACCATTGAGCTAGAGCAGGGCATTCAGGTTGTTATTACCACACCCTATAGGCACCCCAAGGCCTATCGGGACGAGATTGAGCGGGCCATCCATGAGCTGTTGGCCCTTGGACACATACGGCCCAACACCAGTCCTTTCGCTTCTTCGGTAGTGTTGGTGAAGAAGAAGGACAGTACATTGCGGATGTGCATAGATTATAGGGCCTTGAATAAGAAAACAATGAAGAAAAGGTACCCTATACCACGGATTGACGAGCTGATGGATGAGTTGAGAGCGGCATAGTTATTCTTAAAGATTGATTTGATATCTGGGTACCACCAAATTTGCATGAGGGAATAGGAAATTCCCAAGACCGCTTTCAGGTGCCATTATGGCCATTTTGAGTTCTTGGTGATGCCCTTCGGGCTAACCAACGCACCGGCCACCTTCCAGTCGTGCATGAACCACATCTTCCGCAGTCACCAGAGGAAGTTTGTGCTGGTCTTCCTTGATGATATATTGATATATAGCAGGACATGGGAGGAGCATCTCCAGCACATAGAGGCAGTGTTGCGTATTTTGGAGGAGCAGCAGTTTTATGCTAAGCTCTCCAAGTGCGAGTTTGAGTTAGCGGAGATGCTAAATCTGGGACACATTATAGGGGTGGATGGAGTGAGGGTCCACGAGGAGAAGATCAGGGCCATCAGAGATTGGCCAGAGCCGAGAAACGTGACAGAACTTCGAGGGTTTGTAGGTATCTGCACCTACTATGTAATATTCCTAATTAGCACTGCTAATTGGAATATTTCATTTTTGTTTAGTTTTGTCGCCTTTAGTTGAAATAATAAATAAAGTGAGAAATAAAGGGGTCAACTCACTTTAATAAAATAAAGTGCTTTCCTAGTTGATGAACGTTGTGACTTAAGGGGGTGGCCTTGGGGGTCCACACGCACATGAGGGGAGGCCTCACGCTGACCCTAGGGTAACTGCGCAGGTCAAGGAGGGTGAAGGACGCAGTTAGGGTTTTTGGAGGGAGCTAGCACTATAAAAGGTGGGGTTTTCACTCCATTTGGCATTGTTGATATGATATTGATATTGAGAGCTAGACTTCTGTCTACTTCAGCACGCCGGTTGTTTAGTCGATCTGCAGCACTGTTTAGTGCAAACTGAGTGTCTCCGGTCGGAGATCTCGCCCTTGGCTCCGGGGGACTTCGAGTGCCTGCTCGAGCAAGGTTTTTCCTTCAGTTTCAGTTGGTGATTTGCAGTGGATTTCTGGTGGACGTTTTGTAGAAGAGCTGCCCCTAGAGTGACTGCGCAGTCTAGGAGAGAGGACGCAGTCTTGGTTACGCAGCATTGTTGGGAGGTGTTTTGCCAGTGGTTTCAGTGTTTTTCCAGAGCTGGGAGGGTGTTGTTTCAGCTGGAGGATTTGCAGGAGAGTTTGGGCCCCTTTTTCCAGCGTTTCCTTGGGCTTCTGCGCTGTTACTGGCAGAGACAGCGTTTTCTCTGGAGAGGGTTTATTTGGTGCATTTTCGGAGGTGGAGCATTTGCTTCACGATTTCTGGGTTTTGTCCGGAGGGTTGAGTTCAGTTAGCCTTCCAGTTTTCAGCTCATTCCAGTGAGGGGATCAGCCCCTAGTTCCAGTACATTGCAGCAGCAGCTTTCTACGGCAGTTTCTCCAGTCAGCTAGGACGCAGTCTCTGTTGCAGCCATTTCTTATTCTGAGAGGGTCTCCACTTGCCTAGAGCAAGGATAGGTGCACTCATTCTGATTATCTTTGTACCCATACACATGTATTCTCAGATTAATAAAATGGCTTAGTGTTCTGGCATTTTATGTGTATTTGTTCCATATTTTAGTTCCGACATTTTGTTCTATATAGCTGCTTGTTATTTTGCTGTGTATTACTGTTTATTTCCCGTTGGGGATATTACATACTACAGGAAGTTCGTCAAGAGTTTCTCTCAACTTGCTGCACCCCTGACAGATTTGACGAAGAAGGGGGCATTCAATTGGACAGATACAACGCAGCGGGCCTTTGACAGGCTCAAGGAGGTGATGAGCAACTGCCTAGTACTTGCATTTCCAGATTTCACGCAGCCATTTGTTCTGGAGTGTGATGCATCGGGAGAGGGGATCGGTGCAGTATTGATGCAGGGAGGTCACCCGATAGCTTTTGAGAGCCGGAAGCTCCTTCCACATGAGCGGTTATATGCCATATATGAAACGGAGATGTTGGCCATCATGCATGCCTTAGCCAAATTCCGACAATACCTGGTAGGTAACAAGTTCAGGGTGAGGATTGACCACAACAGCCTTAGATTCTTCTTAGAGCAGAAGCAGCTATAGGAGAGGCAGCAGAAGTGGGTCAGCAAGATCTAGGCCTACGACTATGACATTGAATATGTCAAAGGGAAGAACAATGTGGTGGCTGATGCACTTTCATGCAGACCAGCCGCATTGTCTCTGATGAGTTTGGACGCAGATTGAAAGGCTCGACTTTTGGTGGAGTACTCCAAGGACAGGTTTTCTTGTGAGGTTCTGGATGGACAGGTGACAGATGATAGATACAGGGCGATCGCTGAGATCATCTACTACAGGGATAGGATCTTCTTGACTGAGGGCTCTCAGCTTAAGAAGAAGATATTGTAGGCTTCTCAGGATTCACCATTGTCTGGCCACCAGGGGTTTACCAAAACCTACAGGGCCATGAGGGAGAGGTTCTCATGGAAGGGCCTCAAGGAGGACGTACTCCAACATGTCAGGGAGTGCAAGGTTTGCCAGCGCAACAAGGGGGAGATGAACCATCCAGCGGGTTTGTTGCAGCCTCTTCCCATCCCAGAGGGGAAATGGGAGAGTATTTCGATGGACTTCATCACAGGGTTGCCCATGGTGCAAGGCAAGAACTATATATTCGTTGTCGTTGATCAACTGACGAAGTATGCACATTTTTTTGCCATATCCGCACATTACACAGCAGCGCAGGTGGAAGAGTTGTTCTTCCGAGATATCTTCAGGTTACATGGTCTTCCCAAGACCATTGTTAGTGACAGGGACAGCCGTTTCATGGGCGGATTTTGGCAGGAACTTTTTGTAATATCCCCAAAGGGAAATAACCAGTAATACACAGAAATATGCCAGACAGATATACAAAATACAATGCTGGAACCGGATCATGGAACAAGTACACATAGAATGCCAGAAAACTAAGCCATTTTATTAATCTGAGAATACATATAGAGGAGTACAAGATAATCAGAATGAGTGCACCTATCCTTGCCCTAGGCAAGTGGAGACCCTCTCAGAACAAATAATGGCTGCAAATAGGGACAACGTCCTAGCTGGCTGAAGAATCTGCTATGAAGAGCTGCTGCTGCAATGCACTGGAACTATGAGCTGGAAACTAGAAAGATGGCTGATCTCAATCCTCCAGACAAACCCCAGAAAATGTGAAACTGATGCTCCACCACCAGTCAAGCCCTCACAAGTGAAAACGCTGTCTCTGCTAGTGACAGCGCAGAAGACAGATGAAACGCTGGCCACACGTCCTCCGGATGAGATGACCAACTCCTCAGGGCTGGAAACACTGAAAACGCTGCCAAACCCTCACACAAAGACCCTGCTCATCAGATCAGCGTCCTCCCTCACTGGATCTGCGTCCTCTCTGCCCAGATCTGCTGGATCTGAGTCCTCCCTCTCCAGATCTGCGTCCTATCTCTCCAGATCTGCGTCCTCCAAGGCTAGATCTGCTGGATCTGAGTCCTCCCTATCCAGATCTGCTGCTATCTCTCCAGATCTGCATCCTCCAAGGCTGGATCTGCTGCTATCTCTCCAGATCTGCGTCCTCCAAGGCTGAATCTGCTGCTATCTCTCCAGATCTGCGTCCTCCAAGGCTAGATCTGCTGCTATCTCTCCAGATCTGCGTCCTCTCTGCCTTGGTCAGCTGGATCTGCGTCCTCACTATTCAGATCTGAGTCCTCCTACTGGATCTGCGTCCTTCCCCTCTGGATCAGCGTCCTATCTCCTGGATCTGCGCAGTCTCAAGAAGGGGTTTCTCCTCTCCAAATCTCCACCAGAAAACTGCTACTAATTACCACTGAAACTGAAGGATGATGCTCAGACAATAACCTTACCAGGGCAGGCACTCAAAGTCCCCCGAGGCTAAGGGTGATACCAAGAAAATAACCTTACCAGGGCAGGCACTCGAAGTCCCCCGAGGCTAAGGGTGAGATCTCCGAACGGAGACACTCGGTTGCACTAAGCAGTGCTGCAGACCGACTAAACAACCGGCGTGCTGAAGCAGACAGAAGTCTAGCTCTCAATATCAATATCAAATCATGCATGCCCAAATGAGGTGAGAACCCCACCTTTTATAGTGCTAAACTCCCTCCAAAACCTTGACTGCGTCCTTCACTCTCCTTGGCCTGCGCAGTTAACCTTGGGTCAGCCTTATGCCTCCCCCTCATACTCATGTGGACCCCCAAGGCCCCCTCTCTAAGTCATAACGTCAATCAACTAGGAAAAACACTTTATTTTATAAAGTGAGGTGACTAAAGTGAGGTGACCCCTCTTATTTCTCACTTTATTTATTATTTCTAGCTAAAGCGGCAAAATTAAACAAAAATGAAATATTCCAATTAGCAAAGCTAATTGGGAATATTACACTTTTCCAGCTGGTGGGGACAGAGTTGACACCGAGCACCAGCTACCACCCACAGACAGATGGGCAGACCGAGATAGTTAACAAGTGGCTGGAGGGCTACTTGCGTAACTATGTCAGTGGGCAGCAAAGAGCATGGTTGAAGTGGCTACACTTAGGAGAGTACTGCTACAACAACACATATCACATGTCTATCGGTATGTCTCCGTTCTATGCATTATATGGGTATCATGCTTTATCTTTTGTTGATATGATGTTTGGTGCCAGAAAGGCTCCGAGAGCCAAGGATTGGATCCAAGAGAGTCAGGACATCCTTCGAGCTCTCAAGGATAACATGGCTACAGCACATAACCAGCAGAAGCTGTATGCCGATAGGGGTCGGGTGGAGAGACAGTTTGAGGTAGGGGACTTGGTCTACCTACACTTGCAGCCATACCGACAGTCGACTCTGAAGCAGAGGGGGGCTGAAAAGCTCAAGCCCCGCTTTTATGGACCTTACAAGGTGATATGCAGGGTTGGACAGGTTGCCTATGAGTTGGAGTTGCCCCAAGGCAACAAGATTCAGAACATTTTTCACGTATCATGCCTGAAGAAGGCTTTGGGACAGCAGGTGACAGTGACAGAGGAGCTTCCACTGACAAATGATGAGGGGCATTTGGTGCTACAACCGGAGGCCATTATTGATATCAGAGAGAGACAGTTGTAGAGCAGGACAGTCCGAGAGTTCTTGGTGAGGTGGAAGAATTTGCCGGATGAGGATGCCACTTGGGAAAGTGAGAAGATCTTGCAGCATCCATCACTACAGTTTCTTGGGGTCAAGCAACATTTTGCCGGGGGAGACTATAATATTCCCAATTAGCGATAGCTAATTGGAAATATTAATTTTGGTTAATTTTGCCTTCTATAGTTAAAATATAAATAAAAGTGAGTAAGAGGGGGATATAACTCACTTAGAATAAAGTACACTCCCTAAAGTCACTTAGTAAAGACAACGTTGTGACTAAGGTGGGCCAAGGGGGCCAAGTGACCATGTGAAGAGGGACCCACTTGGACAACATGAGCATGGCCAGCGCAGTTGAGTTGGCAACGTGGGCCAAGGGAGGCAACGTAGGAAATGGTGGGGCCTAGGGTTGAGAGAGGCCTAGCGTTATAAAAAGGAGGAGAGCCTCCTCATTTCCTCATTCGAGTTTATGCATATTGAGCTGGTCACTTCGACTTAGAGCACACTAGCTGTTTAGCTTGTCTGCAACACTGTTTAATGCATCAGGTGTCTCCGTTCGGAGATCCCACCCTCAGCCCTAGGAGACTTCGAGTGCTTGCTCGGGTGAGGTAGTCTCATCAGTATTTGACAGGAGGATCGGTGTTACCATTCGTGGGAGGAGCAGAGTCATAGAGACTGCGCAGTCTTGAGAGGGAGGACGCAGTCCATCTTGAGGGAGCTCCGGAGTGGTACTATTTTGGAGGATTTTGGCCGAAGGATTAAGCAAGGGCCAACCCTTGCCTATTGGAGGCTTTTGGCAGAGCAGGAGGCCATCTTTTGGAGGATTCCATTCAGCATCAGTGTGGCCCTTGGGAGGATAGCGTAGATCCTCAAGGGAGGTATTTTTGGGGGTCGTCCATTTCATAAACACTCTATGGGCTTTTCTAGGTATTGGGAGTAGAGGAAGATTACAGAGTTTCAGCTCTTTCTGAGTAGGGGAGCAGCCCCAAATACTCATCTTGTTCCAGCAGTAGCAACAGCACAGTAGTTTTCCCAACAGCTTGGACGCAGAGCAGAGAGCAGCCATTCCATCGTTATTTTGAGAGTATTCCTACAGTTTCCTAGTGCAAGTTGAGGTGCCATCACTCTGATCACCTCTTGTACTCATTTCTATTTCTCAGTATAATAAAATGGCTCAACATTCTCTCTATTTCATGTGTATCTGCTTCATGTTCAGTTTATAGCATTTTGTATCTTGTTGTATGCTTTGTATTACTGGTTATTTCCCTTTCGGGATATTACATCAGCCATTCCCACGCAGGCCTACGCATCTACTGCGCAGAGGTAGCATAGAGGAAGCTGGGGTTTCACCAATTCGGATCCGAATCAGCTAGGACTTGCAGTGTGAGGTAAAACTCACTATTTTTTGTCTGCCGAGATTTTCTCTATTGTGAGATCCATATTTGACACCCTAGTTGTACTCAGAAAACCGCCGCTTAATAATAGAAACCCTCAAATCTGTTGCACCGGTTTTCCCGCAATGGGTTTTTCCGAGGACATTTAGTTCAAAAATAAGTGTGCCCTTTTTGTGACTATCTCATTTATTTTTTAGTACTTGATCTGTATATTGGTGTAGTCTGCAGTGTATTTGCATTAATATTTACTGAATAATTATCTAAATAAACTTTTTCATTGAAGAACACAAGTAGGAAATGCAAATAAGTTAACTGTAGTAGGATTTCTATTAGTTAGATTCAGAAATTTTCACATGGTATCAGAGCAATTGCAGATCAAGGAGGACTGAAGCCATCAACGAAAGGACATAGGAGAATTTGCTGCGGGAAAGTAGCTGTCCCGAGAGACAACGCAGAGGCAAAGGAAGGGTGACACAGTCACCAAGGAAGGCTCACGCATAGCCTATGTTACCTTGTTAGGGTGATGTTGTAGCTGCAGAAGGAGACACGGTCATTGTTGGGCTAGTGCAGAGGCTATTGGGTCTCATTTTTCCGGTTGTCGTGGCTGGAGGTGCAGTGCAGATTTTATCTAGAGTTGTTGGTGGGACGTTGATTGCATTGGTGCAGAATTGTAATATCCCCAAAGGGAAATAGCCAGTAATACACAGAAATATGCCAGACAGATATAGAAAATACAATGCTGGAACCAGATCATGGAACAAGTACACATAGAATGCCAGAATCTAAGCCATTTTATTAATCTGAGAATACATAGGAAGGAGTACAAAATAATCAGAATGAGTGCACCTATCCTTGCCCTAGGCAAGTGGAGACCCTCTCAGAACAGATAATGGCTACAAATAAGGACAGCGTCCTAGCTGGCTGAAGATCTGCTATGAAGAGCTGCTGCTGGAATGCAATGGAACAGTGAACTGAAGACTAGAATATGGCTGATCTCAATCCTCCAAACCCTCACCAATAAAAACGCTGTCTCTACTTCAGTGGCCCGGTAACGACGCAGTGAAATGCGGCCACGGAACCTCGGATAACAGAATCAACTCCTGAAATTTGGAACCAAACGGCGCAAATCCCATACACCGGGCTTCGCTCATCGAGATCGGCGTCCCTCCTGGCGGATGCGTTTCTCTCTCCCTCGGATCTGCTAGATCTATCCTCCCCTTCGAGATCGGAGTCCTATCACTCAGGTCTGCGTCCCCTCAGGCCGGTCTGCTACTATTCTTGAGATCTAGAATTGGATCGACAATATCTCCTCGAATCTGTATCCTCAAGGCGCAGATCGATGCCTCTCTCCAGATGCACTCTACAAGGCTAGATACGCAATATCTCTGATACGGCATCCTCAAGGCGGATGCAGTCGCCTCCTCGGATCTACACACTCCGAGGCCGAATCTCCAGTCTGCACGTCCTCCAAGACTGGTTCTGCCAATGCCTCCCCAGATCTGCGTCCTTCCTGCCTTAGCCAACTGGATCTGCGTCCTTCCTTCTCCCTGGAACAGCGTCCTACCTCTCAGATCTGAGCTGCGTCCTTCCTCCCTCTGGAACAGCGTCCTGCCTCTCAGATCTGCGCACGCCGCAGACACCAGAAGGGGTTTCCTCCTCTCTAAATCTCCACCAGAAAACTGCTGCTACTTACCACTGAAACTGAAGGATGATGCTCAGAAATAACCTTACCAGGGCAGGCACTCGAAGTCCCCCGAGGCTAAGGGTGAGATCTCCGACCGGAGACACTTGGTTGCACTAAACAGTGCTGCAGACCGACTAAACAACCGGCGTGCTGAAGCAGACAGAAGTCTAGCTCTCAATATCAATATCAAATCATGCATGTCCAAATGAGGTGAGAACCCCACCTTTTATAATGCTAAACTCCCTCCAAAACCTTAACAGCGTCCTTCACTCTCCTTGGCCTGCGCAGTTAACCTTGGGTCAGCCTGATGCCTCCCCATCATACTCATGTGGACCCCCAAGGCCCCCTCTCTAAATTATAACGTCAATCAACTAGGAAAAGAACACTTTATTTATAAAGTGAGGTGACTAAAGTGAGGTGACCCCTCTTATTTCTCACTTTATTTATTACTTCTAGCTAAAGCGGCAAAATTAAACAAAAATGAAATATTCCAATTAGCAAAGCTAATTGGGAATATTACAGTCTCCCCAGGCAAAACGTTGCTTGTCCTCAAGCAACTGAAGTGATGGATGCTGTAAGATCCTCTCATCCTCCCAAGTGGCATCCTCATCCGGCAAATTCTTCCATCTCACCAAGAATTCCCTGATTTTCCTGCTCCGCAGTTGCCTCTCCCTGGGGTCGATAATAGCCTCCGGCTGCAACACCAGATGCCCCTCATCATCTGTAGGCGGTAGCTCTTCGGTGACTCTCACATGCTGGCCCAGTGCCTTCTTCAGGCATGATACGTGAAAGATGTTATGAATCCGGCTGCCTTGGGGCAGCTCCAACTCATATGCAACCTGCCCGATCCTGCGTATCACCCTGTATGGTCCATAAAAACGAGGCTTTAGCTTCTCTGCCCCTTTCTGTTTGAGCGAAGACTGTCGGTATGGCTGTAACCGTAGGTAGACTAGGTCCCCTACCTCAAAGTGTCTCTCCACCCGACCCTTATCAGCATACAACTTCTGCTGATTCTGTGCTGTGGCTATGTTGTCCTTGAGAGCCCGGAGGATGTCTTGGCTCTCTTGGATCCATAACTTGGCTCCCGGAGCCCTGCTAACACCAAACATCATGTCCACAAAAGATAGGGAATGATATCCGTACAACGCATAGAAAGGTGTCATACCGATGGACATATGGTGGGTTGTGTTGTAGCAGTACTCGCCCAGATGTAGCCATTTCAGCCATGCTCTCTGCTGCCCACTGACGTAGTTACGCAAGTAGCCCTCTAGCCACTTGTTAACTACCTCCGTCTGCCCGTCCGTCTGGGGATGATAACTAGTGCTCGGTGTCAACTCTGTCCCCACTAGTCGAAAGAGCTCCTGCCAGAATCCACCCATAAAACGGCTGTCCCTGTCGCTGACAATGGTCTTGGGTAGACCATGCAACCTGAAAACCTCCCTGAAAAACAACTCTGCCACCTGTGCCGCTGTGTGATGTGCTGAAATGGCGAAAAAGTGAGCATACTTCGTCAGCCTGTCAACCACCACGAAGATGCAATCTTTGCCCTGCACTGTGGGCAACCCTGTGATGAAGTCCATCGAAATGCTCTCCCACTTCCCCTCCGGAATGGGAAGAGGCTGCAACAACCCCGCGGGATGACTCATCTCCCCCTTGTTCCGCTGGCAAACCTCACCCTCCCTGACATGCTGGAGTACGTCCTCCTTGAGGCCTATATCCTGGATGGCCACATGCGTCTTGGTGAACCCACGATGGCCATGATGATTGAATCATGTGAAGCCTGGAGTATCTTCTCCTTGAGCTGAGATCCCTCAGTCAAGAAGATCCTGTCCCTGTAATAGATGACCTCATCGGCCACCCTGTATCTGCTATCCGCGATCTGCCCATCCAGAACCTCACATGCAAATCTGTCTTTGGAGTACTCAACCAGTAGTCGAGCCTTCCAGTCAGCGTCCAGGCTCATGAGTGATAACGTGGCCGGTCTACGGGAAAGGGCATCAGCCACCACGTTATTCTTCCCCTTGTGTAATATCCCCAAAGGGAAATAACCAGTAATAAACAGAAATATGCTAGACAGATATAGAAAACACAATGCTGAACCAGATCATGAAACCAATACACATAGAATGCCAGAAAACTGAGCCATTTTATTAATCTGAAAGTACATAGAGAGGAGTACAAGAAAATCAGAATAAATGCACCTATCCTTGCCCTAGGCAAGTGGAGGCCCTCTCAGACAAATAATGGCTGCAACAAGGGCAGCGTCCTAGCTGGCTGAAGACTGCTCTGAAGACTGAAGCTGGACTGCATTGGAACTATGAGCTGAAGACCAAAATATAGCTGATATCAATACTCCAAACCCTCACCAATGAAAACGCTGTCTCTGCTAGTGACAGCGCTGAAACAGATGTGGTGCTGGTCACCAAACCCTCCAGATGAAAAGCTCAGCTCCTCAAGGCCAAAACGCTGTCAAGCCCTTCTCACATGACCCTGCTCATCAGATCAGCGTCCTCCCAGATGGATCAGCGTCCTATATGCTCAGATCTGCTGGATCTGAAGCCTACAATCCAGATCTGTGACCTGTCCCTCCAGATCTGCGTCCTCCTATATCAGATCTACTGCTCTCTCCTCGGATCTATGCTAGATCTGGCAATATCTCTTCAGATCTGCAACCTCCAAGGCTGGATCTGATGTTATCTCTTCAGATCTAGGCTGGATCTGCCAATATCTCCTCAGATCTGTAATCTCCCAAGCTGGATCTAATGCTATCTCTCCAGATCTGCCACCTACAGAACCAGATCTGCAAATATCTGCTCAGATCTACAATCCCCAAGGCTGGATCTATCAATGTGCCTTCAGATCTGCGTCCTCCTCTTCCTGCTGGAACAGCGTCCTCACTCCCAGACTGATCTGCGTCCTTCCTCCTCCAGGTACAGCGTTTTCCCTGCTCAGATCTGGACTGCGTCCTCCCTGGAACAGCGTCCTCACTCTCCAAGGCTGATCAGCGTCCTCTTTCTCCTGGAACAGCGTCCTCTTCTTCTCAGATCTGCGCAGCCACAAGAGGGCTTCTTCCTCTCCAATTCTCCTGCTGAAAAGTGCTACCAAGTCCCACTGAAACTGAAGGGTGTTACTCAGAAAATAACCTTACTAGGGCGGGCACTCGAAGTCCCCCGAAGCTAAGGGTGAAACCAGAAATAACCTTACCAGGGCAGGCACTCGAAGTCCCCCGAGGCTAAGGGTGAGATCTCGGACCGGAGACACTCGGTTGCACTAAACAGTGCTGCAGACCGACTAAACAACCGGCGTGCTGAAGCAGACAGAAGTCTAGCTCTCAATATCAATATAAAATTATGCATACCAAATGAAGTGGAAACCCCTCCTTTTATAATGCTAAACTCCCTCCGAAACCTTAACTGCGTCCTTCACCTTGCAGTTACCCTTGGGTCAGCGTGAGGCTTCCCCTCATATACGTGTGGACCCCCAAGGCCCCCTCTTTAAGTTATAACGTTGATCAACTAGGAAAACACTTTATTTTATAAAGTGAGGTGACTAAAGTGAGGTGACCCCTCTTATTTCTCACTTTATTTATTATTTCTAGCTAAAGCGGCAAAATTAGACAAAAATGAAATATTCCAATTAGCAAAGCTAATTGGGAATATTACACCTTGACATACTCTATGTCAAAGTCGTAAGCCTGGATCTTGCTGATCCACTTCTGCTGCCTCTCCTGCAACTGCTTCTGCTCCAGAAAGTACCTCAGGCTGTTATGATCTGTCCTCACCCTGAATCTGCCACCTACCAGGTACTGTCGGAATTTGGCCAATGCATGCATGATGGCCAACATCTCCTTGTCATATATGGGATATAGCCTCTCGTGTGGAAGGAGCTTCCGGCTCTCGAATGCAATCGGATGACCCTCCTGCATCAAAACTGCTCCAATCCCCTCTCCCGATGCATCGCACTCTAGGACAAAGGGCTGCGTAAAATCTGGCAATGCTAACACGGGACAACTGCTCATCACCTCCTTGAGCTTGTCAAAAGCTCGCTGTGCTGTATCAGACCAACTGAATGCCCCCTTCCTCGTCAGCTCCGTGAGGGGTGCAGCAAGCTGAGAGAAGCCCTTGACGAACTTCCTGTAGTAGGTGCAGATACCAATAAACCCTCGAAGTTCTGTCACGTTCCGTGGCTCTGGCCAGTCCCTGATAGCCCGGATCTTCTCCTCGTGGACTCTCACCCCGTCCACTCCTATAATGTGTCCCAGATACAGCATCTCCGTCAACCCAAACTCACACTTGGAGAGCTTGGCAAAGAACTGTTGCTCCTCCAAAATGTGCAAGACCGTCTCAATGTGCTGGAGATGCTCCTCCCAAGTCCTACTGTATATAAGGATATCATCAAAGAAAACCAGCACAAATTTCCTCAGATGATCCCTGAAGATGTGGTTCATACAAGACTGAAAGGTAGCTGGTGCATTGGTCAACCCGAATGGCATGACCAAAAACTCAAAGTGCCCATAATGAAACCTGAAAGCAGTCTTGGGAATGTCCTGTTCCCTCATGCGTATCTGATGGTACCCGGATCTCAAATCAATCTTTGAGAAGAACCGTGCTCCCCTCAACTCGTCCATCAACTCATCGATCCTGGGAATGGGGTACCTGTTCTTCAGGGTCTTCTTGTTCAGAGCCCTGTAATCAATGCACATGCGTAATGTGCCGTCCTTCTTCTTCACCAGCACTACTGAAGAAGCAAAAGGACTGGTGCTGGGTCGGATGTGCCCAAGGGCCAGTAACTCCTGAATGGCCCGTTCTATCTCATCCCGATAGGCCTTGGGATGCCTATACGGTGTGGTAATCACCGCCTGTATCCCCTGCTCCAGCTCGATCGTGTGCTCAAACCCCAGATCCGGTGGTTGTCCTGGCGGAATGTCCCCAAAAACTACTGCATATCTGTCGAGAATAGCCTGTAGATCAGGGTGCACCGTCTGTCCTGTATCTACTGCCTCCGAAGCCCGCAACTCTACTGCCCACTCTATATCTCCCTTGCGGAATGTCGCCTCCATGCTGTGTGCCGATACTGTCTGGGGTGGATATGTGTTCTGCCCTCGTATCTTCTCATGCTTCCCCGTCTTGGGATCATCCCACTCCATCTCTAAGGCCTTCCAATCAGTTGTGACCTTCCCCAGAGTAATAAGCCACTGAACCCCCAATATCACATTGGTGTCTGGAATGTCCACCACAAAGAAGTGATCGGTCAATGTATAGGTGCCCATCGTCACTGATAATTCTGGTACATATCGAGCACATGCCATGGTCTGATCTCCTGGTACCAGAACAGAAAACCCATCAAAGCCCTCCGTCGGCATGCCTCTCCGCTCAACCATCTGGGCATCAATGAAGTTGTGGGTGGCCCCACTATCGACTAAGACCGAAACCCGCTGTCCGCGCACTGTCCCCCGTACGCGCAATGTCAGATACTTGGGGACTCCTCGCAATGCTGCTAGAGCTCCCCCGGTAGGTGCGAATGATGCCCCACCTGCATCGGGTGGTGGAGGTGGTAAGGTACTCTGCGCTGCATAACATCCACCTGCCTCCTCATCATCCTCCTCATCCTCTTCCCCGCTGCTCTCGGAGAAGACCTCTATGAAATGTGCCTTCCCTGCCGCACATTTGTGTCCTGGTGCCCACGGCTCCTGGCAAGTGAAGCATAATCGCTTCCGCCTCAGCTCTCTCCTGGCCTCATCATCAATCTGCCCTCGTCCCGGATTCGCCTTGGGAGGCGGAGCCCTCGTGTCCTTACCCTTAGGCTGGAAAGCCTGTCTCTGGGGATAAGGTGGCTGAGTCCTGGGCAAGACATCCTGTAAGTCTCGAGCCCTACTGATGGCATCCTGCAGTGTAGCCGGTTTGTTCGACCGGACTAGGCCACGAAGTGGCTCTGACAGCCCCTCCACAAACATATAGACCATCCGAGCTGTCGATAAGTCAGGTACCATCACTGAAACCCTCAAGAAATTCGAGATGTATGCTTCTGCACTCCCAGTCTGTTTGAGCTTGGTCAGCTCAACAAAATGCTGCTCCGGATCCCTCCTGTCAAAACGCTCTACCACCCTCCTGGTAAACTCGGCATATGTCGTCACTGTGGAATGCCCGAGCGTCGCCATCCCATGAAACCACCAATCCTGAGCCTCACCTTCTAAATGCAATGTAGCCATCTTAATGGCATCCGTCTCCGACATCTGATTAAGCTGGAAATAGATGTCCAGCTTCTCCACCCAAGACTTTGCCGTAGTCTTTGATGAACCATCAAACATAGGCAAATGGAATCTACTGGCCGCACGGTGGTCATCACGGTGGTATCCATGCCCCCTGTGCTGGTGTTGATCCTGGGGTTTGATGCCGTATTGGAACTGGAGATAGCGCTCGAAGGGGAGAGTATCCATGAACTCCTGTCCTAAGGCCCGCCATTTTGCAAAAGCGGCTGCCCATCGAGCTGGACTCAACTCTCTCGGTGCTGTCGACCCCTCGTCCTCTACCAGGAAGGTAGGCATGGTAGGACGTGTGGGTGCTGGATCATCTCTCTGTGCACCTCCCCGCACTCCTGTCCCTGCGTCTCCTGACAAGAATGTGGGCATAGTGGATCGCTGAGCCGTCACAATGGGGATAGCATCGTGCACTGGTATGTGGCGAGACATACTCGAACCCTCTCCGATCTGAAGAACTCTAGGGAGTTCTCTCTGGCTGATCTCTATAGCCGAGAGCCTCCGTGATGTATCCTGCACTATCTGTGACGTCTCCTGCAATTGACGGAGGACCGCCTCTTTAAACCTCACATCATCATCTGCCATTGGATTACGCTGTTCTGGGCCCCTCTCAGGCTGCTCTGCCCCTGAATCTGTCTCAGGTGGCTCCTGATCAGAATCACTTCCTCCGAAAGGAAACTTCCACCTATCCTCGGCTTCTCTGCGTTCCTTCCGATAGATGTAGGGGTTATCCCCAGGCGTCATAGACTGCTAGCACCACAGGCTGAGCCAGATCTATGCTCTGACTGCCTTAATATCCTAGCCATAGAGAAGCCGATAATACGAGAAATATGCCCAGTGGATATACAAAATACAATGTTGGAACCAGATAATAGATCAAGTACACATAGAATGCCAGAATTCTAAGCCATTTTATTAATCTCAGAACACATAGATAGGAGTACAAGATAATCAGAATGAGTGCACCTATCCTTGCCCTAGGCAAGTGGAGACCCTCTCAGAACAGATAATGGCTACAAATAAGGACAGCGTCCTAGCTGGCTGAAGATATGCTATGAAGAGCTGCTGCTGGAATGCAATGGAACAGTGAACTGAAGACTAGAATATGGCTGATCTCAATCCTCCAAACCCTCACCAACAAAAACGCTGTCTCTGCTAGTGACAGCGCAGAAGACAGATGAAATGCTGGCCACGGAACCTCCAGATGGCAAGATCAACTCCTCAAGGCTGGAACCACTGAAAACGCTGCCAAATCCCATACACCGTACTCGCTGATCGACGTCCTCCCCGATCGGATCTGCGTCCTCTCTCCCTCAGATCTGCTAGATCTGACTCCTCCCTTCCAGATCTGAGTCCTATCACTCCAGATCTACGTCCTCTAAGGCCAGATCTGCTACTATTTCTTCAGATCTAGGCTGGATCTGACAATATCTTCTCAGATCTGTATCCTCCAAGGCTGGATCTGATGCTATCCCTCCAGATCTGCACTCTCCAAGGCTAGATCTGCCAATATCTCCTCAAATCTGTAGATCCTCCAAGGCCGGATCTCGTGCTATCCCCTCCAGACGCCACCTGCCCTATCTTCGGACTGTCTCCAAGAGAGGCCCGCCAATGCCCCCCCGCATCCCCGCGTCCCCCCGCCTTAGCCAACCGGATCTCAAGGCCCTTCCTTCTCCCCGAATGTCCGGGCTCCCACTTCGCATCCGAGCCGCGTCCTTTCCTCCCTCCTCCGGAACAAATGGGCCCCGCCTCTCGACCGCGCGTACACCCGAAGGGGCTTCTCCTCTCTAAATCTCCACCAGAAACTGCTGCTACTCACCACTGAAACTGAAGGATGATGCTCAGAAATAACCTTACCAGGGCAGGCACTCGAAGTCCCCCGAGGCTAAGGGTGAAACCAAAAAATAACCTTACCAGGGCAGGCACTCGAAGTCCCCCGAGGCTAAGGGTGAGATCTCCGACCGGAGACACTCGATTGCACTAAACAGTGCTGCAGACCGACTAAACAACCGGCGTGCTGAAGCAGACAGAAGTCTAGCTCTCCAAATCAATATCAAATCATGCATGTCCAAATGAGGTGAGAACCCCACCTTTTATAATGCTAAACTCCCTCCAAAACCTTAACTGCGTCCTTCACTCTCCTTGGCCTGCGTAGTTAACCTTGGGTCAGCCTGATGCCTCCCCATCATACTCATGTGGACCCCCCCCAAGGCCCCCTCTCTAAGTTATAACGTCAATCAACTAGGAAAAGAACACTTTATTTATAAAGTGAGGTGACTAAAGTGAGGTGACCCCTCTTATTTCTCACTTTATTTATTACTTCTAGCTAAAGCGGCAAAATTAAACAAAAATGAAATATTCCAATTAGCAAAGCTAATTGGGAATATTACAAGAATAGTGTCCAGTGGGGAAGAAGCAAAGTAGAGGGAATCAGTTCCTCAAAATATTTCTTGCCAAGAAATCTAGATCCAGTGTTGAGCAGCAAAAAAAGAGAGATCAGAGAGGAGTGTTTCGACATTTGTTGGCAGAAAGATTTCTGTGAAGGAAATCGAGATTCAAAGGGAGATTGTTCCTTAGAGGATTTCTAGCGCCAAATAAATCCAGATCCAATTTTTGTTGGGGCAGCAGGGAAAGAGGGAGAAAGGAACTTGTTCGACACTCAGTTGAGCAGAGATGGTAACGAGTGGACTGAGGGATCAGGACAGGTTGGATGAAGCATCCAACTTTTTCATCTGGAAGGCCAGGATCCTAGCAGTTTTGGATGAACATTGTATCAAGAATCATGCCTTGAACTCGATTGTTGTTTTGGTTGATGCTGATCCTCTCAAGAAGTACGAGGAGTTTCAAGCACAAGAAAAGCATATGATCATAGATGGAGTCAAGGATCATGTGATCCCACATATTTCTGAGAAGAACACAGCAAGGGAAATGTGGGAGGCCTTGACCACATTGTACGAGGGATCTTCCGTCCAACGGAAGATGTTACTTGAGAATCAATTGAGATTGTTTCAAATGCAGAAGGGAGAAAAAATCGATCCCTTCCTTACCAGATTGCAAGGGATCTTAGATAAGCTTGCTTCTGTAGGGACTACACCAGACGAAGGATTTATGGTCAGGACTGCCCTGAATGCAGTCACTGAAGAATGGGAAATTTTTGTCCAAAGAGTTTTGGGCAAGGCTGCTCTTCCTAGCTGGGAGGAGATGTGGGCAGCTCTTTGACAAGAAGAGATCAGACGGTGGACCAAGGCAGGAAGCAGCAGTAAAGGGATCAAAGTCAAGAAGCAGGAAGAGGAAGATGTGACTCTCGTATCTAAGGGACAGAAAGTGCAGCAGACACGAAAGAAAAAGGATTTCTTGAAAGTTAGATGCTTCAGATGTGGAGACATGGTACATTTCGCCACGCAGTGCCCTCTAGAGAAGAAGGGCAAAGAAGAGTAGCATCACAGTGGAGTGTTGCAGCAGTGCGAGAGGCAGAGAGCAGATACAACAACAGTGCAGTAGCATCAAAGTGCAGATTAGCAACAGAGGAAGCTTCAACATCGAGATGCATCCAGACTGACTAGCATGTCAGGATTTGGGATGTCTTTCAGTTGCTTAACTCTCAACAACTGAGTTGCAGTGCAACAGTTAGCAATGCCAGTGTTATGGGCAGCATGATGCAACATATTGAGAGGGAGTTGTAGTACATATGCAACAGTGTCATTGGCAGTGACATGGGCAGTAGTACAGATTGCAACAGCATAGTGGATGAGGGGCAGTAGGCTGAGCATCAGCAGCGCAGAGGACCGATGTTGTGTATCGGGGTGATGCTTCTGGTGAGAAGTATTGCTAGAGCACATTCCTCACTAATAGGGAATGTTGGTTTTTGAGTAGCATCGAATGTGCTCTAGCTTCAAAAATTTGTGGAGTATCTAGAACACATGAGATCTCCAAGGCCTAGAAATCGTTTGGAGAAATTATGCTCGGAGTGAATGTTATTCAAATAATTATTACTTTTTATGAAGCCTAAGTTAAAACTTAGGAAATTAAAATAATTAAAGTGAATTAATATAAATGTGGGTGAGAAGCTTCTAAGTGACGAGGATCAAGTCTGTTTTAACCTTAGGCGTTGACTAAAGATTTGATCACAACCATTGATTTCTCAACAGGAAAAGTATAAAGGAAGGCTTGAGGGTCAGTTGGAGAATACACACAACGAATGAATCTGGAGATCGAATTCTTCTAAAGGAGCAGTGCTCGGACGAAGATAAGATCTAAGTGATTCAACAACAGTGAGGGGCAGAAGTAGTTATTGGTCAGAGGACCAAGGGTACATAGCAGAGAGGCAGCAAAGACAACAGAGAAGCAATGCAACCACCAAGAAAGGTGACGTAGTCCCCAGAAGGGGTGACGCAGGACCACGCAGGGCTCACGCTGGCACTGCACAATGGTTCCAAGGGACAGTCCGAGTTTTGCTGGAGATCAGGGTTTCTAAGCCGAGAGGGCTGAAACTCAATTTTTCGAGAGGCAGATTGATTCATAGAAGAGGTGACGCAGTCCTCAGCCATTCCCACACAGGCCTATGCATCTACTCCGCAGAGGAAACACAAAGGAAGCTAGGGTTTCAGCAGTTCAGATCCGAATCAGCCGGAACTTGCAGTGTGAGGTAAAACTCACTATTTTTTGTTTGTCAAGATTTTCTCCATTGGGTGAGCAAGATTTGGCACCCTAGTTGTACTCAGAAAATTTTTGCTTAATAATACAAACCCTCAGATTTGCAGCACCAGTTTTCCCGCATTGGGTTTTTCTAGGTACGTTTAGTCCAAAAATAAATGTCCCTTGTGTGATTGTCTCATTTATTTTTCAGTACTTGATCTGTATATTGGTGTAGTCTGCAATATATTTGCACTAATATTTACTGAATAATTCTGGAAATAAACTTGTTAATTGAAGAACACAAGTAGGAAATGCAAATCAGTTAACTGCAGTAGGATTTCTGTTTGTTAGATTTAGAATTTTTCACAACATACAGTCTAAGTCTCTAATACTATGAGATTGTATTATCATTGGCTCCCTATGATAGAAAGACATTTCTTCTTATTTTTCTTTTCTTTTCTCTTTTGGGAAGATGACGTTTGCATTTCCCCTATCACCCATTTTGGTAGGTTGTAATTTCGAATCCGATCAACCTATTTTGGTCATCAATGGGTATTAACATAATTTCATTTTAGGATAAACACAATTAGAACAATACCTACTAGGCTGCAAAAAAATAAAACACATCAAAGTTCTAGGGTCTTACAAATACATTACATGGAAACTGTAATATTCTAAATGCAAAAAATTGGGGTTTTCTTGTAATATAAACTCAGAAATACTCTAGATAAATTTTCCATTTATAAATAGAATATAGCCATGTAAAATTTAACAACATAGAACACTGCAACCCAATAACACAATGAACAGGAAAAATTTCCAGCTTTTATTATAATGGATAAATTGATGTTACATGCACATACAACCCCAAATAGTTGAGATGAAAAGTTGGCCTCCCTGATAATTTTTTGCACTACTACGTTGGCCCTCCAACTGAACCGAACTGCCACTACTAAGTTCTCCTATGAATTCTAGATGAATTCACCTAGGGGCGATGGGTGCTCGTCCAATCTCTGTAAATCACCAGAGGGTTTCCGTCCTGGGGCTACCAATGGAGTAAAGAACCAGGTTCTCAACCTCACATACAAGAAGCAATACCAAATCCAAGTTGTCCTCTAATGGCGCCTTCCTCCTATTTTTATAGATGTGATGGACTCCTATAGAAGCTCCTATTTTATTATTATTTTAATGATTGAGCACATTTCCCTTAATTAAAATATTCTTTTGAATGTGGGAAAATGGTAAATTGGCCACCATGCCTCCTCAGGTCACTGAAAATCACTTCTAGACATCCCACCATGTAGATCTTCTCTTTTCGGTTCCAACGAGCTATTATACTCGAGTGTTCTACAAAGCATTCCTCCTGAAATGCCACCATAGGTGCAATTAATTGAGTTAGGCCCATAAATAACTCAGTTTTCCAAAAGTTGTCGAAATGCAACGGAACAAAACGAAAATTGTGTGGATGATGGAATATAGCAAGAAAATGCCATTAAACCTCATAAAAACTCCTCAAAATGCCTCCAAAAGCACCTAGAGCTTGTCGATGATGCCAACCTGTACCTGTGGCCTGTCTACCCCTAAATCTGAAAGTCCATCCTAACCATGTCATAAGGAAAAACAGAAAAAGGAACATTAGAAATCCTCCGCCCAAAGATTGCTTGCCTTCAAGCAATCCAAATTTGTGGACCGGTTTGCTGGCCCGATGCAACTGAGACCCAATGCCCCAGATCCCATATAAACCGCTGGGTGATGCCATGCCCCTATGTTAACCCACCAAGAACAGACCCATCAAGGCTCGGATCCCAGAACAATCTCTAATTAAGCATGGCATCAACAAATCGTCTTGGATCCCAACACCACCAAGGACAAGCATCAGTGCTTAACGACTCCTATCGTGCTATAAATCTGGCTGAGAATGTTGACCCACCAACTGCGTACCAACTCATCACCTCTCTCCAATCCAACCCAAGACTCAATCTCATGCTAATCCTGCTGTCCTGAGGCCGGGATGGAATGATGAAGGGCTGCCTATTGATTTGGGGTAGCATTAGATGTGCTCTAAGTCTCAAACTTTGTGGAGAGGCTTAGACACATGTATTCCAAATAACCCAGAAACTGTTTGGGGAAATTCCACCCGGATTGTATTTTATTAAGAAAATTAATTATTTTAAGGTGACCCTAAGTCTAAACTTAGGAAAATAAAATAATTAAAGTGAATTAATAGAATATGGGTGTGAATGTTATAGGAAAAGTAGATCAAGTCAAAATGTAATCTTAGCCGTTGATTGGAGATTGTAAATTTTTGTAGATGTTCTATGCTTGATGCAACTTTACTTTTCACTACAGCAATCACATAACAATCAAGTAAAATGCTGATAGAACATACCAGTGGATCTACAAAAGATAAAACCAGAAATAGAAAAATGTGGGGTGCGTTACGGCGATCTACAGGATGCTTCAACTAGCAAAGTCTCCTTGGTCAGCCACCCCAGCATGTGTCACAACAACCCTCAAAACAACCATACGGTCAACTCAAAGTCAACCCCAGAAAAGTCAACACTGCCCAGAACAGCAACAGCAACAACACCAAGTAAAATTCAATGCAGCACAGTCTATGGTCAACCTTTGACCTCGGTTTTTGTGCCAAACTGTACAGCCTTCCAAAATTGAAGTCTCCACCAAAATTTAGCTCCTTTGGGCGTTGACCAAAGTCAACGCTAGTCAAACTTGCATGGAAACCCTAGCTGCAACAGGTTTCTCTTCGTCCTTCTTTCCCACATGTGAACCAAAAGCTGCCTCCAAGGAGCTCGAACCAATCAGAAGAGGAGAGATGATGTGTGAGGATGATATGAAATGTCCTCCAACATTGACTCTATTTATATCAATCACTGAGGTGTGTGACACATTTGCTGGGGGTGTAAAACCTTAAGGCCGACCTGCACATATTTTGAAAGTATTAAAAATAAATTCAAAATAAATGTTCTGCTTATCGGATCAAGATGATATTGAGATCAATCTTGCACCTCTTCGAAAGAGGAACCCAATAAAAATATTGGTGTCTTCATCTGGGCATCACAACATGGAGTTTGGACCTAGTTGTCCAATTTTAACACTCCCTCTCAACTAGGGAGAACTCCATCCACCTGTGTAATCAAACATTGTGCGTCATCTCGTCGTAACTTGCTTTGCTAGCCTCTTTATTTCAGAACAGAAGTGGGTCAGTCACAAAGACATCATTCCCGGCTGATAGATTTAGCCTAGAGGTCCAAAACCTCCATAGGACTCACAAAGAGTCTCATACCAACCCAGAGTTGGTTTATCTGACCCAAAGTCAATAGGAGGTTCGAAACCTCACTAGGAATCAAGAGAGTCATATACTAACCCAAAGTTAGTTTCACTGACCCGAAGTCAGTTGGAGGTCCAAAACCTCTCTAGACTTAATCCCAGATCAAGTGGTTGGACCGTGCCATCCTAGATAGAGAGTACGGAAATCTCTGATGCGTCCATCAGTCTTTGCTACTAGTCTCTAGCTTTTCCCACCCCATTGGCCAAATGAGAGGTACTTCCCATGAGCCTTGAACTCAATGGGTAGGATGCATACGGGGCACGGATACGCAGAGGCGAAACCAACTCCGTCATCATAACGGTGGGCGAAGCACCACGAGGTTTGGCAAGCCTAGCCGTGTGCTTGTGCGCGTGGCTCCCGAAAACTATCCCAGGCCCCCTCGGAGGCTCGAGCTCATCGTCCAACAGGACCCTCAAAATAGGGTTGTTCCACGATACCAAGATTCTCACGGAAGGTTAGGAACATGACCTTCCCCAAGGGCATAGTGAGAATATCCGCGACCTGCTCATCAGTTCCTATATGATCGAGCCTTACGGCGCCTCATTGTACCATATCCCGGATAGTGGTATCAACATGCTTGGATCGTTCCTGGAACACGAGATTCTATGACAAACGAATCCTCCTCTAGTTATCACAAAGGATAACGGTGGCATCTAGCACATGCTTGAACAACTCACTAAAGAGCTTTCGCAGCCAAGTGACTTCACAACAGGCCATGCATGTTACAATGTATTCGGCCTCAGCGGTGCTCAAGGCTACCGACTTCAGTTTCCTGCCTGAAGCAGATCTACATGTGAAGTAGCATCCATATGTGCTCTTGCGATCCACCACACTGCCAGCCCAATCGGCATCAATATATCCATGGAGTGTCATACTCCCGGCAGTGTATCTCAGCCCATGGTCTATCGTGCCTCAGAGATATCTCAAGAGTTTCTTGGCACCAACCCAGTGAATATTATGATCAACCATGTGTTGACTCAAAGTGTTCACTGCACAACATACGTGCGGACGGAGTGTTCCTTAAGAACATCGGGACCCCTATGAGTTGACAATGCCAATGAGGACACGGGTCCGGCGGTCTTGAACTCGCTTCTTAAAGTTGAGCTCCATCGGTCATCGACACGGACTTCTGATCCACCCATACCGAGTCTTTCCGGAAGCTTCTGATGTATTTCCTTGAGAAGAAAAATCTGTGGAATCTCAGCGAGACCTCCGAGCCCTGAAAATAGTGCATCAGTCCTAGGTCCTTCATCTCAAACTCAACAGTGAGCTCCCTCTTGCACTGATGAATGAGAGGGTCAGCACCTGTCAGGAAGAGTTCATCCACATACAACACCAAAATGAGAGGCTCCTCTCTATCAACCTTGAAGTAAAGGTTTGGATCAGCATTACTACAAGTGAAGCCCAAATTCATCAGGTAGATATCTATCCTCTTGTACCAAGCTCTGGGTGCTTGCATCAGCCCATAGAGGGATTTCTTCAACCTGCAGACATGGGTGTCCCAATCCTGGACTTTGAACCCCATAGGTTGCTCCATGTACACCTCTTCCTTTATCACACCATGCAAAAAATCTGGGTCTTCTTCACA
This sequence comes from Pinus albicaulis, assembly GCA_034641835.2. Classification (NCBI taxonomy): domain Eukaryota; kingdom Viridiplantae; phylum Streptophyta; class Pinopsida; order Pinales; family Pinaceae; genus Pinus; species Pinus albicaulis. The sequence goes on from CM076570.1 coordinate 1,146,149,739, forward strand.
TGCATATGATGGAACTCCATCCTTGCGTGGCGACAAGGGCCATAATAGATCGAATGGTGGTGGCTGCACGAGGGTGCGAATATGTCATCATAGTCTATGCCTTCCTTTTGAGAGAAGCCACGGGCAACGAATCTTGCCTTGAACTTTTCAGAACTTCCATCAGATCCATACTTGATCTTGTAGAGCCATTTCGAGGTGACAACTGCTTTGTTCTCCAGTCTTGTAACCACATCCCAGACATCATTCTTCATTATGGACTCATATTCTTCGTGCATAGCATCCTTCCAGACTTGATGATTTACGGCTTCCTCAAAAGATCCAGGCTCAGATTGTACAATAGTACTCATGGCTGCTAGATAACCTTGGTATCTACTCGGCTTCTTGCTTTCACGGAATGTCCCCCTTGGGGCCATATGTCCCTCGGCATCCTCGAGAGTGTCCCTGAGCCATGATGGTCTCTTCCCCAGTGAAGGAGGTGGATCAATTGGGTCCATCAATCCTTCAACATCGGGCATTGTTTCATTCTTCAGTTCTTCTTGATTTCCAGGCCTTGCTTCATGATATTCCTCAGATCTCGGAAGATTGACTACTTTCCACAGGGAAGCATCTTTGTCAAAGGTGACATCGTGGCATATCTCCACTTCCCTTTGACTAGGCACATAGATTCTATAGGCCTTCGAAGTTTCGCTATAGCCCACAAACATTGTGATCTCCCTCTTGATGCCAACTTGCCTGCCATCACTTCCACCAAGGCTTTGAAGGTACGGGACCACATGAAAGCCTCATCCTTCTTCTTTAAGAAGTATATCCAGGTTTTGCGAGAGAAGTCATCTATGAATGTCATATAATAAGAACATCCTCCCAAGGATGTCACAGACAACATACTAGATAGATCATAATGGATCAATTGTAAGACATCAGTTGTCTTTGTGACACTTGAGGGGAAAGGTCCCCTTGTATGCTTTCCTTCGGCACAACCCTTACATACACCTTCATGATTATTTGAAAACTCGAGCATCCCTGTCACCACCTTCCTTGCTTCGGGAAGGGCCTTGTAGTGAAGGTGTCCAAACCTCCGGTGCCATAGTTCATTCTGTCGGGTAGTATCACATGCCATCGCTCCCAGTGGACTTCCTCCAACCTGGTAGAGTGTATCAACTCTAAACCCAATTGTGATAGCTTCCATGAAGCTCTTCTTCCACATGCACACCTTTTCATCAGTAAATGCCACATTGAAACCTTTGTCTTTCATGGCCGATATAGACACAAGGTTCTTCTTCAAATTAGGTACATAGAGTACATCCTGCAAGTGGAGGACTTGACCTTGAGACAAGTGGAGGGTCACAGTCCTTGTCCCTTTCACGGGATATGTGGCATTATCTCCAAGAACAATTTTCAGATTAGTGTCCTTCTCAATCATATCAGAGAGTGCTTCTTTGAACCTAGTGATGTGCCTTGAGGCACCACTATCTATCAACCAGACATCCATAGTGTTGGGTGGAGATGGAACGGAGACGACAGATACAAGAATGTATTCATTTCTTTTATCAACAACATTTGATCTAGTTGTTTTTGTCATCACCATCGTGAGAATCCTTCTTGAAAGGACATTCTCTAGTATAGTGACCAGTCCTATGACAAGTGAAACACCTGCCCTTCTTTCCTTGGGCTCCTGCTTTTCCTTTGTCCTTTGGACCACCAAAGTTCTTCTTCCTAGAATGAGCAACGTAGGCAGCATTTCCTCCATTTCCATACTCCTTCATTCTAGTCTCTTCTTGAACGCATCTCGATAGTACTTCGTCAAAGTCAGGTATCACATTATTATTTAGAATGGTAGTGTGAACACATGCCATTCGAATGGGAGCCCTCCAAGTGCAGTGAGTACCATCTCTCGATCAGCTATTGTCTCCCCAATAGCCAGCAGATTGTTCCTGATCTCGGTCAGCTTAAGAAAGTATGATTGGACAGACTCATCCCTGCCTTTCTTCAGATTCTTCAATTGATTCTTGAAGAATAGTACTTGATTTGCATTGTTGGCCTTGAACATGAGGACCAACTTATGATACATCTCTTTGGATGTGCCCAACTCAGAGATGTAGGCCACCAGACTCTTATGAATGGATTCCCTGATCATCAACTTTGCTTTGATCTCCCCCTTCTTGTACTTTGTTTTGGCAGCAACAGTAGCAGTGGATGGAGGTTCTTGGATTTTACCCTCCACATAGTCCATGACATCTTGGTCTTTCAATTTAAGATCCAATATCATCTTCCAAGCATGGAAGTCATCCTTCCCAGTCAATTTTTCATCCTCCTTGAAGCCATAGTTTGTGGAACCCATTTCCTTCTTCAGTGATTGCTACAAATAGGGCTTGTCTTCACCTCAGCTCTGATACCATGTAAATTTTTGTAGATGTTCTATGCTTGATGCAACTTTACTTTTCACTACAACAATCACATAACAATCAAGTAAAATGATGATAGAACATACCAGTGGATCTACAGAAGACAAATCATAAACAGAAAAACGTGGTGGTGCGTTACGGCGATCAACAGGATGCTTCAACCAGCAAATTCTCCTTGGTCAGCCACCCCAGCATGTGTCACAACAACCCTCAAAACAACCATACGGTCAACTCAAAGTCAACCCCAGAAAAGTCAACGCTGCCTAGAACAGCAGTAGCACTAGCAGCAACAGCAGCAGCGCTAGCAGCAAAAGTAGTAGCACTAGCAGCGATAGTAGTAGCAGCAAGTAAAATTCAATGCAACATGGACTATGATCAACCTTTCACCTCGATTCTTGTGCCAAAATGTACGGCCTTCCAAAATCAAAGTCTCCACCAAAATTCAGCTCCTTTGGACCATGCGTTGACCAAAGTCAATGCTGGTCAAACTTGCATGGAAACCCTAGCTGCAGCAGATTTCTCTTCGTCCTTCTTTCCCACGTGTGAACCGAAAACTGCCTCCAAGGAGCTCGAACCAATCAGAAGAGGAGAGATGATGTGTGAGGATGATATGAAATGTCCTCCAACGTTGACTCTATTTATATCAATCACTGAGGTGTGTGACACATTTGCTGGGGGTGTAAAACCTTAAGGCCGGCCTGCACATATTTTGAAAGTATTAAAAATAAATTCAAAATAAATGTTCTGCTCATCGGATCAAGATTATCTTTAGATCGACTTGCACCTCTTCGAAAGAGGAACCCAATAAAGATATTGGTGTCTTCATCTGAGCATCACAACATGGAGTTTGGAACTAGTTGTCCATTTTTAACAGAGATCTAATCTCGATCATTGAAGTCTCAATGAGAAGACTATAAAGAAGGCTTGAGGGTCATTTGGAAATATACACCGAGATGGAGAAAGAATCCAGAGATCGAAATTAATTAGTGAGCAGTGCTCAAGGAGAAGATCGATCAAGAGGATTCACGCAGAGAGAGGTAGTAATTCTGGTTGGAGATTTTTCCTGAGCTAGAGAATGCACAACAAAGAAGACAGAGACCAGTACCAGCAGATGCACCATAGTAGAGCTACATTGAGGCAATGCAGAGCCTCTGAGGAGATTCACAGATCTGCTGAGGAACAGTCCAGACCTAGTGTCGAGTGTTGGGGTGTGAGACCGGAGGGTCGAAGATCTGAGTTTCCAGTTGGCAGATCAATAAGCCAAAGGAGTGACGCAGTCCCTACGAGTTGTGACGCGAACGCAATACAGTGACTGCGCAGAGGCAGCTTGGGGCTAGCCATTCAAAGGTAGGATCAATGTCGGATCACAAACCCTCAGTTGTTGCACCGGTTTTCCCACATTGGTTTTTTCCAGGGACATTGTCCAAAAATAACGGTGTCGATTTTGTGTTTATTTATTTCCTGCACTGAATATTTCTTTCAGCAAAATTTTGTATTTGTGTAGGTTACAGTGTGATGTATTCAGTGTTTTTTAGAAAATTGCAAATAAATTGTTCAGTTAAAATTAACAATTAGGTGAATAGTTTCCAGTGGCTACAATAGGATTCAAGATTTGAGGAAAATTCACATGGTATCAGAGCTTGTATAGCTGAGTGCAGGAGGAACATAAGAACAGATCCGTAGATCTAGCATTGGTGAAGCCGGGATCAAAAAGATATGTAAGCAGCAGATCGCGCAGTCCAAGCCAGGAGGGCCAAAACCAACTAGGAAAATTTCTCTCTCGGTGAGTTGACAGAGAGGAAAGATTTTTCAGATTGCAGTTTAGCAGAGGCAGAGGGAGTGTAGAAATTTCTGAATCTTACGTCTTATGAAGAAATTATTACTGTTAATCCAGTTATGCTCCTCCTACTTAAACAAGTTATTAACTGAATAAATTCAAGTTAAAATCGAAGCAAAACACATAACATATCTATACCAATCCAGATCTAGAATAAGCACATGCACACATTGACAAAGTGACACAGTTATTTCTGGACAAATAGTCCCCGGAAAAACCCAATGTGGGAAAATCGGTCTCTGGCTGCTGGAGGGTTCTATTATTAAGAATATTTCTGAATACACAAATATGGGTTCCAGATCTAGAAAACCCGACAGAGAAAACACTAGATCTACAGCTCTCTAGCTGATCTAGGGCCAAAATAATGACTGATCCACACCCTCAAACGGGATTTACAAAACTCAACCAAGATTAGGGCCTAGAAACCCCAGCGTTGTGCCTGAAATGCACTGCATCAGCCTTTGAAGCCCCTGAAAGCCACTGCGTCAGCCTTGGATGGCCTCCAAACCCTCAGTGCTACTCTGGAAGGGACTACATTACCCCAAAATGGGTGATGCAGTCACTACGCTTCCCCTAAGGGTCTCTGCGTAACCCCTGAAGGGTTTCCTGAAAATTACGATGTCCTTGCTGCTACTGCCTTCCTCTGCGTTGTCCTTAAGTTGATCTTTGCCTCTTGTGTATTCTAGACCCTGGGATCAGATCATCCCCTTGGTCTAAATTCCCCTCTCTGCAGCTGAAACACTTCTGAGTATTCTTAGCAACCCCGCCCTAGAATCTCAGCTTAGCTTCAGTGCTCTGCCTCTGTCCTTCTTTACAAATGACCCCAAGCCTTTCCTTTATACTTTTCTCGTTGAGAAATCAACGGCCATGATCAGATCTTGAATCAATGGCTAAGATTAAAAGAAACCTTGATCCGTGTGACTTAAGACAATTTCATCACATGTTTAATTAAATTCACTTTAATTATTTAGGTTCCCTAAGTTTTAACTTAGGAAATACACTTAAAATAATTAATTAATATAATATCTCCTAAACCAGATGAAATTTCCCAAATCCATTTCTGGGTCTTGTAGATCAGGTGAACTCTAGTCCTTCCTCAAAATTTGGGATCTAGAGCACAACTGATGCTACCCCAAATACACAAAATCTCAACACTCCCTCTTAGCATCAAGGGTGTGCTCTAGCAATACATCACACTTATGCATTACATGATTTTGGGCACTGGTTTTGTGTTGTTGAAGCTTGGCCTCCTGCCACTCAACTCTGCACAGCTGCTTCCATTCTGTACTGCTGCTTATGACTCTGTCACTGCCACTGCAACCATTGTACTGTAGCTCCCTCTCAATTTGCTGCATCTGCGCTGCTCATAGCACTGCCACTGTTGATCTGTTGCACTACAACTTTAGTTGTTGAGAGAAACAACTGAATCTCCTGCCCAATTTTTGACAAACAAGTCTGATGGACTGCATCCTCATCATTGTAGCTCCATAGGCTACAGATCTGTGCTGGCATCTAAAGAACGATGCACAGCTACAGCTCTGAATGCGTAATCAGACTCCCTCTGCACCACTGAAGTCACATCATCTCTTTATGCTAAAATCTATCATGCTGTTGCTGCACTACGTTGTCCCTCTAAAGCCTTCTGTGCTGCTGTAGGTCTGCACTGCGTAAGCAACACTGCTTTGCGTTGCTGAAGTCACATCAACCTCTACGCTGCTACTCCTACACTGCTGCTGCTTTGCTCTGCACTGTTCCTCCCAGTCTTCAGATCTTCCTCTGCCTCTGCTTCATCTATGATCTATGCATCCACTGCTTCACTTGTCCCGCTACTGTCTTAAGACTGCCGTAGCTCGCTTGTGATCCAAGAGATGAGCTGCTCAAGGAGCTCCTCTACATGTCCATGTCACCCCACCTCCGTGGTTCATGAGCACTCATGGCTACATCATCTCCTGACCCATCATCTGCCGTGGCTGCCTTGGAAGAAGATGCTTCCTTGTCCTTTTTCTTCTCTGGACAATGGCTGGAGAAATGTCCCATTTCACCACACTGGAAGCACTTGATCTTTGAAAGATTTTTCTTCTTCTTCAGCTGGTTCTACTATGCCAAGGCTGCATCTTTCTCATCTTCCTTCTTTACTTTTCTCAACGCAGGGCTGTGCTGCCTCTTGGTGAATCTACGTAGTTCTTCTTGCCGCAATATTGACCACAAGTTGTCCCAATCTGGGAAGTCTGCTCTGCCCAAGATACTTTGGACAAAGGTTTCCCACTCATTCGTGACTACATTGACGGTAGTCCTGACTATCACTGCATCATCTATGATTGCACCCGTTGCAGTCAGTTGATCCCTGATTGTCTGTAATTTGAAGAGGAAGTGTTCCATGTCTTCTCCCTTGGCCATCATGAATGACCTCATTTGGGTCTCCAACAACACTTTCCTTTGGAATGATTTTCCCTCATACAGAGAAGTCAAGCCCTTCCACATCTCATTAGTTGTCTTCTTCTCAGCTATGTGTGGTACAATATGGTCCTTGATACTATCCATTATCAGCCGCTTGGCATGCCCAACAGCTTCCCTATGCTTCCGTAGAAGATTCGTATCTGTCGATGTGGCTAGAGTCTGCCCTACATGGTCTCTTAGATTATATGCCTCAAGGACAATCAGGATCCTTGCCTTCGATCTCCTCCCAATCTTTGCCACTTGTGCTAAGGCTAAAAAAATCTGAAAACTTCAGAATTTTAACCCCACTAGCTCTTCTGAATTTCTGCAGTCTTTTTTGGATCTGACACATTCAGATCTGAATCACACTGGCTGGCTTCAGACCCAACCAGCATTGTTTCTAAGCTGCCTCTGCGCAGTAATTGCATGGGCTTGCTAGGACACAACGTTGGACAACGTCACCCTTCCCTTTGCATAAATCTTCTCCTAAAAATTGTGTTGTCCCTTCAAATATGCTTCTCTGTTGCTTTTACAGCTGCTTTCTGCAGCTAGATCCTTCAGATTCTCCTGTTGGTGACCCTTCTAGATTTGCAATTGCTCTAATACCATGTAGAAATTTCTGAATCTTAAGTCTTATGCAGAAATTATCACTGTTAATCCGGTTATGCTCCTCCTACTTAAACAAGTTATTAACTAAATAAATTCAAGTTAAAATCGAATCAAAACACATAACAGATCTCTACCAATCCAAATCTAGAATAAGCACATGCACACATTGACAAAGTGACAGTTATATCCAGACAAATAGTCCCAGGAAAAAGCCAATGTGGGAAAACTGGTCTCTAGCTGCTGGAGGGTTCTATTATTAAGAATATTTCTGAATACACAAATCTGGGTTCCAGATATGCAAAACCCAACAGAGAAAACACTAGATCTACAGCTCTTTGGCTGATCTAGGGCCAAAATAATGACTGATTCACACCCTCAAACGAGATTTACAAAACTCAACCAAGATTAGGGCCTAGAAACCCCAGCGCTATCCCTGAAATGCACTGTGTCAGCCTCTGAAGGTTCTGAAGGCCTCTGCATCAGCCTTGGATGGCCTCCAAAGCCTCAGCGCTGCTCTAGAAGGGACTGCGTTACCCCAGAATGGGTGATGCAGTCACTACACCGCCCCTAAGGGTCTCTGCGTAACCCCTGAAGGGTTTCCTGAAAATTACGTTGTCCTTGTTGCTACTGCTACTGCTACCTTCCTCTGCGCTGTCCTTGAGCTGATCTCTACCTCTTGTGTATTCTAGACCCTGGGATCAGATCATCCCCTTGGTCTAAATTCCCCTCTCTGCAGCTGAAACACTTCTAAGTATTCTTAGCAACCCTGCCCTAAAATCTTAGCTCAGTTGCAGTGCTATGCCTCTGTGTTTCTTTACAAATGACCCCAAGCCTTTCCTTTATACTTTTCTCGTTGACAAATCAATGACCATGATCAGATCTCGAATCAATGGCTAAGATTAAAAGAAAGCTTGATCCGTGTGATTTAAGACAATTTCATCACATGTTTAATTAAATTCACTTTAATTATTTAAGTTCCCTAAGTTTTAACTGAGGAAATACACTTAAAATAATTAATTAATTTAATATCTCCTAAACCAGATGAAATTTCCCAAATCCATTTCTAGGTCTTGTAGATCAGGTGAACTCTAGTCCTTCCTCAAAATTTGGGACCTAGAGCACAACTGATGCTACCCCGAATATACAAAATCTCAACAGGGAGCAGCACAGTAGATCAACACAGCCGAAGGGACGTAGTTTTCAGCGAAGCAGTGATTGTTGGTGCAGAAAGCATCAGAAGAGATATCTGAAGATATTTTGGGGATTTATGACCTCAGAGAGTTTCATGCCCAAGAAAATCGGATTTCCTATGCAAAAGCAATAGAGTTTGTTACTTATTTGGTTTACTCCAGTAGGGAGTGCATAGAGCCAGCTGCGCAGAGGGTTAGAGGCAGCAGATCGACAGCGTGTGGGGGATTATCTTCCTCGGAGAACTCCTAGCCGAGTAATTCTAGTTCTTGATAGCTGAGCAACAATATTGTGTGGCATATCTACTATCTCCAGCAAGGAGTGCATAGGCCAGGCCAACAGTTGCTCAAAGGAGAGAAAGGGAGCTAGTTCTATTTATTTTTCAATAGAAATGACCTCAGTTGGGCAGGATCCATGGAAGAGCAGTAGATTAGATCCAATTGCTACAAATTTCTCACATGGATTAGTATCCTTGCTATAGGAGCCCAGCAGAATCGATAGCAGGAAGATCACAGTGTCAGCAGATGTAGTCATTCATTCAGATGATAGTTGCATAGCTAGTTGCAATCAATACCCGGGAGACTGTTGCAGAACTAGTGGCAGTGACACACGCAGTGCGAATTTCATAGTTACAGAATGCAGGTGCAGTTCCAGCCAGAATACTCCCAGTGCAGAGCTACGTAGTCCAGTTTCCAACAAAGGAGGAGAGTGCAAGTTGCCAGGAGGGAGCAGAGAGATTTCCCATTGGGAGATCGAGACTCAGAGGGAGTCTAGTTTCATAGTTGCTCCCTATGGAAGCTAGTACTTCAAGATCTGAGGAGATAAGACTCATTATTGTTGTAGTTGCAGCAACAGTGCTGAAGCATTAGCATAAGAATAGCAGCAACAATATGAGTAGATCGGAATTTTCAATGATTTCCCACACATCTCCATGGGAGCAATGGGGTGATCTAGAATTGTAGCTCAACCAAGTTGCAGCTGGGCAGGATACTTGAGGAGTCCACCTCTTGGATCATGACCTTGCTACGGGTGCCCAAAGATTAGTAGTAGCAGGCTGGAGGAGATTCAGTTGGTGCAAAGGAGCGTTAAAGTGACAGATGTAATGGTTAGCAGCGCAAGAATCTGAGCAACACATAGAAGAGCTGCAACAGTGCAAAGGGATGCAGTGCAGAAGCAACAACAACGCGGTGGTTCAGAGGGACAACGTGGGACTAGCAGCAGTCAGAGTTTCGGCATCGAGATGCATCCTGAACACTTGTTCAGATTTTTGGATGTTTTGCAATTGCTTCTCTCAGCAACTGAGTTGTAGTGCAAAGTTAGCAGTGGTAGTGCTAGTAGCAAATGCAACATTTGAGAGGGATTTGCAGTACGGATGCAGTGTTCATCTTGGCAGGGTCAGTAGTAGTACAGTTGCAGTAGCAGACATCAACAACGCATATCGGACATCAACAACGCAGAGGGAGATGCTTCAGAATCAGAGCAGTGTGCAATACGGCATATTTGCTAAGAGCACATTCCTCGCTAAGAGGGAGTGTTGATTTGGGGTAGCATCAGATGTGCTCTAAGTCTCAAACCTTGTGGAGAGACTTAGACACTTGTATTCCAGATAACCCAGAAATTGTTTGGGGAAATTCCACCCGGATTGTAGTTTATTAAGAAAATTAATTATTTTAAAGTGACCCTAAGTCTAAACTTAGGAAAATAAAATAATTAAAGTGAATTAATAGAATATGGGTGTGAATGTTCTAGAAAAAGAAAATCAAGCCAAAATGTAATCTTAGTCGTTGATTGGAGAGCTAAACTCGGTCGTTGAAGTCTCAAGGAGAAAACTATAAAGAAGGCTTGAGGGTCATTTGGAAAGATATACCGAGACAAAGAGAGAATCCAGAGATCGAAATTCTTTAGTGAGCAGTGCTCAGGGAGAAGATCGATCGAGAGGATTCTCATAGAGAGAGGCAATAATTCCAGTTGGATATTTTTCCTGAGCCAGAGAATATAAAACAAAGAACACAGAGAGCAGTACCAGCAGAGGCAATGTAGTAGAGCTATGCTGAGGCAGTGCAGAGCCTTTAAGGAGATTCACAGATCTACTGAGGAGCAGTTCAGATCTAGTGTCAGGAGTCGGGGTGTGAGACCAGAGGGCCGAAGATCTGAATTTCCTTTTGGCAAATCGATCAGCGAAAGGAGTTACGTAGTCCCTACGAGTTGTGATGCATAGGCAACACAGTGACTGCGTAGAGGCATCTTGGGGCTAGCCATTCAGAGGCTGGATCAATGTCGGATTGACATTGTTAGTGTGAGGTTAATTCTCATTACATTTATGTATTGGATAACCAGTAAGGCATCCAAAGATTGTATTAAAAAAACTACTGCATAATAATACAAACCGTCATTTGTTGTACCAATTTTCCCACATTGGGTTTTTCCGGGGACATTGTCCAAAAATAACGGTGTCGATTGTGTGTTTATTTCTTTCCTGCATTGTATATTTGTTTCCGTAAGATTTTATATTTGTGTAGGTTGCAGTGTGATGTATTCAGTGCTTTCCATAGAAAACTAAAAATAAATTGTTAAGTCAAAATTAACAATTACGTGAATTTTTTCCAGTGGTTGCAATAGGAATCCAGTTTTAGAAATTTTCACATTGTCGACCTGTATCCCACTGCCAATTGGAACCTGTAGTACCCGTCATGTCTAAGGGTCCTCGATCCACTATGCCCCTGACTAAGAATATTGTACCATCAATAGAATACCAACTCATGATCTCCCGCCAATCTAATGTATGGACTCTTATGCAAGGAATAAGTCTACTGGGTTGATACTGGTCCATGCTCAACACTTGATGCTCTGCCCAGTCAACCAACAAAATTGGTCAAAGAAATCCTGACTCTCTCCCTATAATGGACAGAAGTGAGCAAGCTATGCTGCAAGCCCTGTCTATGTACACTTGGAGAGGGCTGCTGCCAGGAAATGTTGCAGCTTTGCTAGCCGCCACTACATCGGATTCCCGTGCCAGAGTGAGATTTTCTCACGAGATTTATTTGTTAGTTTTTCCTCTGTATGACTTGTCAGTTTCGACAATCATAGACTTGTATTCAAAAACTACTGCATAATAATACAAACCATCAACTGCTGCACGGGTTTTCCCACATTGGGTTTTTTCGGGACATTGTCCAAAAATAACGGTGTTGATTGTGTGTTTATTTCTTTCCTGCTATGTATTTTGTTTCCGCAGCATTTTTGTATTTGTGTAGGTTGCAGTGTGATGTATTCAGTGTTTGTCGTAGATAACTGCAAATAAATTAAGTAAATATTAACAATTAGTTGAATATTTTCCAGTTGCTGCAATAGGATTCCAGATTTAGAAATTTTCACAAAATGTAGAAATGAATCCTGTTCCAAAATAATTTAGGAAGAAACATCACAAACTTCCTCCAACTGCACGCTAGAGGATAAGAATGGTTAAAGTGACAATTTAGTATGTGTGAACAACACTAATGTTAGGAAAAAACGAATTGGCTATTTTGAGTGAGTTTCCTCAACATGTGTGCCAAAGGGGAGTGCTAGTTTCATGTTATGTATCACATAGACATAAATATGTGTTTCCTAGTGATAAATCATCAATAAAACTTAGGAAATCAACTTTAATTAAGATTCAAAAAATTAGAACATTAATACGCTAATAATTAAGCACGCAAGCTAAGGTTTAGGATGTAATTAAAATATCTCAACCTGGTTAGCCATGTTCCCATCAGAAAAAGTGGAAATATAAGAAATGAGATGCTAATATGGTATAAAACACTAAGAATTATAAGAAACAAATGTCAGGTGTCTCCTAGGAGATGGAAAGTGGTAAAAGTGTAAGTGAAATGAATATTTTACCTAGATAAAAAGTAAAAATGTGATGTGATACACTAACTACCTAGGCAAATGATGAAGTGTGATGAAATTGTAAGGGTGAAGTGGATTCCACATGGGTAAAAAGTGAAGATATGATTGTAACAAACAAGTTATGTAGGTGAAATTATGTAAATGTTATGAAACCTGAATAATACTAGGAAGATATACTAGGAAACTACACCACCATGTTAGAAGATATTCAGAACTAAAACATGAACTAACCATACAACACAAAGTGAAAGTGACTTGAACATGACTAGGTGACTATCACAAAATTGTCCCATGAAGAGCATGATGCCCAACTGAAGCAACTTCTACCAAAATTCCATCCTTTGGAAGGCCCTGCGAAAAATCTTTACCATGTCATCAAAATCATATGTGCAACCCTCATGTATTATAAGTGGTAACAGGAACCCTGTGGACCACCCCTCCGAATAAAATTGAATACATCGTGTGCAAAGACAGCATTAATACCATACGAAAAGTGCTTTAATGTCAACCGTAGTGCATCAATTGCTAGAAACCATGATGTGCTCTAGGGGCAGGATCAAATAATGTGCAAGTAATTAATGCTAATTTATCTACAAGCAGTTAATAATACTCTAATTACACGGTTCAATTTCTATTGTGAAAGGTTTATATGACCATACCCAGAATGCTTCTTTTGTAAAAGGGATAATTGAGTAAAACTCCTCGGTCAGAATTTCCATCAAAGAAAACCAAGGGCAAAGAGGCGATTTGCTGAAGCAAGTTGCTGTCTCGACCATGAAAGAAAAATACACATTAAATCTTGATTTTATAAATATATTTTACTGATAATCATAAGAATGATTTGAATTGAAGGAATACCAGGATTCACCAAAACCGGGACAAGATCTATATCAGGATTATTTGCAGCAAGAGCCAAGCCCAAGGATCCACCCAAAGATTCTCCAACTAAATAAATTGGTCTTGAGGGTGCACGTCTAAACTCCCTTTTCAATGTTTCCTCAATAAAAGTCAAAATCCCTGTCACGATCCACTCAAATGGGAGAAAATAATTGAGAAAAGCAGTTCAAATAGAGGTACTTTCTGATTATAGCTTATTTCGACATGCAAGATAGAATGTGTTCATGGATGTGCAAAATTATGTTTATATTAAAAGAAATTAATCCATAATAAGAAACTGCATTTTTTTCAATAGTAATAGATAGTTCCAAAAGCACATCTATATTTTCTAACTCCATTCGTTTGAGTAGCTAATAAATACTTTTGAGGACGATCTTCAAAGCAAAAAATAACTATTTCCCAAAAATATTGCAAATTTATCAAATTCTTCACGGTTATATCCTAAGCAAAGTGTACATTTTGAATCATTACCTCATTTTTTCACTAAAATTGCAAAATATCAAACACAAGTTACAACTACATGACTTGGCATAGCCTTTCATTTGTTCATATTTATATTATGGTGAAATAAATCAAGAAGCAATTTCAGTTGAAAAAAACATTTCTAACACCCACAACACTTTTTATCTCTGTTATCATTTGTGTTGTGATCTATGATATAAAAGAGACGGATCCTTGATACATCACAGTGTCTTTATGCAGGTTGTGCATACCTCAAACAGAGAGAAAGGGATGAATATATAAGAAAAACATAGGTAGATTTTTTATTCAAAATATGGGATGACTTTCAAAAGTAGGAACTTGAATATTTTGTCCATATTAGAGTGTTACAGCAAAAACTAGCACCTAAGGTGAAAAAGTCCCAATCATCAAGGTGCAAGCTCAAGTTGAACTAAGGAATCTTCCCCACTGTTATTACAATTGGGGGGCCTTCCCTAAGGTAAATCTAAGTCAATTTCTAAGGTGTGAATGTAGCTTTCAAGTAGTCGAGTCAAAGATTATTTGAAATTTAGTTAATGTGTGTTTCATATTTCCAACTAGATGCAAGTCTAGTATAGGATAATGTGATGTCCCTTTTAAAGAATGGGCCAATTCTAGATGCAAATTAATGCACACCTTTGCTAAGATCTTTAATTTTTTCACTCAGGAATTATTACAAACACTTTGCAAGCAATAGTTTCCTACTTGGCATCAAAATAAGGAGAACCTTCACACAATAAATCAAGAGATCACCGCATATAACAAAATTTACCAACTGAACACCAACTAACCCAGCCAAATAATTTTTCAACTAAATTATGAAATTTTATACGTAATGGATTAATGGAACCTGAAAATTGCCATAATTTTCACATGATTTGCCTGCAAGGATAAATTCAACTCAGCTATCACAAAATTAATTTAGCTTCCTCCAATAAGTTGGACCTACCCAATGAAGTCTAGCCTTCCTCCAAAATAAACCCAACAATAAAATTCGTCCTCCAAATAAAATGAGTTCTTATACAATGATGAAGTGTGAAAGTTCTTTGATTGCAAGTACTAGATATTATTCTCCTAATTGTTAGCAGTTTAATTGTTTACGACAATTACCGAATAATTCACAATTGCAATATTCATCAATAAAAAACAATGCGGAAAATAAAATCAAGAACTGAGAAATAGATGCACACACAATAAAACTCGACACAATAATTTTTGGACTAAAAAGTGCCCAGAAAAACCCTGAAGGGAAAACAGGAACAACAGATCAAGGTTACTTGGGAGCGGGAGCGGGAGCAAGGAGCAACATTTTCAAAATCTCTTGGTTTAGGAGCGAATCAAGAGCGAATTTTTATACAATATATATACTTTTTATATTTTGATGCATATATGTCAACAAAAGCATGTAGAACGGTGAATTAGATATAAAAAACATAAAAACTTAGATTGAAACATATAACATCAATCATCTAGAAGTTATAATCTTCTTCAACTATGAAAAATCCTAAATCTGGATTCCTACTGCAACAAATCTGAATTACTTCTCCTATTATTTTTCATAATTATTTCATTACAGTGAAATATCGAAGTAATTATTGAAGCAGCCTACACAAATAATGCTGCAGAATAAATCTAAGTGCTGAAACAAACTGAACAAAATACAATGAAAAACATCCACATTTGACACCGTTATTTTTGGACTAAGTCCCCGGAAAAACCAACTTGGGAAAACTGGTGCACCAGATCTGAGGGTTTTGTATATTTAAGCAGCAAAATACTGAGTACAACTAGGGTGCCAATATCCGGCTCACCCTTCAGAGAAAATCTCGGCAACAGAAGAAATGTGAGATATACCCTGACTGATCCGGAGCAGCACTGGTGAAGCCCCTCTTTGTCTCTGCATGATGCCTACACTACTACTGTGTAAGCCTGCATGGGCAAGCTAAGGAATTGCGTCACCTCCTCCTCTGCAACGATCAAGCTGATCTGGAGCTGAGTTTTGGCCCTCCTAGCTCAGAAACCACGGCTTCCAGCTATCTCCAAACTATCTCCATACAACCACTTGCTTGAGGTTGAGGAATTCAATTAAGGGGTAGCACTATTTAGATTCTTGTCAGGGGGGGACGAGCTTCCAGATACGATTAATGAATGAAGAAAACCAGCATTGCTAGGACCTTTAGATAGACGCCTATTTTCTTTACCATTATGTTATACCACTGTGGAATTGGATCCGGCGTAGGAGCCTATGAGGATCCGTAGCCGCACCATCAGTTGTCCCATCAGGCTCATAAACAGAAACAAACTCATCACTCCAAGCACACCAAAGACGAAACCCAGAATTCGAATGCCCCACCATGAGCACACACGACCCCCCTCACTACAAGCACAAGAAACAACATCACAAGTTACACAAATTCTAGTCACAGTATGGACACAAGTAGTAAAAAGGAAGGAAGAAGGAAGCAAGATGGAAACAAGAACGAGCAGCCAAAACAGGAGGAAGCAAGACACAGATACGCCCAGCAAGAGCCAGATAAGTCGTAACAAGGGAAGGAGCCAGAGCCGCCCCTAAGGAGGAGACCAAGATGATAAGAACCAGGAAACAAGGGGATAAACAAGGAACGAGGGGATATCTCTCCGGAAGAAATACGAAATAATTCATCTTTATCACATATTTGATAGAGGTCCACGACCGAACAACTTGTTTGAGAGTTGGGAGTTAGTCATTGATCTTGCTTTGATCCCCTATCAGAGGTCACCGACCACATATTGTAATATCCCCAACGGGAAATAGACAGTAATACCCAGAAATACAAACATGCAAATATGTAGAAAAATGCCGGGACTGGAAAATAAAGCAAGTACACATAAAAATACCAGAACGCTAAGCCATTTTATTAATTCTGAGAATACATGTATGGGTACAATAGATAATCAGAAGGAGTGCACCTATCCTTGCACAAGGCAAGTGAAGACCCTCTCAGAATAAGAAATGGCTGCAAAAGAGACCGCGTCCTTAGCCGCCGGGAGAACACCGCTCGCAGAAAGCCGTCGCTTGCAATGACCGGGAACTAGGGGCTGATCCCCTAACTGGAATGAGCTGAAAATCGGTAGACCGCCTGTACTCACTGTTCCAGACCAAACCCAGAAACCATGAAGCAAACGCACCACCTCCGAAAATCCACCAATGAAGCCCTCCTCAAGGAAAACGCTGTCTCTCCCAAGCACAGCGCAGAGGCTCAAGAAAGATGCTGGGAAAGGGCCACAAATCCTCTTGCTAAACTCTCCGGCTGAATCAACAATCCCTCCAAGCTGAAATATGCTGAGGCTACCACGAAAATCACCCACAACAACGCTGCCCAACACCAACTGCGTCCTCCCTCCTGAACTGCGTCCTCCCTCCTGGACTGCGCAGTCACTCTATGAGGCCAGCTACTCTGCAAAACGTCCACCAAAATCTCCTGCAAATCAACTGCTGAAACTGAAGGAATACCTTGCCCGAGCAGGCACTCGAAGTCCCCCGGGGCCAAGGTTGAGATCTCCGACCGGAGACACTCAGTTCGCACTAAACAGTGCTACAGACCGACTAAACAACCGGCGTGCTGAAGTAGACAGAAGTCTGGCTCACAATATCATCAACATATCAATAATACCAAATGGAGTGAAACCCCCACCTTTTATAGTGCTAGCTCCCTCAAAACCCTAACTGCGTCCTTGAGTTCCTCTTTGACCTGCGCAGTTACCTTAGGAGTTTACGTGAGGCCTCTCTCATGTGTGTGTGGACCCCCAAGGCTTCCCCTTTAAGTTACAACGTTGCCTCTACTAGGGAAACACTTTATTTTATTTAAGTGAGTTAGACCCCTTTTCTCACTTTTATTTATTAATTAACTATAGTCGGCAAAACTATACAAAATCAAATATTCCAATTAGCGGTGCTAATTAGGAATATTACAGTCTCCCCCGGCAAAACGTTGCTTGTCCTCAAGCAACTGAAGTGATGGATGCTGCAAAATCTTCTCATTCTCCCAAGTGGCATCCTCATCCGGCAAAAATTGCTTGTCCTCAAGCAACGCTTGAACAAGCCTACTCTCTAGCTGATGCTCCCCACCGATACTGCAAAATGTGCCTGGGTCCCACTGAAACCTCTCTGTCTCCTGCATCACTCTGATACGAAGGGATATCTCAACGCCAGGATCCCAAAGTGACCTCTCACAGTACCAGCCAACCAATAATCCTCCCGGATCCCATCGCCACCGTGGCCAATAATCGCGCAAGTCCCACGGCTCGGACTGTGCACTGCCTCTGGCTATGACCAATGCTCTAAGAGGTGAAGACCACAACAAGCATCAATGCTCCCGGGCTCCTGCTGCGCTGTACCTGTAGCTGCATATGCTACCCCTCCAACTGCATACCAACTCATCACCTCTCTCCAATCCAAGTTGTGACCCAATCCCATGCTGATCCTGCTCTCCTGAAATCGGGATGGAGTGCTGAAGAAATGATGTCCTGTGCTGCCCTGCCAGCTGGAATCTATAACCTCTGTTATGTCCAAGGGCCCCTGCTCGACTGTGCTCCCTACGAAGAATACCGTACCATCTAGAGGGTACCAACTCATGATCTCCCGCCAGTCCATCCTAGAAGAAGAATCTGATGTAGCAACAACAACGGTATATGGAACATGCCTGGGATGTTGCCGCCAGCGTGTAATCAACTCCCACTGCTCTACCCTGTCTGTCAATGGAAGCTGCCTGTAGAAGGAAGCCCCTCTCTCTATAATGGGCAAAAGTGGGCAAGGTATGTTGCAAGCTCCATCGATGTACTCCTGGAGAGTGCTACCCACTAAAAACGCTGCAGCTCTGCTGACTGCGAGTACATCTATCTGCGCCTCATCCCAGTGTCGACCCAAAGATGGATGCTCCAACATATCCAACAGCTCCTGCTGTCTACTAGCCCCCTGCATAACAAATCCATCAACCTCCAACACATCCAAAGGATATGGATCTGCAACAGCTGTCACCGTACTCGATGTCAATGCAGCTGACTGCTCCTTCTCAATGTCTGACCCTGCGGTTAGCTGCATATCCACCATAGGCTCGATGTGAGTGCCCATATGGCTCTCTCTCAAAGGAATATCATGCCTGATGTGAGTAGTGTCCTCCTCTAACGACTCAGGCTCCATCACCTGCTGCTCTAGCTGAATTGTCACAAGTGACTCTTCACCCAGAGTATCTCTCGCAAAGTCCCATGACTGCTCACCCTGGACACTAGAATATAGCTCCGGTCTACTGTCACCATCCATGCATGACTGCCCTCGCTCCGCAGAAGCGACCTCAACTGATCCTATGGACTCATGTGAAAAGGAGTCCTCACCCTGGCATACAGAAGGAATGCCCTCCTGTTCTACCTCCGCCATCTCATCTGCATCGAACATGCCATCCACCCTCTCGACAAAGTGTCGATACAGTGTCTGGAGCCCAGACACATACTGGGATACTACCTCTGCTGTACCCCGTATCCTCTGCTCATGCATGATCTCGACATGCCCTGAGGGAAAAATGATGCATGTCCCCCTCATGACCTGCTCCCCAAGCGTAGGCTCAGTGATGACTGATGCACCACCTCTGCAAAGGATCATCTCATCCCCCAACCTGTGGCTGTCAACTAGCACACCAACCTAGTGCCACTGCTGAGAAGTCTCTCGCCTAGTGTACTGAGTGTCATCCAAATATCTAGGGTGAACCTCGCGTACCCTGCTGCTCACGCCCAAAGTGCCAAAGGTCAAAAACATAATCAGCTATACCTGTGAGTGATGTCGAAGCGAGATAGGTGTGTGAGTCCCCACAGATACCGCTAAGTATCGCTCCTTTGTCTCTCCATCGATCCTGGGTGAACTACTACCAAAGGTAAGCCCGATGTCCCCGTCCATGAGTCTCTCTGGAAGAAATGCTCTAAGACCCTGCTGTGCAGTACCGTATGCCCTCGCATACCACTGATCATCCATATACTCCTCAACATGCCACTGCACACTGAGGCATACCTCGGTATGCTGCTGGATACCATGTGCTACTGCTGTAGTACCCTGTACCGTCTCGTGCCCTGACTGTGTCCAGGCATCGGTCACTCTCCGCATGCTCTCAATGTGATGTAGGATACTCCTACTCCACAATGCAGTCCCACACACTATGGTACACCACCATGCTACTCCATGTCCACCGGCAATCCACCGCTCAATGCTAGAGGCTCCCTCACATCCCTGGATGTAATGACCTAGAGCGGTGCCTCTACATGTCGAACTACCACCAATCGGTAACATCGTCTCCATCGTCGTATCACTATACCTACCGACGAAAGGATCATCACTCCAAATCCTCCTCAAGGGGTCTGAGAAGAGAATCTCCCTGTGTGTCAATAGTGTTACCACCACTGCTCGGCTCCGCTGCGTCCTCTGTGCCCCACACAAAGGTGAAGAATCCTTGGCCCCATACAAGGCGCCATCTGGTGGCCTGCCAATGCCACCTCCTCCGACAAGCTCCTGCCAAGGTGTGCTGACCACCCCGTGATCCCGTGTATGAGTGTCATGCCAAGACAACCTAGGGAGTCTGCCCATAAACTGGTTGGCCACTGGAGCTGACCGAAACTGCACATGCTCTACTACTAGGCCAACTGTACTCTCCAAGACATAGTCAGTCGACCTGCCTGGGAAACGGTAGGTGATCCCACCTGGATCCCAATGCCAATCTGGGGTTCCTGTAATCCCCATGCATAGAAACTCCTGCTGAGCTACACTCGGATCCATCACCATCTCCATAGCCCGCTCCACCGAGTACCAACTCAAAATCTCTCTCCATCCAACCTCAACATGTGGATGTTGTACCCTGTGCAACTCTGATTGTCTCATACCGCTATCCAAGTCAACATATGAGATCTGGCTAGGTGGCTCTGCCTCTCTCTCTCCAATGGGAAGAGATGACCCAACAACACTGCTAGCCTCATCCATGCATGCCTGAAGGGGAATGATCTGACGCTCCAACGTGCCCTCTGGTTGTACCATCAGGGAATCCAGCTGTTCCCCAATGCGGACCAACTCGGCCGCCGACTTGGCACAAGTCACTCTCATACCCTCCAACTCCTGGTCCTGCAACAAAATGGTCTCCCGTACTGACGTGGCCTTCTCTCCCAAAACTCGAAGGTCCGCCCGAAGCCGATGATACCGCTGTCTGTGACCATCATCCAATACCTCTGTCCCTGCTAGTGCCTCATCAAAGGTGGATATATCTCCTATCGTCTCACCCATCTGTCGTGTGCTGCTACCACCTGAAGACTCGGACACGACTCCGGTCATCACCTCAATGGATGGCTCTACTGAGGTAGGCTCTACCTTCTCCACTACCACATCAACTGACATGGCCAAGGAGGTCTCCAATGAGGGTGAATCCTGTGTCACACTAGGTGTAACCTCAGACTCCCTGCAATCCTGTGTGCCCTCATCCTCCAAGTGCGTGGTAACCATTTTAATGGTTTCCCTCTCCGATACACGGTCAAGCTGGAAAGAGGTATCCAACTTGTCCACCCAAGCTTTTTCTGAGCGCCTGGATGATCCGTCAAATGTCGGTAGATGGAATCTGTCCACTGTGCGCTGTAAGCCCCCATCATGTGAGCGCCTGTTCCCTCTGTGAAAGTTGTGAGGTCTACTATCACGCTGGAGCTGAACAAAGTCTCTGAACGAGAGAGCCTCCATGAACTCTTGCCCGTATGCCTGGTACTCTGCAAAATAGTCACCCATGTGGCCCGGCTCCAGCTCTCGCTGTGCTGCTGCCCCTGTGTCTTCATCCAGAAACGTGGGCATGGTAGGACGTGTGGGTGTATGTGATGCCATATGCTGAGTGGCACCATGCTCCGGCAAATGGTGGGATGTGCCTGATCCCTCACCAATCTGAAAACTAACCTCCAACGCAGTGAGTCTCTGTGAAATTTCCTGCATGTGTTGGAGTGCCTTTCTAAATCTCCTCTCATCATCATCACTTGCCATCGGCTCTTTCTGCTATGTGTCTACAGGCTCCTCAGAAACTGCACGACTGCTGCAAAACCATACTGCTACTTAACTTCGACCTCCGATTTACCCACTGAAAACTACTCAGAAAATTCCATGAATTTGGGAAGGTGATCCTTGCCCAAAACCCAGAAATACCCAGAAAACGTTTCTTCTAATTCCAACCTTCAAAATTTGGCCCTTTATATTTTGGCCCTTTTTCCAATTTCGTTTTTGGTCCTGCAACTGCTAGTGCTCTCCAAAATGCCAGCAAACCTATGTATGATCTCTTTCCCAATGTCATAGACCACAGGCTGAGCCAGATCTATGCTCTGATACCACTGTAATATCCCCAACGGGAAATAGACAGTAATACCCAGAAATACAAACATGCAAATATGTAGAAAAATGCCGGGACTGGAAAATAAAGCAAGTACACATAAAAATACTAGAACGCTAAGCCATTTTATTAATTCTGAGAATACATGTATGGGTACAATAGATAATCAGAAGGAGTGCACCTATCCTTGCACAAGGCAAGTGAAGACCCTCTCAGAATAAGAAATGGCTGCAAAAGAGACTGCGTCCTAGCTGCTGGAGAAATCTGCCGTAGAAAGCTGCTGCTACAATGCACTGGAACTAGGGGCTGATCCCCTAACTGGAATGAGCTGAAAATCGGTAGACTGCCTGTACTCACTGCTCCGGACAAAACCCAGAAACCATGAAGCAAATGCACCACCTCCGAAAATCCACCAATGAAGCCCTCCTCAAAGAAAACGCTGTCTCTCCCAAGCTCAGCGCAGAGGCTCAACTAAGATGCTGGAAAAGGGCCACAAATCCTCCTGCTAAACTCCCCAGCTGAATCAACAATCCCTCCAAGCTGAAATATGCTGAGGCTACCACGAAAATCACCCACAAAAACGCTGCACCACAGAAACTGCGTCCTCCCTCCTGAACTGCGTCCTCCCTCCTGGACTGCGCAGTCAATCTATGAGGCCAGCTACTCTGCAAAACGTCCCCCAAAATCTCTTGCAAATAAACCGCTGAAACTGAAGGAATACCTTGCCCGAGCAGGCACTCGAAGTCCCCCGGGGCCAAGGGCGAGATCTCCGACCGGAGACACTCAGTTCGCACTAAATAGTGCTGCAAACCGACTAAACAACCGGCGTGCTGAAGTAGACAGAAGTCTAGCTCACAATATCATCAACATATCAATAATGCCAAATGGAGTGAAACCCCCACCTTTTATAGTGCTAGCTCCCTCAAAACCCTAACTGCGTCCTTGAGTTCCTCTTTGACCTGCGCAGTTACCTTAGGAGCCTTCGTGAGGCCTCTCTCATGTGTGTGTGGACCCCCAAGGCTTTCCCCTTTAAGTTACAACGTTCATCTACTAGGAAAGCACTTTATTTTATTTAAGTGAGTTGACCCCTCTTTTCTCACTTTTATTTATTAATTAACTATAGTCGGCAAAACTATACAAAAATCAAATATTCCAATTAGCGGTGCTAATTAGGAATATTACACATATGAACAAACGTTAGCTCGTTTTTCTTCTTGGAAGAAATGACTATAGATAGAAAAATTGGTTTATTTTTCTGGGGCAGACGTAGCCAAGTGGACCAAGGCAGTGGATTGTGAATCCACCACGCGCGAGTTCAATTCCCGTCGTTCGCCCCATAAAATAAGTTAGAAAATGGACTGAATTCGATTCGTTGTTATTTTCATATTTTGGTGAAAATATTTCTATCTATGTAATAGAACTGGACACTCGAGCCTTCTTTCTTTGTGGGAAACATGAGCCCTTTTTTGTTGGGTCGAAGTTGCAAAAGAAACTGCTGGGTCGAAGTTCATAATGACATATGCAATCATAATTTTATTTATTTGATGTAAAGAGAAAAATTAATTTATTATTTTCGTTCTTGAGGCATGGGTTTCATGCTCAAGGGAAATTTATTTTATAGGTCAAGCACCCATTGAGTGCTTCTAGTTCTTGTCTTTGAGTCAAAAAGTCATAAGAGTCATTTTCATGTATGGACGACCCTTTTGGGCATGTTACGTATTGTAAAGAAAATTGATTTGAGTCAATTAGAGTCAAAGACTCTCCAAGACCTTGTCAACGGGCAAGCAAAAAGTTAGCTGAAGATCAAGATGACCTCATGGAGGCAATTCATACCCCTAGAAAGCCTATATATAAGATGGAACTCGACCTCATTTGAATTTTGGATACACATCAAGCAAGTTCGATCTCCTCAAGAAACAAGTTGGAAAAGGACAAAAATCAAGGATAAGAAAAAGAAATGTAAGATCAAAGTTTTTGGGCCTCTCTCTCTCTCTCTCTCTCTCTCTCTTATGTTAGGGATTTGGAAGTTGTTAGGCAAGTTGAAGTACTAGAAAATTGTTGGGTCAAAGTTGCAAAAGAAAATGCTCGTTCGAAGTTGTAAAAGAAACTGCTAGTTCGAAGTTGAAAAAGAAATTATTGGGTCGAAGTTGCAGAAGAAACTTCTGGGTCGAAGTTGTAGAAGAAATTTCCGGGGTCGAAATTGTTGGAAAGAAAGCTCATCAAAAAGAAAGGTTGAGTTGGCCTTGAAGTGGTCTCTTTCAAGGATCTTAGGTCTTGGAATTTTTCATTTGAAGATTCTATAAGAAGAGAAGAATTCTTGTGGGTTTTCCTCTCAAAAGGAGAGGTTTTGGCCCTGGCGGATAACCTACATCTTGTGTTCTCTTGTCTAATAGTTCTTTATTGTTTGGTAGTTGTTTGATGATAAGAAACACTAATTTTAATCAAGTGAAAAAAGAAGCTAATAAAGTTAAGTAAAAATACATCAAAGCAGTTATCAAAGTTAGAGAATCACCTAATTTGCTGCCCCTAGATTTCTTAACATGGTATCATAGCTAAGGTGATAAGACAAGAAAAGGCAGCTTGAAGAAGGACCATCAAAAGGAGTATCAAGAAATGTCAAGACATAAAAGGATATCGTACCATCAAAAAGGGATACTCAAGGGCCGAGTTCAAGGAAATCATCAGGAAGGACTAACCCTCTCATCTTCTTGAAGGAAGATCATAGAAGACCTCAAAACCCTAGCTCATCCAAAGGAGAGTTCCACACTTGAAGCATTCATGGGAAGCTCGCACATTTTACAATCATCATCTCAAGGAGAAGAAGATCTCAAGGACCCCACCTCCACTCAAAGAAAGAAGGACTACCCATTGAAGCAACTTGAAGTCCCTACATAAAAGAAGAAGCATTGCCATCATCATCCAAAAGAATCAAGGTGATCTCCCTCTCTTTGAAGAAAGGATCACATCTCAAGCATATTTGAAGAAGGAAATTTGGAGAAGAAGCATTGTGATCTTCAAGGAAGCAAACATCATCATCAAAATCAAAGGCATCAAGTTGAAGATATCACCATCAAGAAACGTCTTCACCTAACAAGTAAGTATCTCTAAATTTATGTCTGAATCTATTATCAAAATGACTTCATTTTGCAAGGAGAGCGACATAGGAAATATTAAAAACTGACAAATTAATTTAATTAAGTCATCTCTAGGTGTAATTTCCAGAAACTATGTCTAGGTATTGGAGAAAACATATATTCTAACCTCTCTGCCAAATCTCGAGGCTAGAACACATCTGATGCTACAAAAACTAACAGGTTGAAGAGTTTAACAAGATATTTAATGGTATTATTATGGAAATATCTCAAGATTATAAGCCTTTTGATAAATCTCTTCTATATTTTTACATTTATGCTTTTAATCCTTATACCTCATATGAGTTAAGACGTGCTAAGACCACTAACTATAAGGTTTACAAGGCTTTAGCAGAACTCAAAAAGGATAAAAAAACATCAAGGAAGTCTGAAATTCCTGGCTTTGATAGGGCTGCAACTACATTAAAAAAGCCTAACAGTAAAGAAATTAAATAATATGATGACGACCCTATGCAAAAAATACTGCAAAAACTTGAAAGCATGGAGCTTAACCAAGTGAAATTAATCTCTAACCATGCGAAGGAAATAAGTACTTTGCAGTCTAGGATGGTCCAAATGGAAAGAGATCAAGCGCGGAATTTCCAACCTAGGAATCATAATAATAATCGAAGTAATAATACTTGGCAGATAAAAGGACAATCTAGTGAGCAGAGACCTACCAATCGGCTTGAATCTGCAAATCATGTGGAGGAGGCTCCTCCTTTGTAAGATTCCTAATTAGCGACAGCTAATTGGAATATTCGATTTTGTTCAGTTTTGCCGTCTATAGTTTATAAATAAATAAAAAGTGAGTGGAGAGGGTCTAACTCACTTAAGTGGAATAAAACACCCTCCTAGTAGCACAACGTTGTGACTTAAGGGGGAGCCAAGGGGGCCAAGCACCACATAGAGAGGGGGCCCACGTATGCTCTAGAAGCTACTGCGCAGGAGAGGATGAGCACGTGGCAAGAGAGGGAGGCTACGTTGAGGAGATGGGCCTTAGGGTTGGAGGAAGGCCAACGTTATAAAAGAGGGAGGAGCCTTCTCATTTGATTCATTCTATTGTTGATGATATTGAGCTAGAAGTTTTGTCTACTTGAGCACGCTGGCTGTTTAGCCTATCTGCAGCACTGTTTAGTGCATTGAGTGTCTCTGGTCGGAGATCTCGCCCTTAGCCCCAGGGGACTTCGAGTGCCTACTCGGGCAAGGTTATTTCTTCAGCATTTTGTGAGTGGTTTTGGTGTTTGGGTTTGTTGCAGAGCTGAGCATTCATAGAGAATGCGCAGTCATTGAGAGGGAGGACGCAGTCCATCTTGGAGGTGTTCCGGATCGGGATCTCGCAGGAGATTCGAGCTGAGATTTTGAGCAGAGGATCGGCCTTTGCCTTTGGGAGGATTTTGGTGGAGTTTGGGGCAGCATTTCAGTCATTCTCATTTAGCCTCTGCGCAGATTCTTGGAGGCCAGCGTAATTCCCCAAGGGGGTGTTTTCCGGAGGTTTTCGGAGGTTGGCAATTTTTTATATGGTTTTTGGGTTTTGTCGGGATTGGTGAGTAGAGGAGGATTCCAGATTTCCAGTTCATTCCGGCAAGGGGAACAACCCCTAGTCTTCAGTTCATTCCAGCAATAGCAGCTACACGGCAGTTTTCCAGCAGCTGAGACGCAATTCAGAGAGCAGCCATTTCCTGTATATTCTGAGAGTATTTCTTCACTTGCCTCGAGCAAGTTTAGGTGCCATCACTCTGATCACCTATTGTACTTCATTATCTTTCTCAGTTTAATAAAATGGCTTAGCATTTCCTCTCTATATATCTAGATGAGTTGCCGTACATTCTGTTTATGTTATTATATGTCTGCTGCACTGTTATTTTTATATATTCTTGAGCATTCTAGTTCTATACCACTTGGTGTGTTTATCTTTCACTCTTAGACAGAGTCTGGAAAGGGCCAGGTAGCCTCCGAATTTCGTCCTCTTTTCAGAGGCGGCATATTCGGTAATTTCCCTCCCAGTCCATCTGTGGTTGGAGTTTGCTGTGTTTTAGAGATATCCCCGAAACGGGATATTACAGTGGTATCAGAGCATAGTTCTGGCTCAGCCTGTGGTCTATGACACCGGGGAAGAGACCATATATTTGTTACAGAGGCAGGAAGTACAGAGACCATGAGCGTAGGTTGGAGAACACCTACGGAGAGGGAGACTGTGTTCGAGTGGTGGACACAGAGCAGGAGAGAGAGCCTGTGACAGACGCAGAGCAGGAGGAGCCTGTATTACATTCAGAACAGAGAGGGTTGATGGTAGATGACACAGAGGCCAAACAGTTTGGGGAGGCACTCCTCAAATCGGTGCAGGATTTAGCTAGACAGATTGAGGTAATGGGTCAGAGATTCACCGCTGTAGAGGCTAGACAGCGTGAGACCCCACGGGTTTTCTAGGTAGGAGAGGGATCAGGTACATCCCATCATTTGCCGGAGCATGGTGCTGCTTAGCATGATACTCCTCAGCCAATGGCTTCATGTGCACCTACCCGCTCTACCATGCCCACTTTCTTGGGAGCAGACACAGGGGCAGGAGCTCAGCAGGAGGCAGAGCCCGGACACATGGGCGAGTATTTTGCAAAGTATCAAGCCTATGGGCAGGAGTTCAGGGATGCTCTCTCATTCCAGGATTTTGTTCAGCTCCAGCGAGACAGTAGACCCCGCGACCATCATAGAGGGCACCGACATTATCATGATGGAGATACCCACCGCACATCTAGCAGATTCCATTTTCCTACGTTTGATGGCTCATCAAACAGTTCAGCAAAGTCTTGGGTGGAGAAGCTGGACATCTATTTCCAGCTTAACCAGATGTCGGAGACGGAAGCCATCAAGGTGACGACATTACATTTGGATGGTGAGGCCCAGGACTGGTGGTTCCATGGGATGGTCACACTCGGACATTCTACAATGACGACATATGCCGAGTTTACCAGGAGGTTGATGGAGCGATTTGACCGGAGGGATCCAGAACAGCACTTTGTTGAGCTGACGAGGCTCAAGCAGACTAGGAGCCCAGAAACGTACATTGCAGATTTCTTGAGGATTTCAGTGATGGTGCCAGATCTATCCACAGCACGGATGATCTATATGTTTGTGGAGGGGTTAGCAGAGCCACTTCGGGGATTAGTGAGATCTACTAGACCAGCTACACTCCAGGATGCTATTAGCAGGACACGGGATGTACAGGATGCATTGCCCAGGACTCATACACCTTACCCCCAGAGACAGGGTTTCTAGTCCAAGGGAAAAGATGTGAGGGTTCCACCCCCGAAGGGGAATCCAGGACGAGCACAGATAGATGATGATGCTAGGAGGGAGCTAAGGAAGAAGCGGTTGTGCTTCACTTGTCAGGAGCCGTGGGCACCAGGGCATAGGTGTGCTATTGGCAAAGCACACTTCATTGAGGTCTTCTCCAATGATAGTGGGGAAGAGGATGAGGAGGATGATGAGGAAGCAGGAGATAGTCAGACGGCCCAGGATCAGTTGCCACCTCCACCTCCAGGGACAGGAGGTGCAGCTTTTGCACCCACAGGAGGGACCCTTGCAGCCTTGCGAGGAGTTCCCAAGTATTTGACGCTACGCGTACGAGGGACAGTACATGGCCAGCGAGTGTCAGTTTTGGTTGACAGTGGGGCAACCCACAACTTCATTGATGCACAGATGGTCGAGCGGAGAGGTATACCGACCGAGAGCTTTGACGGATTTTCAGTTTTGGTCCCAGGAGCCCAAACGATGCAGTGTGCCCGGTATGTTCCAAAGTTGGCAGTGACGATGGGTACCTACACCGTGATCGATCACTTTTTCGTGGTCAACATACAAGATACCAATGTGGTATTGGGTGTTCAGTGGTTGATTACTCTGGGGAAGGTCACCACGGATTGGGAGGCCTTAGAGATGGAGTGGGATGATAAGAAGACCGGGAAGCATGAGAAGATCCGTGGGATGCACACTTACCCACCTCAGACAGTTTCGGCACACCGAATGGAGGCAGATTTCCGGAAGGGAGACATAGAGTGGGCGGTTGAGTTGCGGGCATCAGAGGCAGAGACCACCAGTCGAGCAGTTCATCCTGATATACAGGCCATCCTTGACAGGTATGATGCAGTGTTTGGGGATATACCACCAGGTCGGCCACCGGACCGAGGGTTCGAGCACACCATTGAGCTTGAGCAGGGCATTGAGGCAGTGATCACTACCCCCTACAGGCATCCCAAAGCCTATCGGGATGAGATTGAGCGGGCCATCCAGGAGTTGCTGGCTCTTGGGCACATCAGACCGAGCACGAGTCCGTTTTCTTCTTCCGTGGTGTTGGTGAAGAAGAAGGACAACACCTTGAGGATGTGCATTGACTACAGGGCCCTGAACAAGAAGACCCTGAAGAACAGGTATACTATACCTAGGATCGATGAGTTGATGGATGAGCTGAGAGGAGCCAAGTTCTTCTCAAAGATTGACTTGAGATCAAGGTACCATCAGATTCGCATGAGGGAACAGGACATTCCCGAGACCGCCTTCAGGTGTCATTATGGGCACTTTGAGTTTTTGGTCATGCCTTTTGGGCTGACTAATGCACCAGCGACTTTTCAGTCTTGCATGAACCATATCTTTCGCAGTCATCTGAGGAAGTTTGTATTGGTCTTCTTCGATGACATACTCATATATAGCAGGACTTAGGAGGAGCATCTCCAACATATAGAGGCAGTACTACATATCTTGGAAGAGCAACAGTTCTATGCTAAGCTCTGCAAGTGTGAGTTTGGGATGACGGAGATGTCGTATTTGGGTCACATTATTGGAGTGGACAGAGTGAGAGTCCATGAGGAGAAGATTAGGGCCATCAGGGATTGGCCGGAGTCGAAGAACATGACGGAACTTCGAGGATTCATTGGCATATGTACTTATTACAGGAAGTTCGTCAAGAGTTTCTCACAGCTTGCTGCACTCCTTACAGATTTGACGAAGAAGGGGGCATTCAGTTGGTCGGATACAGCACAACGAGCTTTTGACAGGCTCAAGGAGATGATGAGTAGTTGCCCAGTGCTTGCATTGCCAGATTTTACGCAACCATTTGTCTTGGAGTGTGATGCGTCGGGAGAGGGGATCGGCGCAGTATTGATGCAGGGGGGAAACCCTATAGCCTTTGGGAGCTGGAAACTCCTTCCGCACGAGAGGTTGTATTCTATATACGACAAGGAGATGTTGGCCATTATGCATGCCTTGGCCAAATTCCGGTAGTATTTGGTAGGGAACAGATTCAAGGTGAGGACTGATCACAACAGCCTCAGATTCTTTTTGGAGCAAAAGTAGCTACAGGAGAGGCAGCAGAAGTGGATCAGTAAGATCCAAGCATATGACTTTGACATTGAGTATGTCAAGGGTAAGAATAACGTGGTAGCAGATGCCCTTTCACATAGACCAGCCACATTATCTCTTATGAGCTTGGATACAGATTGGAGGGCTCGACTTTTAGTGGAGTACTCCAAGGACAGATTTGCATGTGAGGTTCTGGATGGACAGGTGGCAGATGATAGGTACAGGGTGGTCGATGAGA
The DNA here is from genome assembly GCA_034641835.2 of Pinus albicaulis. Classification (NCBI taxonomy): domain Eukaryota; kingdom Viridiplantae; phylum Streptophyta; class Pinopsida; order Pinales; family Pinaceae; genus Pinus; species Pinus albicaulis. The sequence continues at coordinate 1,146,180,566 of CM076570.1, forward strand.
TCATCTATTATAGGGACAGGATCTTCTTGATAGAGGGATCTCAACTTAAGAAGAAGATACTCCAGGCATCACATGATTCTCCATTGGCAGGCCATCAGGGGTTTACCAAAACCTACAGGGCCATTAGAGAGAGGTTCTCATGGAAGGGCCTCAAGGAGGATGTACTCCAGCACATCAGGGAGTGCGATGTTTGTCAGAGGAACAAGGGAGAGATGAGCCATCCCGCAGGATTGTTGCAGCCTCTTCCCATTCCGAAGGGGAAATGGGAGAGCATATCGATGGAATTCATCACAGGATTGCCCATGGTACAGGGCAAGGATTGTATCTTTGTTGTCGTTGATCAGCTGACAAAGTATGCGCACTTTTTCGCCATATCCGCGCATTACACAGCAGCACAGGTGGCCAAGCTGTTCTTCAGAGAGATTTTCAGGCTGCATGGTCTTCCTAAGACCATCATCAGTGACAGGGACAGCCGCTTCATGGGCGGATTTTGGCAGGAGCTTTTCTGGCTAGTGGGGACGAAGTTGACACCAAGTACCAGTTATCACCCACAGACGGATGGACAAACAGAGATAGTTAACAAGTGGCTGGAGGGCTACCTGCGTAACTATGTTAGTGGGCAGGAGCGAGCATGGCTGAAGTGGTTGCATTTGGGGGAGTACTGCTACAACACGACACATCACATGTCCATTGGTATGTCGCCATTTTATGCTTTGTATGGGTATCATTCCTTATCTTTTGCTGATGTGATGTTCGGTGCTAGCAAGGCTCCTAGAGCCAAGATTTGGATCCAAGAGAGTCAGGACATTCTCCGAGCTCTCAAGGACAATATGGCGACAGCACAAAACTAGCAGAAGCTGTATGCCGATAGAGGTCGGGTGGAGAGACAATTTGAGGTAGGGAACTTGGTCTACCTACGATTACAGCCATACCGACAGTCGTCGCTGAAGCAGAAGGGAGCTGAGAAGCTCAAGCCTCGCTTTTACGGACCATACAGGGTGATACGCAGGATTGGCAAGGTTGCATATGAGTTGGAGCTGCCCCAAGGCAACAAGATCCACAACGTTTTTCATGTATCATTCCTGAAGAAAGCGCTGGGGCAGCAGGTTACAGTGACAAAGGAGCTACCACCCATGGATGATGAGGGGCATTTGGTGTTGCAGCCACAGGCTATTATTGATACCAGGGAGAGGCAGCTAGGGAGCAAGACAGTCCAGAAATTCTTGGTGAGGTGGAAGAATTTGCCGGATGAGGATGCCACTTGGGAGAGTGAGAAGATTTTGCAGCATCCATCACTTCAGTTGCTTGAGGACAAGCAACATTTTGCCGGGGGAGACTGTAATATTCCTAATTAGCGACAGCTAATTGGAATATTCGATTTTGTTCAGTTTTGCCGTCTATAGTTTATAAAGAAATAAAAAGTGAGTGGAGAGGGTCTAACTCACTTAAGTGGAATAAAACACCCTCCTAGTAGCACAAAGTTGTGACTTAAGGTGGAGCCAAGGGGGCCAAGCACCACGTAGAGATGGGGCCCACGTATTCTCTAGAAGCTACTGCGCAGGAGAGGATGAGCACGTGGCAAGAGAGGGAGGCTACGTTGAGGAGATGGGCCTTAGGGTTGGAGGAAGGCCAACGTTATAAAAGAGGGAGGAGCCTTCTCATTTGATTCATTCTATTGTTGATGATATTGAGCTGGACGTTTTGTCTACTTGAGCACGCTGGCTGTTTAGCCTGTCTGCAGCACTATTTAGTGCATTGAGTGTCTCCGGTCGGAGATCTCGCCCTTAGCCCCGGGGGACTTCGAGTGCCTGCTCGGGCAAGGTTATTTCTTCAGCATTTTGTGAGTGGTTTTGGTGTTTGGGTTTGTTGCGGAGCTGAGCATTCATAGAGACTTCGCAGTCACTGAGAGGGAGGACACAGTCCATCTTGGAGGTGTTCTAGATTGGGATCTCGCAGGAGATTCGAGCTGAGATTTTGAGCAAAGGATCAGCCTTTGCCTTTGGGAGGATTTTGGTGGAGTTTGGGGCAGCATTTCAGTCATTCTCGTTTAGCCTCTGCGCAAAGCCTTGGAGGCCAGCATAATTCCCCAAGGGGGTTTTTTCCGAAGGTTTTCGGAGGTCAGCCATTTTTGATATGGTTTCTGGGTTTTGTCGAGATTGGTTAGTAGAGGAGGATTCCAGATTTTCAGTTCATTCCGGCAAGGGGAACAACCCCTAGTCTTCAGTTCATTCTAGCAGTAGCAGCTACACGGCAGTTTTCCAGCAGCTGGGACGCAGTTTAGAGAGCAGCCATTTCCTGTATATTCTGAGAGTATTTCTTCACTTGCCTCGAGCAAGTTTAGGTGCCATCACTCTAATCACCTATTGTACTTTATTATATCTCTCAGTTTAATAAAATGGCTTAGCATTTCCTCTCTATATATCTGGATGAGTTGCCGTACATTCTGTTTATGTTATTATATGTCTGCTACACTGTTATTTTTATATATTCTTGAGCATTCTAGTTCTATACCACTTGGTGTGTTTATCTTTCACTCTTAGACAGAGTCTGGAAAGGGCCAGGTAGCCTCCGGATTTCGTCCTCTTTTTAGAGACGGCATATTCGGTAAATGCCCTCCCAGTCCATCTGTGGTTGGAGTTTGCCGTGTTTTAGAGATATCCCTGAAACGGGATATTACATCCTTATTGTAGAGTCTGTGATGCTCTCCATGAAGAGGTTACTTGTCCTATTGTTAAAAGGATTATTGAGAGTGGAATGTTTGGGACAAGTAATCAAATTAATGTTGTGGGTAAAGAATATCATTTGTCTCGGGAAGATTGGGCAGAAGTTAAAGAGCATAGCCAAGAAGTTAGGCCTTTCAATTCTTCCTATAGTATCAATAACTTTGGCCAGGAGAAGGACTTGTTAGTCAAATTATTTGGTGAAAATCCTTCACGAGAGAAAGTTCTGGAAATTTCTAAAGATAAAGGGTTGACTTATTAGGAGAGGTATTGTTAATCATGCCTTAGTGCCTTCACCTTATCTTCTCTCTACCACTTACAACGAAAGCAGGCTCAATATAGAAAGGATTGAAGGGTTTAAACTTAGAATAGGCATTTAATTAAAATTATCCAAGATTCCTGCATTTCACATTAGTCGTAGGATCTGCATTACATATAAGATAGTTATTCATCCAAGCAGCAGTTGCTCATCAATTACTTGGTCCTAAATTTCTTAGCAATATAGTTGACTCCAAAGGCACTGGTATCAATCGTCTAAATCTAATCAAATCTTTTAAATCTTGTTAAATCTAATACGAGTATTTGGTCGCTCAACTGTGTCTCCCGGATTGGTTTGTTCCCAACTAGTCCTTCTTCATTCCATTTTCTGTAGAGTCTACCACCCTTAGTATGTTGTAGGGATACAACTTAAACAGAGAGATTGGGGATCAAGGTGACAACCCCCGATCTAAGTTGTTGTCGCGGTGCCTAGATTTTCTGTGCGACAACAAGGCCTTTGAAGATAAATATGGAGATAAAGAAAAGGTCAAACCGAAAGGTGAAGCAAAGGAAACTCAAGAAGCTGAAAATGATTTCATCAAAGAGTCAACTCAAATGGTTAAATATATGCAACTGAATCAAACACATGTAATTAAGAGTATGGAGGTTAACCAGGCTCAACTCATCAAGAACATGGAACTTAGGCAAGCAAAATTAATAGCAGATCATGCCAAAGAAATGAGTTCCATGGAAGCTAATTAGATCACTCTTCAAAACAGATTGTTGGCTATATAAGAAAAAAATGCTAAGGAATTGGAAACCATGATGACAACCATGCAAAATCATTTGATTACCATAGAAAAAAATCATGTCAATGAAATGGGTGTTATTCAAGTAAATCATAACATGATAAAGGACATGCAAGCTGGTCATATATCTCTTCAAAATAGATTGTTGGCCATGGAGTAAAAGCAAGTATGATTAATAAAATCTATGGAATCAAGTCATGCAAAAGAAATCAGTGCCATAGAGGATAAGTAATAAAATAAAATTTCCACCCTGCAGGATAAGTTGGAAAAAACGGAAAAATTACAGGTACAAAAGTTCCAACCCAAGGCAAATAATATGCAGCAAAGGAATAGGGAACTTTCAACAGATCATAAATCTCCTTGTTTACTGAAGCAAGCTCCATCCTACTATGAGGAGGTCATTTTTTCCATTGAGAAGTGGCTAATTGAAGGCGATCTGGATAAAAGGGAAACTGAAGGATATCAGGTTAATACATGTAAGGTTAATCCATCACCCTTGATAGAACATATGCAGAATGAAGAGAGGCATGTCACGAATATCTTGTATACCTAAAAATTTTCATCTGAAAATTTTCAAGATCAAGCATATTGTTCTACATCATCAACATCATATTCTACCACAAAGAAGAGTATGAAGAAGAAGAGAAAAAGAAAGAAGCCTGAAAAATCTGATGTTCATATACAACACAACATGGGATAAGTCAGAGTCCTAAAATGATTAAGATTGCACATGGCACATCTAAGAAACAACCTATCGATCTGCCAAAGAGCAGGCAGATGCTTAAAAAAGACTTCATTGAACACATATAATGCCATAGGGCATCCTCTGTAGAAATTATTCAAAGGGATTCAATCTAATCTTGTAATGTACTAAAACAAAATACTGAATCCTTTTACAATTTGCGGAAACCAAATACGATCGCACAATCACATAAAAATAAGAGAAAGAAACTATCTATTGCACAACACAAGATGTATCTGGGGAAAGATACTGCTCAAAACCCCGCTATATGTATATAGTATAAAGCCAATACCATGAAACAATACAATGATTTTCTCTCACTGAGAAAACCCCTGCACTCTGCTGACTCTCTCACTCTAATCTAGGAAAAATCAGTTAAATACTTAACCAATTCTCAGCCTCTGTCTGACTAGTCTTGCTTACACATTCTTAGAGGAATTGAGGCCCTATTAAATAAGGAAATTCCCAAGAACTGATTGCGTAATTCCTTCAAGGCATCCTGATGACTCTATACCTGACCTGTACAAGTTTCTAAATATACAACTAATAATTATCTTCCCTTTAACCTCAAACTCAACTAGGCCTTAATTAGAAATGACATGCAACAACTATTTATAGTGAATTATTTGTTAACTAATTGATCACTACTAGTGAATTAAATTAGATTTAATTCACTGGACCTATCACTAGCTCATCTCTTAGTTAGAACTAGTTAAACTTATTTTAACTCAATTAATTGAGTTAACTAATTACAACTCACAAATAATTGTAACTGGACCCCCTAAAATCATGGGAGTGTAGAAATTTCTGAATCTTAATTCTTATGCGGAAATTATTTTTGTTAATCCAGTTAAGCTTCTCCTACTTATACAAGTTATCAACTGAATAAATTCAAGTTAACATCAAAGCAAAACACATAACAGATCTCTACCAATTCAGATCTAGAATAAGCACATGCACACATAGACAAAGTGACACAGTTATTTCTGGACAAACTATCCCCGGAAAAACCTAATGTGGGAAAACCAGTCTCTGGCTACTAGAGGGCTCTATTATTAAGAATATTTCTGAATACACAACTCTGGGTTTCAGATCTGGAAAACCCTACAGAGAAAACTCTAGATCTGCAACACTTGGCTGATCTAAAACCAACAATACTAACTAATCCACACCCTCAAACGGGATTTACAGAACTCAGCCAGATCTAGGCCTAGGAACCCCAGATCTACCCCTGAAAGACACTGCGTCAGCTTCTGAATGCCTCTAAATGCTCAGCATTGTCACTGGAAGGGACTGCTGTAATATTTCGAATAGAAATAAACAGTAATATAAAGCACATAAACAAGAAACTACAACAACTAGAGAGGCATCACATGAACCAGACACAATATGGAGAACGCTGAGCCATTTTATTAAGTACTGAAAGATAAAATGAATAAAAAGGTGATCAGAATGATGGTACCTTGGCTTGCACTAGGAAAGCGTAGAAATACTCTCAGAATATATCGTGAAATGGCTGCTCCCTCAATGACTGCGTAATCTCCAAGCTGCTAGTGTTGTTGTCGTGCTACTGCTACTACTGGAATGGACTGAATCTTTGGGGCTGCTCCCCACCTCGGAAAATTCTGAAAATTTGGGAATGGCCTCTATTCCCAAAACCTAGAAAGCTTTTCAGAAATGGCTGACCCTCGAAAATAGCTCCCTTGAGGCTCTACGCTGTTCCTCAAGGAGGGACGCTGGCTCTGAATGAACGGCTCCAAAAGCTGGTCCATAACTCCACCAAAAAACTGGAATAGGAAAGGGTTGGCCCCTTATCCACTATCTCGGGGTGAATCCACCTCAAACTCCCAATCTGGAACAACCTCTCCACAAGACTGCGTCCTCCCTCTCATTGACTGCGTTATCTCTCTGCATGGGTGCTCCTCCCGTGATAGCTGCAACTCCCACTGACAAAATAAGGATGGAACTCCTCACCCGAGCAGGCACTCGAAGTCACTCGGGGCTGAGGTTGGGATCTCCGAACGGAGACACCCGGTGTACTGAACAGTATGTGCATACTTTGCTAAACAGCAAGCGTGCTCAATGTCAAGAAGACAATTCTCAAAATGCATAATCAAAATGAATGAGAATGAGGAGACCCTTCCTCCTTTTATGCTTGGTGAGCCTCTCCCTCACCTAGGCCCCACCAATCCCTGCACTGCCACTTGGCCACTAGGCCCCACCTTGCTAATTCGATATGTCTCCTTAGTGACTTTAGGGAATGCTTTTATCCTAAGTGTGAGCTAAGTGCTCCTTCACCCACTTTATTCATATTTTAAATTTATAAAGGCAAAATTAGTCAAAATTAATATTTCCAATTAGCTGCTGCTAATTGGGAATATTACAGTCCTCCCCACCAAAAATTGCTTGTCCTCAAGCAAAGCCTGAACAAGCCTCCTCTCTAGCTGATGCTCCCCACCATCACTGTAAAATGTGCCTGGGTCCCAAATGCGCCACTGAATCTTCCCTGTCCTCTGTATCACCCTGATGTGGAGGGATCTCTCAATGCCGGGATCCCAAGCCATCTTGTCCAACATGAAGCTCCACCTGCTCCACTCACCATCCCGCCATGCTAAGGAAATCCACCACTTCATCAATGACTCGCTAAAGCCCGATGGAAGATATACATGATCTCCCCATGTAGTATACAGCTCACCCCAAGAGTTTATCGAGATGTGTAGAGCTGTAATGCTCAAGTATCCTGCTAATCTCTTAGAGGTACCAACATGCTGATGTTGTGCTACTCTGATCATGAGATACTCCCTGTCATGCCCAAACTGTATCCTCCTCTCCTGAGACCTAGTGGCAGGAGATCTATGAGAGATAAGCTCATCCAGACCAAGAATCGCCATGATGCCAATACCTACCCCTCCGAATGCAGCTCTGAATCTATGCAGCAACAGAGAAAGTCTGCCTTGCCATCCGATGAAGGCCTCTGTGTACCCCCATGTGCCAAGCCAACAGTGAACTAGATCACTCTCTGTCCTGACTCCGACCATCATGAGACAGAATGGGCTATCAATCAACTGAATCTCTACATCCCATAGTCGGACCTGCTACACCATAGCTCTGACAACTGCGGGAATCCCTCCGTGCCTCATCTCTAGTCCCTGCTCGTGACCAATATAGAGGGTCCATATATCATGGGAAAATATGATGCATGCTAACCTGCCCTGTGTCGCCCACTGTGTAGAGCTGGAAGCCATATGTGACAAATAGCCACCCCCTTAATGCAATCAATAGATAGATATCTGATACTCGCAATTGACTCAAGGTATGTGGATCCCTCCTGTCCCTGCCAACCATCTCCACTGGATCTGCCATCCACCCTCTCGATAATGTGTCGATACATTGTCTGGAGCCCAGACACATACTGGGATGCTACCTCTACTGTACCCAGTATCCTCTGCTCATGCATGGTCTCGACATGCCCTGAGAAAAGAGTGACGCATGTCTCCCTCATGACCTGCTCCCCAAGCGTAGGCTCAGCAATGACTGATGTGCCACCCCTGCAGAGGATCATCTCATCCCCTAACCTGTGGCTATCAACTAGTGCACCGACCCAGTACCATTGCTGAGAAGTATCTCCCCTAGTGTGCTAAGTGTCATCCAAATATCTTGGGTGAGCCTCGCGTACCCCGCTGCTCATGCCCAAAGTGCCAAAGGACAACAACAAAATCGACTGTGCCCGTGAGTGATGTAGAAGAGGGTCAGGTGCGTGAGTCCCCGCAAATACTGTCAAGTATCGCTCATTTGTCTCCCCATCGATCCTGGGTGAACTACCCCCAAAGGTAAGCCCAGTGTCCCTGTCCGTGAGTCTCCCTAGAGGCAATACTCTAAGACCCTGCTATGCAGCACCGTACACCCTCGCATACCACTGATCATCCATGTACTCCTCGACATGCCATTGCACACTGAGGCATACCCCCGTACACTGCTGGATATCCCCTACTACTGCTGTACCACCCTGTACCGTCTCGTGCCTTGTCTGTGTCAAGGCATCGGTCACTCCTCATGTGTTCACAATGTGATGTAGGACACTCCTACTCCACAATGCAATCCCACACACTACAGTACACCAGCATGCAACTCCATGTCCACTGGTAGTCCACTGCTCAATGCTAAATGCTCCCACACATCCTTGGATGTGATGGCCTAGATTTGTGTCTCTACATGTCGGACCACCCTCAATCGATATCATCACCTCCACTGTCACATCGCTATACCCGTCGACAAATGGATCATCATTCCAAACCCTCCCCGAGGGGTCCAAGAAGTGAATCTCCCTATGTGTCAGTAGTGATACCACCACTGCTCGGCTCTGTGACCTCTGTGCCCCACACAAAGGTGAGGAATCCTTGGCTCCATACAAGGGACCATCTGGTGGCCTGCCAATGCCACCTCCTCCGACAAGCTCCTGCCAAGGTATGTTGATCACCCTGTGACCCCGCGTATAAGTGTCATACCAAGACAACCTAGGGATTCTGCCCATAAACTGGTTGGCCACTGGAGCTGACTGAAACTCCCCTAGCGAATGCGCATGCTCTACTGCTAGGCCAACTGTACCCTCCAGGACATAGTCAACCGACCTGTCTTGGAAATGACAGGTAGTCCCGCCTAGATCCCAATGCCAGTTTGGGGTTCCTGTATTCCCAGCACCTTGAAAATCCTGCTAAACTACACCCGGGTCCACCACTATCTCCGTAACCCACTCCACCAAGTACCAACTCAAAATCTCTCGCCATCCAACCTCAACATGTGGATGCTGCACCCTGTGCAACTCCAATCGTCTCATCTCGTTATCCAAGTCAACATATGAGATCTGACTAGGTGGCTCCGCCTCTCTCTCTCCAATGGAAAGAGGTGACCCAACAATGTTGCTAGCCCCGTCGATGCATGCCTGAAGGGGGCTGCTCTGACACTCCAATGTGCCCTCTAGCTGTACCATTAGGGAATCTAGCCATTCCCCAATGTGGGCCAACTTGGCTGTTGACTCGGCACAAACCACTCTCATGCCCTCTAGCTCCTCGTTCTGTAACAAAATAGCCTCTCGTACTGATGTGGCCTTACCTTTCAAAACTAGAAGGTCGGCTCGAAACTGATGACACCGTTGTGTGCGACCTGTTGACCACACTTTGTCAACAACCCCATAGCAGTACACCCCCATTTTTTCAAATGGGGCTTATCATGTTCGAGGTTCACGTCATCCAGATTTCATCGACAGACGACATTTTGTTATAAATTATGTAAACCCATTCTGCATGTTATGATGTAAATGATCTAAGTAAGACCGTTAATGTATGTAACAACCTAGGTAAGCCTAGTATGTTATTGATGATTTCTATCCTAGGAGGTTTTTTGTCTCACTGATTCACGTAAGTGATTGGCAGAGTTTTTCCCTCCAGCCTCACCCCAAAGCTAGGGTGGATTTTGTCATCAGCATGCTAAGTGAGTCCTAGTGTTTTCTATCAGTCCTTGTAAAAGTAGTTTGGGAATAATCCTAGCTATTTCGCTAGATTATTTTATTACAAGATACTTGGTCTACTAGATCATGTTTTGAGTCGCAGAATTGGGTATTTATTTAAGGGTCTATACGAATGGGTATTACCCCTTCATGTGTCTAATTTTATTATCTTATGTAAAGAGGGTTGGAAAAAATAATTAAAATCCCCTCTCAGTCAATTAATTAAAATTTTTGGTCAAATTAATTAAAAATCTTAAGCCAAAAATTTAATTAATTTTAGGTCCTAGGTGAGGATAAAATTCTTCAAAGGAAAAATTCGTTGGTTCTTAAAAAAAGAAATTTTAAAGGCCCCAGGCCAAGGGAAAATTGAGAATTTTAAGAAATTTTGGACCCTTGGGCCTAGGTGGTTAAGTCAAAGTCAAAAATTTGAGGTAATTAACTCAAAAATAGTATTTTTGAGTTAATTAAAATGAATTTAAATGATAAATTCGTTTTTTCCACAAATTTATAATTTCGACCCGTCCAGATTAAAAGATATATCCCCAAGGGGGAAATAACCAAACACAAAATAAATATGCCGTACGTATAAAGAAAATACAATACTAAATCCGTATCATCGAATAATGACAATGTAATCTTAAAACTGAGCCATTTTATTAATCTGAAAGTACATAGAGAGGAGTACAAGAAAATCAGAATAAGTGCACCTATCCTTGCCCTAGGCAAGTGGAAACCCTCTCAGACAGAATAATGGCTGCAACAAGGACAACGACCTAGCTGCTCTGAAGGCTGAAGACTGGAAAACAGCTGATCTCAACTCCAAAACCCTCACCAATGAAAAACGCTGTCTCTGCTAGTGACAGCGCAGAAACAGATGAAGCACTAGGCACCAAAAACTCCAGACAGATAGATCAGCTACTGAAGGCTAGAAAAACGCTGTTGAGCCCTCTCACATAAGCCTGCTCCCCAGATCAGCGTCCTACCTGGTGGATCTGCCCCCCGAATGCTCAGATCTGCTGGATCTGAAGCCTCAAATCAGATCTGCGTCCTATCCCTCCTGATCTGCGTCCTCCTAGATCAGATCTGCTACCAAACCCCCAGATCTATGTTGGATCTGACAATATGTCTTCAGATCTGCAGCCTCCAAGGCTGGATCTGATGTTATCTCTTCAGATCTAGGCTAGATCTGCCAATATCTCCTCAGATCTGTAATCTCCCAAGCTGGATCTAGTGCTATACCTTCAGATCTGCAACATACCAGACTAGATCTGCAAATATCTGCTCAGATCTACCCTCTCCAAGACTGGATCTATCAATGGCCTTCAGATCTGCGTCCTTCCCCTCAAGATTGGACAACGTCCTCACTCCTCAAGCTGAACTGCGTCCTTCCTCCTCTTGGACAGCGTTTTCCCTGCTCAGATCTGGACAGCGTCCTCCCTGGAACAGCGTCCTCACTCTCCCGGCCTGATCAGCGTCCTTCCTCCTGCAGAAACAGCGTCCTTCCTCTCTTGAACTGCGCAGCCACAAGAGGGCTTCTTCTCTTCCCAGATCTACACCAGAAACTGCTGCTACCTTGCTGCTGAAACTGAAAAGTGTACTCAGAACAAAACCTTACTAGGGCGGGCACTCGAAGTCCCCCGAAGCTAAGGGTGAAACCAGAAATAACCTTACCAGGGCAGGCACTCGAAGTCCCCCGAGGCTAAGGGTGAGATCTCCGACCGGAGACACTCGTGCACTAAACAGTGCTGCAGACTGACTAAGCAACCGGCGTGCTGAAGCAGACAGAAGTCTAGCTATCAATAATAATATCAAATCATGAATGATCCAAATGAGGTGAGAACCTCTCCTTTTATAATGCCAAACTCCCTCCAAAACTTAACTGCGTCCTTACTCTCCTTTGACCTGCGCAGTTTACCTTGGGTCAGCCTGATGCCTCCCCCCATCATACTCATGTGGACCCCCAAGGCCCCCTCTCTAAGTTATAACGTCAATCTACTAGGAAAAGAACACTTTATTTATAAAGTGAGGTGACTAAAGTGAGGTGACCCCTCTTATTTCTCACTTTATTTATTATTTCTAGCTAAAGCGGCAAAATAAAGCAAAAATGAAATATTCCAATTAGCAAGGCTAATTGGGAATATTACAGTCTCCCCCGGCAAAACGTTGCTTGTCCTCAAGCAACTGAAGAGATGGATGCTGTAAGATCTTCTCATCCTCCCAAGTGGCATCCTCATCCGGCAGATTCTTCCATCTCACCAAGAACTCTCTGATCTTCCTGCTCCGCAGCTGTCTCTCCCTGGTGTCAATAATGGCCTCCGGTTGTAATACCAAGTGCCCCTCATCATCTGTCGGTGGTAGCTCCCCTATGACTGTCACGTGCTGGCCCAGTGCCTTCTTCAGGCATGATACATGGAAGATGTTATGAATCCGGCTGCCTTGGGGCAGTTCCAACTCATATGCAACCTGCCCGATCCTACGTATCACCCTGTACGGTCCATAAAAGCGAGGCTTAAGCTTCTCTGCCCCTTCTGTTTGAGTGAAGACTGTCGGTATGGCTGTAACCGTAGGTAGACCAGGTCCCCTACCTCAAAGTGTCTCTCCACCCGACCCTTATCAGCATACAACTTTTGCTGATTTTGTGCTGTGGCTATGTTGTCCTTGAGAGTCCGGAGGATATCTTGGCTCTCTTGGATCCATAACTTGGCTCGTGGAGCCCTGCTAACCCCAAACATCATGTCCACAAAAGATAGGGAATGATATCCATATAATGCATAGAAGGGTGTCATACCGATGGACATATGGTGAGTTGTGTTGTAGCAGTACTCGCCCAGATGTAGCCATTTCAGCCATGCTCTCTGCTGCCCGCTGACATAGTTACGCAAGTAGCCCTCTAGCCACTTGTTAACTATCTCCGTCTGCCCGTCCGTCTGGGGATGGTAGCTAGTGCTCGGTGTCAACTCGGTCCCCACCAGTCGGAAGAGCTCCTGCCAAAATCCACCCATAAAACGGCTGTCCCTGTCACTAACAATGGTCTTGGGTAGACCATGCAATCTGAAAACCTCCCGAAAAAACAACTCTGCCACCTGTGCCGCTGTGTGATGTGCCGAAATGGCGAAGAAATGAGCATACTTCGTTAGCCGATCCACTACCACGAAGATGCAGTCCTTGCCCTGTACTGTGGGCAACCCCGTGATGAAGTCCATCGAGACACTCTCCCATTTCCCCTCCGGAATGGGAAGTGGCTGCAGCAACCCTGCGGGATGGCTCATCTCTCCTTTGTTCCGCTGACAAACCTCGCACTCCCTGACATGCCGGAGTACGTCCTCCTTGAGGCCCTTCCATGCAAACCTCTCCCGGATGGCCCTGTACATCTTGGTGAACCCCTGATGGCCCGCCAATGGTGAATCATGTGAAGCCTGGAGTATCTTCTCCTTGAGCTGAGACCCCTCAGTCAAGAAGATCCTATCCCTGTAATAGATGACCTCATCGGCCACCCTGTATCTGCTATCTGCTACCTGTCCATCCAACACCTCGCATGCAAATCTATCTTTGGAGTACTCAACCAGTAGTCGAGCCTTCCAGTCAGCGTCCAAGCTCATGAGTGATAACGTGGCTGGTCTACGGGAAAGGGCATCAGCTACCACGTTATTCTTCCCCTTGACATACTCTATGTCAAAGTCATAAGCCTGGATCTTGCTGATCCACTTCTGCTGCCTCTCCTGCAACTGCTTCTGCTCCAGAAAGTACTTCAGGCTGTTATGATCTGTCCTCACCCTGAATCTGCCACCTACCAGGTACTGCCGGAATTTGGCCAATGCATGCATGATGGGCAGCATCTCCTTGTCATAGATGGGATAAAGCCTCTCATGTGGAAGGAGCTTCCGGCTCTCGAACGCAATCGGATGACCCTCCTGCATCAAAACTGCTCCAATCCCCTCTCCTGATGCATCGCACTCTAGGACAAAGGGCTGCGTAAAATCAGGTAGTGCTAACACTGGGCAACTGCTCATCACCTCCTTGAGCTTATCAAAAGCTCGTTGTGCAGTATCCGACCAACTGAATGCTCCCTTCCTCGTCAACTCCGTGAGGGGTGCAGCAAGCTGAGAGAAGCCCTTGACGAACTTCCTGTAATAGGTGCAAATACCAATGAACCCTCGGAGTTCTGTTATATTCCGTGGCTCTGGCCAGTCCCTGATAGCCCGGATCTTCTCCTCGTGGACTCTCACCCCGTCCACTCCTATGATGTGCCCCAGATATAGCATCTCCGTCAATCCAAACTCACACTTGGAGAGCTTGGCAAAGAACTGCTGCTCCTCCAGAATGTGCAAGACCGTCTCAATGTGCTGTAGGTGCTCCTCCCAGGTCCAGCTGTATATAAGGATATCATCAAAGAAAACCAGCACGAACTTCCTCAGATGATCCCTGAAAATATGGTTCATACAAGACTGGAAAGTAGAAGGTGCATTGGTCAACCCAAATGGCATGACCAGAAACTCAAAGTGCCCATAATGACACCTGAAAGCAGTCTTGGGAATGTCCTGTTCCCTCATGCGTATCTGATGGTACCCGGATCTCAAATCAATCTTTGAGAAGAAACGTGCTCCTCTCAACTCATCCATCAGCTCGTCGATCCTGGGAATGGGGTACCTGTTCTTCAGGGTCTTCTTGTTCAGAGCCCTGTAATCAATGCACATGCGTAAAGTGCCGTCCTTCTTCTTCACCAGCACTACTGAAGAAGCGAAAGGACTGGTACTGGGTCGAATGTGTCCAAGGGCCAGCAACTCCTGAATGGCCCGCTCTATCTCATCCCGATAGGCCTTGGGATGCCTATACGGTGTGGTGATCACTGCCTGTATCCCCTGCTCCAACTCGATCGTGTGCTCAAACCCCCGATCTGGTGGCTGTCCTGGTGGAATGTCTCCAAAAACTACTGCATACCTGTCGAGAAGAGTCTGTAGATCAGGGTGCACCGTCCGCCCCGTATCTACTACCTCTGAAGCCCGCAGCTCTACTGCCCACTCTATATCTCCTTTGCGGAATGTCGCCTCCATGCTGTGTGCTGATACTGTCTGGGGTGGATATGTGTTCTGCCCTCGTATCTTCTCATGCTTCCCCGTCTTGGGATCATCCCACTCCATCTCTAGGGCCTTCCAATCCGTCGTGACCTTCCCCAGAGTAATAAGCCACTGGACCCCCAATATCACATTGGTGTCCGGAATGTCCACCACAAAGAAGTGATCGGTCAAGGTATAAGTGCCCATTGTTACTGACAACTCGGGTACATACCGAGCACATGCCATGGTCTGATCTCCTGGTACCAAGACAGAAAACCCATCAAAGCTCTCCGTTGGTATGCCTCTCCGTGCGACCATCTGGGCATCAATGAAGTTGTGGGTAGCCCCACTGTCGACTAAGACCGAAACCCGCTGTCCGCGCACTGTCCCTCGTACGCGCAATGTCAGATACTTGGGGACTCCTCGTAATGCTGCCAGAGCTCCCCCAGTAGGTGCGAATGAGGCCCCACCTGCATCGGGTGGTGGAGGTGGTAAGGTACTCTGCACTGCATAACATTCTCCTGCCTCCTCATCATCCACCTCATCCTCTTCCCCGCTGCTCTCAGAGAAGACCTCTATGAAATGTGCCTTCCCTGCCGTACATTTGTGTTCCGGTGCCCACGACTCTTGGCAGGTGAAGCATAACCGCTTCCGTCTCAACTCTCTCCTGGCCTCATCATCAAACTGACCTCGTCCTGGATTCGCCTTGGGAGGCGGAACCCTCGTGTCCTTACCCTTAGGCTGGAAAGCCTGTCTCTGGGGATAAGGTGGCCGAGTCCTAGGCAAGACATCTTGTAGGTCACGGGCCCTAATGATAGCATCCTGTAGTGTAGCCGGTTTGTTCGACCGGACTAGGCCACGAAGTGGTTCTGACAGCCCCTCTACAAACATCGTGATCATCCGAGTTGTTGATAAGTCAGGTACCATCACTGAAACCCTCAAGAAGTCTGAGATGTATGCCTCTGCACTCCCCGTCTGTCTGAGCTTGGTCAGCTCGAGGAAAGGCTGATCCGGGTCCTTCTTGTCAAAACGTTCCACCACTCTCTTGGTGAACTCGGCATATGTCGTCACTGCGGAATGACCCAGTGTTGTCAACCCATGAAACCACCAGTTCTGGGCCTCACCCTCTAGATGTAATGCAGCCATCTTAATGGCCTCCCTCTCTGGCATCTGGTTAAGCTGAAAATAGAGGTCTAGTTTCTCCACCCAAGACTTGGCCGTAGTCTTCTGTGAACCATCAAACATCGGCAAATGAAATTTGCTTGCTGCACGGTGACTATCACGGTGGGAGCCACGTCCCTTGTTTCGCTCCCGATCATAAGACTTGCCGCCACATCGGAACTGGATATAGCGATCAAAAGGGAAAGCATCCATGAATTCCTGTCCCATGCTCCGCCAATCTGCAAACATAGCCGCATGTTGAGCTGGACCCCCATCTCTTGGTGCAGTTGGTTCCTCTTCCTCTACCGGAAAGGTAGGCATAGTGGGTCGCGTGGGTGCGGAATCGACCTTCTGTGCTGTCACAATGGGAATAGCGTCTGGTATGTAGCTAGACACGCCCGATCCTTCTCCTACCTGGAAAACCCTAGGGGGTTCTCTCTGTGTTCCCTCTATAGCTGCAAATTTCTTGTTTACATCCTGCATGAATGTATCCATCTTCTCCGTCAACTTCATAACGATATCCTCCATTGGATTCCGCTGTTCTGTTTCTGAATCAGAATCACTTCCCCCGAAGAGACTCTTGTAGGGGTTATCCCTGGACGTCATAGACTGCTAGCACCACAGGCTGAGCCAGATCTATGCTCTGATACCACTGTAATATCCCCAAAGGGAAATAACCAGTAATAAACAGAAATATGCCAAACAGATAAAGAAAATACAATGCTGAACCAGATCACTGAATAATGACACATAGAATTCCAGAAAACTGAGCCATTTTATTAATCTGAAAGTACATAGAGAGGAGTACAAGAAAATCAGAATAAGTGCACCTATCCTTGCCCTAGGCAAGTGGAAACCCTCTCGGACAGAATAATGGCTGCAACAAGGACAGCGTCCTAGCTGCTCTGAAGGCTGAAGACTGGAAAACAGCTGATCTCAACTCCAAAACCCTCACCAATGAAAAACGTTGTCTCTGCTAGTGACAGCGCAGAAACAGATGAAGCACTAGGCACCAAAAACTCCAGACAGATAAATCAGCTACTGAAGGCTAGAAAAACGCTGTTGAGCCCTCTCACATAAGCCTGCTCCCCAGATCAGCGTCCTACCTGGTGGATCTGCCTCCTGAATGCTCAGATCTGCTCGATCTGAAGCCTCAAATCAGACCTGCGTCCTATCCCTCCTGATCTGCGTCCTCCTAGATCAGATCTGCTACCAACCCTCCAGATCTATGCTGGATCTGACAATATGTCTTCAGATCTGCAGCCTCCAAGGCTGGATCTGATGTTATCTCTTCAGATCTAGGCTAGATCTGCCAATATCTCCTCAGATCTGTAATCTCCCAAGCTGGATCTAGTGCTATACCTTCAGATCTGCACCATACAGAACTAGATCTGCAAATAGCTGCTCAGATCTACCCTCTCCAAGGCTGGATCTAGCAATATGCCTTCAGATCTGCGTCCTCCTCTTCAAAACTGGACAGCGTCCTCCCCACAAGACTGATCTGCGTCCTTCCCCCTCCTGGACAGCGTTTTCTCTGCTCAGATCTGGACTGCGTCCTCCCTGGTACAGCGTCCTCACTCTCCCAAGCTGATCAGCGTCCTCTCTCCTCCTGAAACAGCGTCCTTCCTCCTCTGAACTGCGCAGCCACAAGAGGGCTTCTTCCTCTCCAGCCTTTAACTCAGAAAGCGCTACCTTCTTTATTTGTGCGAAAGAATGTGCACGAGAACAAAACCTTACTGAAAACGGCGGGCACTCGAAGTCCCCCGAAGCTAAGGGTGAAACCAGAAATAACCTTACCGGGAAGGCCGGGCACTCGAAGTCCCCCGAGGCTAAGGGTGAGATCTCCGGCCTGGAGACACTCGTGCACTAAACAGTGCTGCAGACCGACTAAACAACCGGCGTGCTGAAGCAGACAAGAGTCCAGCTATCAATAATAATATCAAATCATGAATGATCAAATGAGGTGAGAGCCTCTCCTTTTATAACATCAAACTCCCTCCAAACTTAACTCACCCTGGATTTGCGCAGTTTACCTTGGGTTAGCCTGATGCCTCCCCTCATCATATCCATGTGGACCCCCAAGGCCTCCTCTCTAAGTTACAACGTCCATCTACTAGAAAAAAGAACACTTTATTATAAAGTGAGGTGACTAAAGTGAGGTGACCTCTTATTTCTTACTTTATTTATTATTTCTAGCTAAAGCGGCAAAATAAAGCAAAATACTTCAACTAGCAAAGCTAGTTGGGAATATTACGATCTAGATTAAAAGATGATCAAATTTTATCGACGATCGATATTATTTTGACATGGATCAACCAAACTAGCCGTTGGAGATTTTGTCCTATAAATTAAAAGGTCTTTGTCAGTCTTGAATCATCCGATCTCAGGATCGTGCACTTGTCTTGGAAGCTCTTGTAATTTTTTTTTGAGCAATAAAGCATAAAGACTTTGGGGTTACAAATTTTGATGTTCCTTCTCGGATCTATGTGGTGATTTGTCCCTAAACTCTGCTACTTAATTTGGCATTTTATGGTTGATGGCCTTCATGGATTAATCTGCATACAGGTATCTTGTGCAGTTTTCTGGGTTCATAAAATGACATTTTGATTTTTTTGAAGGATCTCATGTTATTTTCTTGAATCTCTATCAATCTAAAGTTCAGATCTAAGTGTGCAGGGAAAAAAAAATTTAAGATTTGAGCGTCTGGGAAAGTCTTCGGTTGGACCAGCCGACTCTGATATAACATAAATCTGAAAAGCTCATTATTTGTTAGATTCCAACTCTGTCTTACGAAATTGGTGGTTTTGCAGGGTTTTCTAGGGCCTGTGCCTCTCGTTAAAAAATTTCATTTTCTAAAATTATGCTGAAAATTTAAATCTGGCTATGAGAGGCTCCCAAATTGTAGATTAGCCTTGTAAATTTGTATTTATTTTTTGGATCTGATAGTTTGTTTCTGTGCACAGTTTTGGTTCTGTTCGGGTTTTTGCAGGAGTGCGGGAAGTTTTTCTTAAAATCTCTTTAGATCTGAGCAAGATCTGGCCTCAAGATTGGGTCTGCTTCCAGATCTGGGCGTAATTTTAAAATCTCTGGTGCATCTTAAATCTGCACTCTGAAATCTGAGCTTAATAGAAAAATATTGAAGTTTGTTGGGCGAAATTTATGCGTACTGGGTTTATTCATTATTCCTCTGCCCTCGATTTCGAGCCAGCCTCATCCTCCGCCTTTTCTCCCTCCGATTTCATCTCCCGTCCTTCTCTTCATCCGCCATCTCTGTTGCATTACCTAGCCGCTGCTTCGACCCGTTTTCCTTCGCCGCCTTACCTGTCCACTGCCAAACCCATCATCCGTCTTCCATAGCCGGCTTCTCTTCCTGCATTTTTTCCCACGTCCAAGCTGCACCGTCATTACTTTCGTCGATCATCTCTGCAAGCCGCCTTACCTGTCCGCTGCCAAACCCATCGTCCCTCGGCCTTGCATCCTCCACGCCGTCATTCCTTCCTCCCTCACGCCATCGAGCCTTTGTCCGCTCCGTTGCCCTGCAGTTGTAAACAAAACACACACATTCAAATAAAGCACGTGAAGTTTAAACCCTTTGCACATGCGTTAGTTTTTTTGAGTCGGATTTGTTTTTTAGCAGTTATTTTAATTTTGATTTTTGTTTTAGTTTAGTTTTAGATTTATTTTTTTTAGATTTTAAATGTTAATAAATGATAGCATTAGTTTTTAGTTGTTAGATAGCATTTGTGTCGGTTTAGTGCTAGGTTTTAAAATAGATTTCGTTTTTTTTTTCATTTTGTTAGTTTAAGTTAGATTTAGATTTTAATTTTTTTAATTTTTTTTTTAGATTTAATTTAGTTTGATTTTAGATCTAACTTAGATTTTAGTTTAGTTTAGATTTTATTTTTTTCTAGATCTAACTTTTAAAATTTTAGTTTTAATTTAGTTTAGAGTTGGTTTTGTTTAGTTTTTTAATTCATAATGTTAACTGTAGTTTAGTTTAGATTTTAAATTTGTTTAGTTTTAGATTAGGATTTTGATTTTTTTTAGTTTAGCTTTAGGCTTTGGTTTAATTTTTAGGATTTTAATTTTTAGTTTTGTTTAATTTAGATTTAGATTTTTTTTCATTTGATTTAGATTTGAAAAATAATAATAAATAAAAAAGCTAAAAAAAATCAAAATTAAAAAAAAAAAAAAGTTTCGAAGTCCTATAGTCAAATGAGCCTTGAAATTTTTATCTAAGATTTGACTGTGGAAAATTTTAATTTTCGAATCAGGCTATATTGGAATATCATAATTTCGAAAATATTTCAAGCATCTGACATTTACACTTAATGATCGTTTCATGATAGCTTTGCTTCAGTATCTTAATGAATGATTGTGGTGCTTTCTATTGAACTTCATTGTGGTCATAGCATCAGTTATACATCTAATACTTAACTTTAATTGCATAATGGGATCTTTTAACTCCATAAGGCACTGGTTTTAATGTAATTGATCTTGGAAATCTCTTTAATCTTATCAAGTATTTGGTGTTTTAGCTGTGTCTCCTAGATTGGTTAATTTGCAACCAATTCTTGTCCTTCATTTCTGTTAGGGTCTACCTCCCTTAGCTTGCAAGGAGACGGCTTAGATAGAGAGATTGGGGATAAAGGTGACAGCCCCCGATCTGAGCTGTTGTCGCGGTGCCTAGACAATCTGTGCGACAACACGACCATCGTCCAATACCTCTATATCTCCTAGTGCCTCATCAAAGGTGGATACATCTCCTGGGACCTCACCCATCTGTCGCGCGCTGCTACCACCCGAAGACTCGGACACTACCCCGGTCATCACCTCAATGGATGGCACTACTGGGGTAAGCTCTACTCTCTCTACTAAGATGTCAACTGATATGGTCAAAGAAGTCTCCAACACAGGTGACCCCTGCGTCACACTGGGTGTATCCACATGCTCCCCATGATCTTGTGTGCCCTCATCCCCCAAGTGCGAGGTAGCCATTTTGATGACTTCCCCCTTCGTTATTCGGTCAAGCTGGGAACAGGTATCCAACTTCCCCCCCCCCCGATTCTGAGCTGTGCAATCAGTGGATCCATAATACATGGGAAAAGGTGTCCTCCCAATGGTATGCTGCAACTGTGAACTCTCTATGCTAGACCCCCCATTGTTCCTTCCTTCTTCATCCCACCTAAGATGGCAATAATCTCTGAAGGACAAAGCCGCTCTGAAGTTTTCCCCCATGGACTGCCATTCTCGGAAATAATCTCCCATGGGTATATGATCATGCCGCCTATCTTGATCACTCGGTGCTGGAGGTAAGAATGTAGGCATCGTGATCCTGGTTGGCCTACTGAAGGCTGGTAAATGCTGGTCACACTATTGTGAGACCCCCATATTTTCCACCTCTACTACGTTTGGTGGGTAAGATTCTACCTACCATCTTTGTTCATAGGAAAATATCCCCACGGCTGAGCCAAGAATGAGGCTCTAATACCACTGTAATATTCCGAATAGAAATAAACAGTAATATAAAGTACATAAACAAGAAACTACAACAACTAGAGAGGCATCACATGAACCAGACACTGTTGTCGCACAGATTGTCCAGGCACTGCGACAACGACTCAGATTGGGGGCTGTCACCTTTATCCCCAATCTCTCTATTTAAGTTGTCTCCTTGCAAGCTAAGGGAGGTAGACCCTATTAGAAATGAGGATGAAGAATCCAGGAGACACAGCTAAGACATCAAATACTTGATAAAATGAACGAGATTCCACAGATCTAAATTAGATTTCACGCTTAAGACCAGTGCCTTATGGAGTCAAACAAGGTCCCGTTATGCAACAAGTAAATGACGATTAACTGCCGCTTATTAAAACATGATTGATCACAATGATATTTAATTGAAAATGCCACAACCATGAATAACAATAACATGAGAATGCCAGATGCTTGAAAGATTTCCGAAAAATAAGATATTCCAATTATAACTCAGTTTGAAAATCAAAATATTCCACAGTCAAACTTTAGAATAAAAATTTTAGCACATTTGACTATAGAAAATTTATAATTTTGTATTTTCCAGATTTTTAAAATTTTGAAATTTTTTATTTTTTATTTTTAATTTTTGTGTTTTCTAAAATTTTTTTAGAATTTTTGGAATATTATTTTATTATTATTTTTTTTAATCTAAAACAAGCTAAAAAAATCTAAATCTAAATTAAAATACAACTAGAATTAAAACTAAATGAAACTTAAAAAATTAAAATCTAGAAGCTAAAACTAGACAAAACAAATTTAAAATCTAAATTAAAATTAAATTAAAACTAAACTTAAATTAAAACTAAAACAAAATTAAAACTCTAAATCGAATAAATCTAAAATCCAACTCTACGACTAACAAATCAAAAAAACAAAAAAACAAAACTATGAAGTTAAAATTTAAAACTATCAAATAAAATGTAGAAATCTAGAACCTACGTTACCAAAAAAAAAAGGAATGCAAATAAAATTTAACGCAAAGGTTTCTGAATTTTAATATGGTGTATGCATATGTTGCGTTTCATTGTCGTTTTGCAGGTTTGACGCCGGACGGAATGATCTGGACTGGGTGATGAGACAAGTTTGGAAGACGGAGCAGCGAGGAAGACGGAGCAGAGATGCGTATTTGCAGCGATGATGTTGACGGAGAGCGAGGGCAAGCTGGAGGTACGTGGGAACAAGGCTGCAATGCAGAGAAAAGAAACCAAGGGACATCAACATGCAGAAAGAGAACGAAATTCATGCAGGATGTGAGGAATGGACAACGCAAGGATTCAATGGAGGAGCGTATGCAGAGATGAACGATTGCAGAAGAGAGAAGTCGACGGGTGTGCACAGCAGAGGAAAAGGCGCAGGTTGAATCGATGAGGGCGTCCAATGCAGAGGAGATCGATGGCTAAAGACGGAGGATTCGATGGACAATGGGATCGCTTGCAGAGATGGACGGCAAAGAGAAAGGAGCTGACGGCTTGGATGCAGTAATTATATTTTTATTTTAGTTTTATGTAGGTTGATGGATAGAGGAGACGAAAAATGCTGAGATAGATGAGTCGATGGGTAGAAAGATGCTAAGCGGAGGATGCATAAGGTTGGACAGGGTTAATGAAAACGATGGCGGGGGAAACGCTAATGCAGTTTAATGAGATTTGAGGCAGCGACAAGAATAAACCCAGTACATTCAATTTCATAAAATTTTCAACGTTTAAGCTCAGTTCTTGTGCTCTTTAAATCAAAACAATGTCCAGATTCGTCCACAGTTGTAAATTGAGGCCAGATCTGGCCTTTGGAGGCTAGATTTGCCTTGGATCTTAAAAAAAATTTTGATTTGAACCCTGAATCTACAAGAGACCAGCCAGATCTGAAGATACACACCAAGAAACGAATAAACCCTTACAGTCCTAAAAGAAAATTTACAGATTTACAACTAGTTTACAGATTTAAAACCCCCATGGCCAGATTTGAAACATTTTAGCACAGATTTTTAAAGATTTAAAATTTTTAAATGAGAGGCACAAGCCTTTGAAACCCTGCAAAATCACAAATATCGTAAGATAGACCTGGAATTTAACAAATAAAGAGCTTATCAGATTTATGTTTATTGAGAGTCCGCTGGTCCAACCGAAGACTTCCCCAGACGCCCAATCTTAAAAAAAAATTTCCCTGCACACTTAGATCTGAATCTTAGATCAATAGAGATTTAAAAAAACAACATGAGACCTTTGCAGAAAAATCAGAATGTTATTTTATAAACCCAGAAAACTGCACAAGATACCTGTATGCAGATTAATCCATGAAGGCCATCAACCATAAAATACAAGAAACAAAGGAGTAGAGTTTAGAGACAATTCACCACATAGATCTGAGAAGGAACATCTAGATTTGTAACCCCAAAGTCTTTATGCTTTATTCCTCAAAAATTTACAAGAGCTTCTAAGAACAAGTGCACGATCCTGAGATCGGATGATTTAAGAATGAGAAAGACCTCTAAATTTATAGGACAAGATCTCTAATGGCTAGTTTGGATGATCCTCGTCAAAATAATCTCAAACGTCCAAAAGATTTAATTATCTTTTAATCCGGAGCGTTGAAATTAAAATTTTGGGGAAAAAACGAATTTATCCTTTAATTCGATTTTAATTAACTCAAAAATATTATTTTTGAGTTAATTACCCCAAAATTTTGACCTTGACTTAACCACCAAGGCCCAAAGGTCCAATATTTCTTAAAATTCTCAATATTCCCTTGGCCTGGCGCTGTCAAAATCATTCTCCAAGGACCCACAAATTTTGCCTTTAAAGATTTAATCCTAATTTAGGACCCTAAATTAATTAAATTTCTGGTTTAGGATTTTATTAATTAATTGACCAGAAAATTTAATTAATTGACTAAGAAGGGATTATAATTATTTTTCCGACCCTCTTTTACATGAGATATTACATTTACATACATGAAGGGGGAATACCCATTCGTATAGACCCTCAAATAAATACTCAATTCTGCGACTCAAAACATGATCTAGCAGAGCAAGTAGTTGAAACTACTTTTACAAAGACTCGATAAAAAACACTAGGACTCACTTAGCATGCTGATGACAAATTCCACCCTAGCTTTGGGGTGAGGCTGGAGGGAAAAACTCTGTTGATCACTTTCGTGAATCAGTGAGACAAAAAACCTCTTAGGATGGAAGTCATCATCAACATACTAGGCTTACCTAGGTTGTTACATACATGGACGGTCTTACTTAGATCATTTACATCATAAAATGCGGAATGGGTTTACATCATTATAAAAACTGTCGATCGGCAATGAAATATGGATGACACGAGCCTCGAACATGATAAGTCCCATTTGAAAAAATGGGGGTGTATTGCTATGGGGTCGTTGACAAAGTGTGGTCAACATCTGGCTCTACTTGGGGACAGGTTGCTTCATCGAAGGAATGTGAGAATCCAGAATCTGCATCCAAGGAACACACAAGATTACATAAGTAGCGTCCATCCAAATATCATTATATAACATTAAGCTCATGAAAAATAGAAGCTCTTCTTTTATTTATTATTCTACATAACATGAAAAGTAAATCTACTCTAACTGCAAAATGAAATGCTGAAATAACAAGGTGTAAGGTTAGAGATACAATACAGAGGATGCCCTGTGGCATCAGATGTGCTCAATATAGTGTATGCTGAGCATTTGCCTACTTTCAGGCAAGTATGTAGGCTGCTTTTCAGATGTGCCATGTCCAATCTTGCTAATTGTAGGACTCTGTCTTATCTGATTGTCAAGCTGCTCTCGACCATCAAACGAATCAAACCACTTACTTCTTTTTTGCTTCTTTCTCTTCTTCTGAGTGGGTTGTGATGTCAGCGATGAGATCACTGTATATTTCCTGTCCTCATCTTGAAGATGTTTGTACAAAATATCTGAAGAACCTGGAGCATGACCAATGTTATTCTGGATATACTCTGTCAATGGTGATACATGAGCTTGGTCTTTCTCAACATCCTTTGAAGCCATAGTTAAATCCTCCGTGTGATGAGATGAGAATGGCTTTAACAGACAAGAAGTCTTATGATATGTTGATGAATCTTCATAATCAAATTTCGGCTGAAACTTTCGTATATGTAATTTTTCCATTTTTTCCAACCTTTTTTGTATGGAACTCATCTCCAACAAGTGATTTTCCTTCATGGTAGTCATTTCCTGGGTGTGTCTTGCTTCCATGATGGACATCTGATTAGAATGATTAACTTCCATTATCTTTAACCTGTTTTCCATGACATTTATTTCCTGTGCATGACTTGTTTCCATGGAAGTTATCTTATTTTGAAGATTGATTTGGTTAGCTTCCATGTTTTGAATCATTTGCATATGATTGGGTTGCACATCCTTAATCATCTGAGCTGGTTCCTTAACCCGACTTTCATGATCTTCTATATGCATGTGATAGTCCTTACCAACAACATTAATTTGATGACTTGACCTTGCCATTCTACTAGCTATGATTCTTTTGACAACATGGCAAGTAACCTCTTCATGAAGAGCATTACAGGCTTTACAATAAGGCAGAGCTTCATCCACAAGATTTGCAAACTCAAGTTGATTTGTCGGTCTCTGCTCATTAGATAAGCCTCTTTCCTGCAAAACATTATTATTTCTAGGTTGGGAATTCTGCATTTGAGCCCTTTCCATTTGAACCAACCTAGCCTGTAAGACACTTATTTCTTTAGCATGGTCAGAGATTAATTTTGCTTGATTAAGCTCCATGCTTTCAAGTTTCTTAGCATGATTAAGCTCCATGCTTTCAAGTTTTTGCATTAACTTTTTCATAGGGTCATCATCATCTTCTAGAGGTTCTTTTAACTTAGTATCTGTCAAAGACCCATCAAAAACTAGAGTTTTGGACATTCCAGATGCTTTCTTATCCTTTTCAATCTCCTCAGTTAAAGATTGACAAGCCTTATAATTTGCAGTTTTAGCCCGCCTTAACTCATATGAAGTATCAGAATCAAAAGCATCAATGTAAAAATTCAGAAGAGATCCATCAGGAGGTTTATGAGTTTGAGATATTTCTCTAAGAATACCATTAAATCTCCTGTTAAATTCTTCAGTCGTTTCATTTTCTTTCTTTTTTATGGTACTGATTTCTCTTAACAAATGCCTATCTACCCTTTTATCACCATACTTTTCCTTAAAAGCAGTTACAATTGATTCAAAAGTATCAAATGAATTATCAGGTTTTTCCGTAAACCATTCAGCAACATCCTCACCAAAAGTAAGAACAAAAGTTTTCATCTTTACATCCTCGAAATTATTTTTTGCAACTGCAAATCTATTCCACCAGTTAGTGAAAGCAAACAAATGAGATTTAACACTGACTGTATCATTTCCTTGAAAAGATGGTAATTTATCCATTTGAGGAACATCATGGGGATAACCCTGAATATTAGCAAAATTACACGGGGCAAAAACATCCATGATATCGTTTTTAAGATTTTAGAAATAGATCTGTGTTCAAGAATAGTCAAAAGGTCCTCAAGAAGTGAACTTCTTAGCAGGAACTCTTGTAAGAAATGAAAGAATTGGAGTCGCCACTTGAACATGAAACTAATTCTAAAATAGAAGAAATAATCGAGAGATAGCAGATGGATATCAGGGGGGGATTCTTGTCTGGGAGTAAAAAGATGAATAAGTGGAGTCGCCACCCAAACAAGAAGCCAACCGAAATGTCCAGGTGCTAAAGATACGATGATGAAATGATTAGTGATATGACGAAAGATAAGACGATGAAAATATGAAGAGATGAAAAGTCGCCAGGAAATGTGATCCCTTGCGACAGGCTAATGAATGGCGATGCAAGATCAGAAGATTATAAAATGTCGTTAAGACCAAGGACAGAAAAACTCTATCCCGGCAACGGCGCCAAAAAATGTTGTCGCACAGAATGTCCAGGCACCGCGACAACGGCTCAGATTGGGGGTTGTCACCTTTATCCCCAATCTCTCTATTTAAGTTGTCTCCTTGCAAGCTAAGGGAGGTAGACCTTATTAGAAATGAGGATGAAGAATCCAGGAGACATAGCTAAGACATCAAATACTTGATAAAATGAACGAGATTCCACAGATCTAAATTAGATTTCACGCTTAAGACCAATGCCTTATGGAGTCAAACAAGGTCCCGTTATGCAACAAGTAAGTGACGATTAACTACCGCTTATTAAAACATGATTGATCACAATGATATTTAATTGAAAATGCCACAACCATGAATAACAATAACATGAGAATGCCAGATGCTTGAAAGATTTCCGAAAAATAAGATTTTCCAATTATAAATCAGTTTGAAAATCAAAATATTCCACAGTCAAACTTTAGAATAAAAATTTTAGCACATTTGACTATAGAAAATTTATAATTTTGTATTTTCCAGATTTTTAAAATTTTTAAATTTTTAAATTTTTTATTTTTTATTTTTTATTTTTGTGTTTTCTAAAATTTTTGGAATATTATTTTATTATTTTTATTTTATTATTATTTTTTTTAATCTAAAACAAGCTAAAAAAATCTAAATCTAAATTAAAATACAACTAGAATTAAAACTAAATGAAACTTAAAAAATTAAAATCTAGAAGCTAAAACTAGACAAAACAAATTTAAAATCTAAATTAAAATTAAATTAAAACTAAAACAAAATTAAAACTCTAAATCGAATAAATCTAAAATCCAACTCTACGACTAACAAATCAAAAAAAACAAAAAAACAAAACTATGAAGTTAAAATTTAAAACTATCAAATAAAATATAGAAATCTAGAACCTACGTTACCAAAAAAGAAAAAGGAATGCAAATAAAATTTAACGCAGGGGTTTCTGAATTTTAATATGGTGTATGCATATGTTGCGTTTTATTGTCGTTTTGCAGGTTTGACGCTGGACGAAATGATCTGGACTGGGTGATGAGACAAGTTTGGAAGACGGAGCAGCGAGGAAGACTTGTAGAGATGCGTATTTGACGGAGAGCAAGGGCAAGCTGGAGGTACGTGGGAACAAGGCTGCGATGCAGAGAAAAGAAACCAAGGGACGTCAACAGGCAGAAAGAGAACGAAATTCATGCAGGATGTGAGGAATGGACAGCACAAGGATTCAATGGAGGAGCGTATGCAGAGATGAACGATTGCAGAAGAGAGAAGTCGACGGGTGTGCACAGCAGAGGAAAAGACGCAGGTTGAATCGATGAGGGCGTCCAATGCAGAGGAGATCGATGGCTAAAGAGCAGAGGATTCGATGGACAATGGGATCGCTTGCAGAGATGGACGGCAAAGAGAAAGGAGCTGACGACTTGGATGCAGTAATTATATTTTTATTTTAGTTTTATGTAGGTTGATGGACAGAGGGGACGAAAAATGCTGAGATAGATGAGTCGATGGGCAGAAAGATGTTGAGCGAAGGATGCATGAGTTTGGACAGGGTTAATGAAAACGATGGCGGGGGAAACGCTAATGCAGGTTAATGAGATTTGAGTCAGCAACAAGAATAAACCCAGTACATTCAATTTCATAAAATTTTCAACTTTTAAGCTCAGTTCTTGTGCTTTTAAAATCGAAACAATGTCCAGATTCGTCCACAGTTGTAAATTGAGGCCAGATCTGGCCTTTGGAGGCTAGATTTGCCTTGGATCTTAAAAAAAATTTCGATTTGAACCCTGAATCTACAAGAGACCAGCGAGATCTGAAGATACACACCAAGAAACAATTAAACCCTTACAGTCCTAAAAGAAAATTTACAGATTTACAACTAGTTTCCAGATTTAAAACCCCCATGGCCAGATTTGAAACATTTTAGCACAGATTTTTAAAGATTTAAAATTTTTAAATGAGAGGCACAAGCCTTTGAAACCCTGCAAAATCACAAATATCGTAAGATAGACCTGGAATTTAACAAATAAAGAGCTTATCAGATTTATGTTTATTGAGAGTCGGCTGGTCCAACCGAAGACTTCCCCAGACGCCCAATCTTAAAAAAAATTCCCTGCACACTTAGATCTGAATCTTAGATCGATAGAGATTTAAGAAAACAACATGAGACCTTTGCAGAAAAATCAGAATGTTATTTTATAAACCCAGAAAACTGCACAAGATACCTGTATGCAAATTAATCCATGAAGGCCATCAACCATAAAATACAAGAAACAAAGTAGCAGAGTTTAGAGACAATTCACCACATAGATCTGAGAAGGAACATCCAAATTTGTAACCCCAAAGTCTTTATGCTTTATTCCTCAAAAATTTACAAGAGCTTCTAAGAACAAGTGCACGATCCTGAGATCGGATGACTCAAGAATGAGAAAGACCTCTAAATTTATAGGACAAGATCTCTAACGGCTAGTTTAGATGATCCTCATCAAAATAATCTCAAACGTCCAAAAGATTTAATTATCTTTTAATCTGGAGCGTTGAAATTAAAATTTTGGGGAAAAAACGAATTTATCCTTTAATTCAATTTTAATTAACTCAAAAATATTATTTTTGAGTTAATTACCCCAAAATTTTGACCTTGACTTAACCACCAAGGCCCAAAAGTCCAATATTTCTTAAAATTCTCAATATTCCCTTGGCCTGGGGCTGTCAAAATCATTTTCCAAGGACCCACAAATTTTGCCTTTAAAGATTTAATCATAATTTAGGACCCTAAATTAATTAAATTTCTGGTTTAGGATTTTATTAATTAATTGACCAGAAAATTTAATTAATTGACTAAGAGGGGATTATAATTATTTTTCCAACCCTCTTGTACATGAGATAATACATTTACATACATGAAGGGGGAATACCCATTCGTATAGACCCTCAAATAAATACCCAATTCTGCGACTCAAAACATGATCTAGCAGACCAAGTAGTTGAAACTACTTTTACAAGGACTCGATAAAAAACACCAGGACTCACTTAGCATGCTGATGACAAATTCCACCCTAGCTTTGGGGTGAGGCTGGAGGGAAAAACTTTGCCGATCACTTTCGTGAATCAGTGAGACAAAAAACCTCTTAGGATGGAAGTCATCATCAACATACTAGGCTTACCTAGGTTGTTACATACATGGACGGTCTTACTTAGATCATTTACATCATAAAATGCAGAATGGGTTTACATCATTATAAAAACTGTCGATCGGCAATGAAATCTGGATGACACGAGCCTCGAACATGATAAGTCCCATTTGAAAAAATGGGGGTGTACTGCTATGGGGTCGTTGACAAAGTGTGGTCAACAGACACAATATGGAGAACGCTGAGCCATTTTATTAAGTACTGTGTAATATTCCTAATTTGCGAGAGCAAATTGGAATATTCTATTTTGTTTATTTTGCCACCTATAGTTTGTAAATAAATAAAAAGTGAGTAAAAGGGGTCTAAACTCACTTAAATGAAATAAGACATCCACCTAGTAGCATAACGTTGTGACTTAAGTGGGAGTCAAGGGGGGACCCAACACCACGTGGAGAAGGGGGCCTATGTACACTCTAGAAGTTTCTCCAAGCTTCTGTGGAGATAAGGATGAGAATGTGGATAAGGATGAGGATGTGGAGGAGAGAGAGAGACTACGTTGGGTTTTGGAGGGAAACCAACACTATAAAAGATGAAGGAGCCTCCTCATTTCATTCATGCTTGATATTTGGATTATTGATTATTGAGTGAGACATATTGTCTTCTCTTTGGCACGCTGGCTGTTTAGCCCGTCTGCTGCACTGTTTAGTGCAACCGAGTGTCTCCGTGCGGAGATCTCACCCTTAGCCTCGAGGGACTTCGAGTGCCTACTCAGGCAAGGTTATTTCTTAGCACCATCCTCCAGGACAGCGTTATTGCTGCAGCAGCGTAATACTGTGTTGTAGGGTGTTGCCGTGGTGACTTTACGCCACCACTTCCTTCTCTTGTTTTTCAGAGGGAGAGTCTTTCTTCCTTTTGGAGGATCAGATTGGAGGACTTTGGAGCTCATTTTCAGATCTTGGCATCAGGCCAATATATTCTTCATGGTATACTGCGCAGTTCTTTCCCCAGATCTGCGTTATTGCTGAAGGAGCAGCATTTCATGGTTTTTGGCATCATTTTGGAAGCTAGATCTTTGTTGGAGGGTGATCCTTGGATTGGCAAACCAATCCAAGTATATTTCTGATCTGATACTAAAGTTTGCTTCAGAAATTCTGAATCATTCTTCAGATCTGCTGCAGTAAGACTCAGATCTGCTCCGGCATTTTCATGTATTGCCGAAATCCCCAAGGGGAAAGTAATAAAGAGCCCTTTGGGCATTTTGTCTCATTATAGATCTTTGTTTTCATGTATTTATCAGTTCCAGATCTGTAATATAATAAATATAAGCTTCAGCCTCCTGGAGAAACGTTGAAGGGTTTCTGGATCAATCTTTGTCTGGCGGCACCTCTATTTTGAGGGGTTTTCCTATATAAATTGTTGTTTAACCTTGATGAATGCATATGCCGTGTTCCCAAACCCATTCTCTGATCATCCATACTGTTATACATCTTATTCCTTCAAAAAAGACGCAGCCCTTGCTTCAGTAAAATTCTGCATACTCAAAGTCTTGGGAAATCAGGGTTTCTATTGACTAGTCGGGAAGGAGGAACTGTTTAACATATCAAAACGCCTTTGTTTGAGCTGAAATTCGACATGGAAGTCCCTCTTGACCTATTCTAACATATTCCAGAACCTTGACCCGTCATTTTACGCAGATTTCCTTATTCACTCATTTTAGGGCCAAAATCCTCACTTTTCCCCACCTTTTTGCCCTTAGAAGCTGAGTAAAGGTTGTTGCTGCTATTTATTTGGGTTGCTGAACATTTTCAGAGATATTATATTATAGATGAAGCCATCATACCTGAAGAATGCGTTTTTATGGCATGATCTGCTGAAAATTCCATTTTGGGATATTACATACTGAAAGATAAAATGAATAAAAAGGTGATCAAAATGATGGCACCTTGGCTTGCAGTAGGCAAGCATAGAAATACTCTCAGAATATATCGTGAAATGGTTGCTCCCTCAATGATTGCGTAATCTCCAAGCTGCTAGTGTTGTTGTCGTGCTGCTGCTACTGCTGGAATGGACTGAATCTTTGGGGCTGCTCCCCACCTCAGAAAATTCTGAAAATTTGGGAATGGCCTCTACTCCCAAAACCCAAAAAGCTTTTCAGAAATGGCCAACCCTCGAAAATAGCTCCCTTGAGGCTCTACGCTGCTCCTCAAGGAGGAACGCTGGCTCTGAATGAACGACTCCAAAAGCTGGTCCGTAACTCCACCAAAACACTGGAATAGGAAAGAGATGGCCCCTTATCCACTATCCCAGGGTGAATCTACCTCAAACTCCCAATCCGAAACAACCTCTCCACAAGACTGCATCCTCCCTCTCACTGACTGCGTTGTCTCTCTGTGTGGGTGCTCCTCCCGTGATAGTTGCAACTCCCACTGACAAAATAAGGATGGAACTCCTCACCCGAGCAGGCACTTGAAGTCCCCCGGGGCTGAGGTTGGGATCTTCGAACGGAGACACCCGGTGTACTGAACAATACGTGCAGACTTTGCTAAACAGCAAGCGTGCTCAATGTCAAGAAGACAATTCTCAAAATGCATAATCAGAATGAATGAGAATGAGGAGACCCTTCCTCCTTTTATGCTTGGTGAGCCTCTCCCTCACCTAGGCCCCACCAATCCCTGCAATGCCACTTGGCCACTAGGCCCCACCTTGCTAATTTGATATGTCTCCTTAGTGACTTTAGGGAATGCTTTTATCCTAAGTGTGAACTAAGTGCTCCTTCACCCACTTTATTCATATTTTAAATTTATAAAGGCAAAATTAGTCAAAATTAATATTTCCAATTAGCTGCTGCTAATTGGGAATATTACAACTGCATTACCCTAGACTGGGTGACGCAGTCACTACACTGCCCCTAAGGGTCTCTGCGTAACCCCTAAGGGGTTTCCTAAAAATCACGCTATCCTTGTTGATGCTGCTGCTGCTACTGCTGCCTTCCTCTGCGCTGTCTTTCCTGATCCCTTCTCTACTTTTTGTGTACTCTAGACCTTGGGATCAGATCATCCCCTTGGTCTAAATTCCCCTCTCTGCAACTGAAACACTTGAGAATTCTTAGCAACCCTGCCCTAGAATCTCAACTTAGCTTTAGTGCTCTGCCTCTGTGTCTTACAAATGACCCCAAGTCTTTCCTTTATACTTTTCTTGTTGGCAAATCAATGGCCAAGATTAAATTTTTAATCAATGGCTAAGATTAAAAGAAAGTTTGATCCGTGTGACTTGAGACAATTTCATCACATGTTTAATTAAATTCACTTTAATTATTTTATTTTCCTAAGTTTTAACTTAGGAAATACATTAAAATAACTAATTAATTTAATATCTCCTAAACCAGATGAAATTTCCCAAATCCATTTATGGGTCTTGTAGATTAGGTGAACTCTAGTCCTTCCTCAAAATTTGGGACCTAGAGCACAACTGATGCTACCCCAAATACACAAAATCTCAACACTCCCTCTTAGCATCAAGGGTATGCTCGTAGCAATACATCACACTTATGCATTACATGATTTTGGGCACTGCTTCTGTGTTGCTGAAGCTTGGCCTCCTGCCACTCAACTCTGCACTACTGCTGCCATTCTGTCCTGCTGCCCATGATTCTGCCACTGCCACTGCAACCACTGTACTGCAACTCCCTCTCAATATACTGCATCTATGCTACTCATAGCACTGCCACTGTTGATCTGCTACACTGCAACTTCAGTTGTTAAGAGAAACAACTAAATCTCCTACCCAATCTTTGACAAACAAGTCAGATGGGCTGCATCCTCATCACTGAAGCTCCATAGGCTATAGATTTGTGATGGCATCTAAAGAACGATGCACAGCTATAGCTCTGTCTACGTAATTAGACTCCCTCTGCACTACTGAAGTCACATCAGCTCCTTGTGCTGAAATCTATCACGCTGCTGCTGCACTGCGCTGTCCTCTGAAGCTTTCTGCGTTGCTGCAGCTCTGCACTACGTAAGCAGCACTGCTCTACGCTGCTAAAGTCACATCAGCCTCTACGTTGCTACTGCTTCTACGTTGTTGTTGCTATGCTCTGTGCTACTCGTCCCAGCTTCCAGATCTGCCTCTACCTCTGCCTCATCTGTGATCTATGCACCCACTGCTCCACTTGTCTTGCTACTGACTTAAGGCTGTCGTAGCTCGCTTGTGATCCAAGAGATAAGCTGCTCAAGGATCCCACCTTACTTCCATGTAGCTCCTCTACATGTCCATGTCACCCCACCTCCATGGTTCATAAGCACTCATGGCTACAACGTCTCCTAACCCATCATCTGCCACCGCTACTTTGGAAGAAGATGCTTCCTTGTCCTTCTTCTTTTCTAGACAATGGCTGGCAAAATTTCCCATTGCGCCACACTGGAAGCATTTGA
Organism: Pinus albicaulis; assembly: GCA_034641835.2. Classification (NCBI taxonomy): domain Eukaryota; kingdom Viridiplantae; phylum Streptophyta; class Pinopsida; order Pinales; family Pinaceae; genus Pinus; species Pinus albicaulis. The sequence goes on from CM076570.1 coordinate 1,146,215,825, forward strand.
TCTTAGAAATATCCTTCTTCTTCTTCGGCTGCTTCTTTGATGCCAAGGCTTCATCTTCCTCCTCTTCCTTGTTAACCTTTCTCAACGCAGGGTTGTGCTACTTCTTGATGAACCTTTGTAGTTCTTCTTGGCACAGGATCAACCACAAGCTGTCCCAATCTGGGAGGTCCGCTCTCCCCAAGATACTTTGGACAAAGGTTTCCCACTCATCTGTGACTGCATTAAGGGCAGCCCTGACTATCACTGCATCATCTACGGTTGCACCTATTGCAGTCAGTTGATCACTGATTGACTACAATTTGAAGAGGAAATGCTCAATGTCTTCTCCCTTGGTCATCATGAATGACCTCATTTGGGCCTCCAACAACATCTTTCTTTGGATTGATTTTCCCTCGTATAAGGAAGTCAAGGCCTTCCACATCTCATTAGTTGTCCTCTTCTCAGCTATGTGTGGCACAATATGATCCTTGATACTGTCCATTACCAACCGCTTGGCATGCCTAGCAGCTTCTCTATGCTTCTGTAGGAAATATGCATCTGTCGACGTGGCCAGGGTCTGCTCTGCATGATCTCTTAGACTATATGCCTCTAGGACAATTAGGATCCTAGCTTTCCATATCGAAAATTTTGAGAGGCCCTCTAGCCTATCCTGATCACACAGTCCATAAGAAGACATCTGCTCAGAATGTGTCGGAGCTCCTCTTTTCAATGCTAGAGATCTTAGATCTAGGGTCCTTTTCGAACTGGGAACCCTCTGCTCCCTTTGACACTTGATTTTGCTCCTTGGAAATCTACCAAATAAACTATGATTCAGCTTCTTCTTTGATCCTCTGACCAAACTGCAAGTTTCATTTGGCAAGAAAATCTCTAAGAAGTTGATCTCTTCCCAAACTTTGTCACTTGTGCTAAGGTTAAAAATCTGAAAACTTCAAAAGTTTAACCCCACTAGCTGTTCTGAATTTCTACAACTTTTCTACAGACTTTTTCTGGATCTGACAGATTCAGATCTAAATCACACTGGCTGGCTTCAGACCCAACCAACGTTGTTTCTGAGTTGCCTCTACGCAGTAATTGCGTGGGCTTGCTAGGACATAGCGCTGGACAGTGTCACCCTTCCCTCTGCGTGAATCTCCTCCTGAAAACTGTGTTGTCCCTTCAGATCTTCTTTTCTGCTGTCTTTCCAGCTGCTTTCTGCAGCTAGATCCTTCAGATTCTTTAGCTGGTGATCCTTCTAGATTTGCAATTCCTCTGATACAATGTAGAAATTTCTGAATCTTTATTCTTATGCAGAAATTATTTTTGTTAATCCAGTTAAGCTTCTACTACTTATACAAGTTATCAACTGAATAAATTCAAGTTAACATCAAAGTAAAACACATAACAGATCTCTACCAATTCAGATCTAGAATAAGCACATGCACACATAGACAAAGTGACAGTTATTTATGGACAAACTGTCCCCGGAAAAGCCCAATGTGGGAAAACCAGTCTCTGTATGCTGGAGGGCTCTATTATTAAGAATATTTCTGAATACACAACTCTGGGTTCCAGATTTGGAAAACCCTATAGAGAAAACTCTTGATCTGCAGCACTTGGCTGATCTAAGAGCAACAATACTGACTAATCCACACCCTCAAACGGGATTAACAGAACTCAGCCAGATCTAGGCCTAGAAACCCCAGATCCGCCCCTGAAAGACACTATGTCAGCCTATGAAAGCCTCCAAATGCCCAGTGTTGTCACTGGAAGGGACTGCGTTACCCCAGACTGGGTGACGCAGTCACTACGCTGCCCCTAAGGGTCTCTGCGTAACCCCTAAAGGGTTTCCTGAAAATCACGCTGTCCTTGTTGCTGCTGCTGCTACTGCTATCGTTCGCTGGTGCTACCTTCCTCCGTACTATCTTTCCTGAACTCTTTTCTGCTTCTTGTGTATTTTAGACCCTGGGATCAGATCATCCCCTTGGTCTAAATTCTCCTCTCTGCAACTGAAACACTTGAGAATTCTTAGCAACCCCGCCCTAGAATCTCAACTTAGCTTCAGTGCTCTGCCTCTATGTGTCTTACAAATGACCCCAAGCCTTTTCTTTATATTTTTCTCGTTGACAAATCAACGACCAGGAATAAATCTTTAATCAATGGCTAAGATTAAAAGAAAGTTTAATCCGTGTGACTTAAGACAATTTCATCACATGTTTAATTAAATTCACTTCAATCATTTTATTTTCCTAAATTTTAACTTAGGAAATACATTAAAATAATTAATTAATTTAATATCTCCTAAACCAGATGAAATTTTCCAAATCCATTTCTGGGTCTTGTAGATCAGGTGAACTCTAGTCCTTCCTCAAAATTTGGGACCTAGAGCACGACTAATGCTACCCAAAATACACAAAATCTCAACAGGGAGAACTCTACATGCCTCCTCTCTGACCCTCAAATCGAATTTCCGAAGCTAACTAAGTCTTCCTGACTCAGTTAACACTTACAGGTTGTTATGAGATCAAATTACAATTTCTCTTCCAATTTAATTAAGGGAAAATTAAATCAAAAGCCCCCTTTGGATGCCATTTCAACACTCCCTCTCAACAAGAAAGGGATTATCTGCTACCCCAATCCTGTCTCTGTGGAACTCGAATTTGCTTCTCGTCAACGCCTTCATCAAGATGTCTACATCATGCTCCTCTGTGGGAATGCACTCTAATGACATCATCCGCCTCTACACACAATCTCTAAGATGGTGATACCGGATATCAATATGCTTGGACATGTCGTGAAAAACTAGACTAATCGAGAGTCTGATGCAACTCTAATTATAACAATGTATCATCGTCGGATCCATCTGTCGACGAAACAAACAAACAAGTATCTTACTCATCCAAATCGCCTCACATGCTGCCTGACTGGCCGCCATGTACTCTTCCTCTGCTGAAGTGAGTGCAACTGATCTCTGTTTCCTGTTGTACAGGAAACTGTTGATAATCCTATGCTGAAGATGCCCCCTGATGTGCTCTTCCTGTCGGATGGACTCCCTACCCAATCTGCATCGGTGATGCCTTGCATCTTCACTCCCTCTGTCTGTCTGTACCATAGCCCATACTCTATAGTGCCTCTGAGGTATCTCAACACATGCTTAGGCCCTTCCAAAATAGCTTGGTAGGCTTAACCATAGCTTTACTAAGCTGGTTAACTGCGTAGCATATGTCTGGTCATGTGTTCACCAAATACATGAGTGAACCCACAAGCTGATTGTAAACAATAGCATCCACTACTTCGCCCGAAGAAGCATCCTCCTTCCTCTAGTTTCCTACTAGAAGAATCTCCATGGGTTTGTTGCCCTGCATGTGTAACTTCCTGAGAATATCGTTGGCATACTTGCCCTGAGATACAAATAGCTCCCCATCTCTTTTCCATATTTCCAATCCCAAGAAATAGTGCAAGAGCCCCATGTCCTTCATCTCAAATTCCCTTGCAAGATCGCAAGACTTGATGAGTTTCTCATCCACTGTCAATAATGTTGATTTTTTTAGCATCAGAAAGTGTTCCAAGTCTCAAAATTTGTAAGGAGGCTTGGACATCAGTATTCTAAAGAACCCAGAAACCTTTTGTGGAAATTCCACATAGTTTATGTTTTATTAAAATAATTAATTATCTTAACGGAGACCCTAAGTCTAAACTTAGGGAAATTAAATAATTAATGGGTATTAATAAAACAGAGTGTGAATCTTCTATAGAACGAAGATCAAGTCAAGTTTTAATCTTGACCATTGATTAGACTTCTAATCTGGGTCGTTGATTCGTCAATGAGAAGATTATAAAAGAAGGCTTGAGAGTCATTCAGAAAGCAAGCTGGGCATACACTCAGTAACCATAAGGAAGCCAATTCGGAAGGAATAGAATATAACTTCGGAGAGAGAGTTGCAGGGCAAAAGAAGCAGCGGGAGTCAGCAACGATAAGGGTCGAGGAAAGGATGCAGAAGGCCGAAGAAGGCAGCGTAGAGAAGCAACGCAAAGAGCCCACGCAGAGTGATGCAGTCTCACGCAGGCACTGTGCAGAGAGACATGCAAAGGGACGCAGAAGGAAGCTGTGAGTCTTCTGAGTGTCAGAAATTATCTAGAGGATTCATGAGAATTTATCTCAAGTGTTTTATACTAAAGTCTGCCAGTCTTTTCCTTGTAAATAATGTCATGGCTAAAGAATAATATACAAACCCTCATTTGCTACACTAGTTTTCCCGCATTGGGTTTTTCCAAGGACAATTTTCCAAAAATAAGTGTGTATATGTGATTGATTCTTATGTTTGTACTTCTTACTGTTTTATTCTCTGCATATACTTGAGTGAATGTTGCAGTAGTATTTATTTCAAAATTTACTAGAAGAATTATGTAAATAACTTATTGTAAATAATAAGTAGGAGAAATAAATCTATCACTGCAGAAGTATTTTTAGGATTGAAAATTTCACATGGTATCAGAGAAAAGATGAGTAACAGAAGTAGAGAACCGACGGTGGAACATAGATCAGACGTTGTTGCAGTAGCAACTCGGGAGGGTTCACGTAGTTCTCCAGAGAAGAAGGAAAGCATGAAAGAATAGATGGATCATGACATTTCTATTCTGGCATCCAGATTGGAAGATGAATTTGCTTGTGTGAAGCTCTGCTTCTTGTGTGATTTGGTATATTGACAGTGGGGCTTCTACTCACATGACGAGAGTGCGAGAATGTTTCTCAAGCTATCAAGAAGAGCAGATGAACTTTAAAATCACCATGGGAAATAAGGTGAAATTTACCCCTATTGGAAGAGGTACCATAGTGTTTCCAACAAGAGCTGGTAAAAAGCTTCGGGCCACCAATGTATGTGCCTGGTTTGGGGATTAACTTACTCACTGTGTCGCAGCTTCAAAACAAAGGTTATGACGTTTACTTCATTGGCAATAGAGTATACGTCAAACATCCGAGTTGGAAGAAGAAGGCACGAATTGGAGTCAAGAGCAATAAACTCTACAAGTTACAGCTCGAATCCCCAATGGCACTGATAGGCAGCACTGATGAGAAGGATTTGAATGAGCTATGGCACAGGAGAATGGGGCACTTGCACCATGGGGCATTAAGAATTCTCAAAAAAATTGTCACAGGAGTTCCAGAACTGAGCACCGAGTGAGACGATGTCTGCAGAGGGTGCGTATTGGGAAAGTATGGAAAGGAAACGTATCATAGAAGCAACAAAAGGGCTAAGAGTGTGTTGGGCTTAATACACTCGGCCATCTACGGACCAATGTCCACTAGATCTCTTAGTGGTGCCAAATATTTCGTCACCTTTATTGATGACCATTCCAGGAAGACTTGGATCTACTTTCTAAAGACCAAAGATGAAGTCTTTGATCAATTCAAGGAGTTTAAGGCTCTGGTGGAGAATATGACAGGAAAGCGGATCAAGACTCTGCAATCAAACAATGGTGGAGAATGCATTGATAAAAACTTCACAAAATTCTACGCAAGGGAAGGCATCAGAAGAGGGTGGACCACTCTGTATAATCCAGAACAGAATGGAATTGCAGAGAGAAAGAATAGAACTATTGTCGAGGCTGCAAGGGCAATGTTGTATGATCAAGAAATGCCCAAATTTATGTGGGTTGAAGCTTGTAATACAGCTGTCTACGTTCAGAACAAGATTCCTCACAATGCATTGGGTAAGATCACTCCAGAAAGTGTCTTCACTGGTAGCAAGCCTGAAGTGAGCCACTTGAGGATCTTTGGCAGTGCGGCATATTGTCATGTGCCCGAAGAGAAGAGGAAGAAACTGGATAAGACTGCAAAAATGGGATATCTGGTGGGATATAGCGAGAACGCAAAGTCTTACCGTATTTACATTCCTGAGAGCAGGTAGATTGTAGTATGGTGGGATGTGAAATTCATGGAAGAAAGGACCTTCAAGATATCTCGAGAGATGCCTTCTGCTACGCAGTCATAGGAAGATCTGTTGGTCCAACCACAATGACCTGTGGAGGGTAATATGAGTGCTTCTGCAAGGCATGGGGATCGAAGGGATACATCTCCCAAGGACTTTCAGGAAGGAGAGCAGATAGATCGACCCACTACCAGTGGTATGATGAGCAGGGAATTACGACAAATTCTAAGGGACGCAAAAGAGTTTGTCAGAGCCCCCAGAAATGAGAAGAGGCAGCATGGGCAACCTGAAAGGTACCAAGCTTTGGTAGCACAGGTTGGGGAACCCTCTAGTTTTTAGGAGGCAGCTCAGCACTAGGTATGGGTCGATGCGATGGTGGAGAAATATAGCTCCATCATGACGAATGATGTCTAGGAAGTGGTTCTGAGGCCTCAAGACAGATCAGTTGTAGGTTCGATATGGATCTACAAGATCAAATATGCTGCAAATGATAGCATCAAGAAATTTAAAGCCAAGTTTGTGGCCAAGAGGTACGCTCAGAAGGAAGGGATAGATTACGAAGAGACCTTTGCCCCAGTAGCCCGATATGCTTCTATTAGATATGTGATATCCCTTGCTGCGCAGATGGGATGGGAGATTCACCAGATGGATGTCAAGACTGCATTCTTGAATGGAGTGATGGAAGAAGAAGTATATATTGAACAACCAGAGGGTTTTGAGATGCATGAGTAGAAAACTCGTGTCCAGGCTCAAGAGGGCCTTGTATGGACTGAAGCAAGCTCCTAGAGCTTGGTATGGTCGAATTGACAGCTACTTGCAAAAAATGGGATTTGTCAAGAGTGACGCGGATACCAATCTCTACTATCTGAGAGTAGGGGATGAACCTCTAATACTAGTGCTATATGTAGATGGTCTATTTCTGACAGGATCATCTAGGCTCATCAAGGACTACAAGGAGAATTTAGCTGCAAAATTTGACATGAAGGATCTAGGGTTGATGCATTATTTTCTAGGGTTGGAAGTTTGGCAACAGAAGGGTGAGATCTTCCTTGGTCAAGGAAGATATACTACAAAAGTTCTGCAGAGGTTTCAGATGGAGGACTATAGACTCATGGTTACTCCAATGATTACCAACTAGAAGTAAATTGACATGTCCGAAGATGATGAAGCTGATCCTACTTTATATAGGCAGCTCATAGGTTCTCTGATGTATCTAGTAAATACGAGACCAAAAATCCGTTATGCTGTCAATATTCTCAGTCAGTTCATGGTGGAACCAAGGAGGGCTCATTGGGCAGTAGACAAACATGTTCTCAGATATCTACAAGGAACATTCGAGCTTGGAATGAAATACACCCGAGGCGATGACATCAGGTTGAGTGGGTTCACTGACATCGGAAAAGTACCAGCGGGTACTGTTTCAGTGTTGGATCAAGAATGACCTCCTGGTGCAACAGAAAACAGAAATCCGTGGCTTTGAGCTCCGCAGAAGTTGAATATATGGCAGCAAGCATAGCTTCGTGTGAGGCCATATGGCTTTGGAAATTGCTTGTGAACTTACTCAAGGAGGAGATGGAGGCGACCAGAATTCTATGTGATAATCAGAGTTGCATCAAGCTCTCTGAAAATCTTGTGTTTCATGGTCGGTCAAAGCACGTTGACATCAGGTGTCACTTCATCAGAGACTGTGTCCAAAGGGGAGCTGTACAATTGGAGTACACTCCTATAGGAGAAAAAGTGGCAGATATCCTCACGAAAGCTCTGGGGAAGACTATGTTTTGTCTATTTCAGAGAAAAGATGGGGATGATCAAGAATCCATTTCAGTAGCAGGAATGGATAGGTTCAGAGGGAGCTGCAGTACAGATGACTCAGTGACAATGATAGTGTCATGGGAAGTAGTACAGAAGGGAGTAGCGCAGCAAATGAGGTGCAACAGCCAGGCATCAGCAGCACAGATGATACTTCAAGACAGAGCAGCATGCAACAGGCATTTTGCTAGAAAACTTTCCTTGCTAAGAGGGAGTGTTGATTTTTGTAGCGTTGGAAAGTGTTCCAATTCTCAAAATTTGTAAGGAGGCTTGGACATCAATATTCCAAAGAACCCAGAAACAATGTGGAAATTCCACTTGGTTTATGTTTTATTAAAATAATTAATTATTTTAATGGAGACCCTAAGTCTATACTTAAGGATTAATAGAATTCAATTTCAGAGGGAGAGTTGCAGGGCAAAGTCAGCAGAGGGAGTCAGCAGTGATAAGGGTCAAGGAAAGGACGTAGAAGGTCGGAGAAGGCAGCGCAGAGAGCCCACGCAGAGTGACGCAGTCTCACGCTGGCACTGCGCAGAGAGAAACACAGAGGGGCGTAGAAGGAAGTTGTAAGTCTTCCGAGTGTCAGAAATTCTCTAGAGGGTTCGTGAGAATTTATATCAAGTGTTTTCTACTGAAGTCTGCCAGTCTTTTCCTTGTAAAGAATTTCATTGCTGAAGAATAATATACAAACCCTCATTTGGTGCACCGGTTTTCCCGCATTGGGTTTTTTCCAGGGACAATTGTAAAAAAATAACTGTGTATATGTGATTGATTCTTATGCTTGTACTTCTTACTGTTTTATTCTCTACATATACTTGAGTGAATGCTGCAGTAGTATTTATTTCAAAATTTAATGAAAGAATTTTGTAAATAGCTTATTTTAAATAATAAGTATGAGAAACAAATCTGTTACTGCAAAATTATTTTCAAGATTGAAATTTTCACAAGTATCAGATCATTGACATAAAGTACAATAATCAAAATCTTACCATCAACCACAATATGATATAAGTTCACATCCGCTTCACTCTTGGTGAAGCCCAACCTGTTGAAATAGTTGTTGATCCTGGTGTACCAAGCAAGAGGTGCTTGCTTCATCCCATACAGTTCTCTCTTGAGTCTGGACACATGCGACTCCCTGTCTAAGGTCTCAAAACCTTCCGACTGCTCAATCTACACCTCTTCCTCAATAACTCCATTGAGAAAGGTTGTCTTTACATCCATCTGATGTATCTGCCATCCCATCTGCGCTGAGGGTGCAAGGATGGATCCGATAGATGAGTACCTTGTGACTGGTACAAAAGTCTCATCATAGTCAATCCCCTCCACTTAAGAGAACCATCTGGACACAAATTTGGCCTTGTGTTTCTCCACACTCCCATCTGCTACCTGATTCACCTTGTAGACCCACCTAGATCCTACAACTTACTTCCCCACTGATCTTGGAACAACTTCCCATACACTGTTTCTAATAATGGAGTCATACTCCTCAACCATGGCATCAACCCAAACTGGCTATTGCATTGCTTCTTCGAAAGATGATGGTTCTATCTCTATACCTTCACTCATAAGAGCCATGTTTCCAGTGTACCGCTCTGGGAACCTTCTCTGCCTGCGTTGTGATGTGGGTCCTCCCACATTCTCTCTCACATCTAGCAACAACTTGTCAACCTCTCTAGTTGGCTTCCTTCCATCTCTGGTGGATGGCTATGCATGAGTGATTTCTACCACTCTCTATTCCTCTGCTTGTGGCTGCTCCACATCCTGAGGTTCTTCTTTTGGAGCCAAGAGCTCCTCAACTGCATGCAACTCAATCTCCCTCTCAAGGGACAATCGCATGGCTTTCTCTTCATCGAATTTCACATCTCTTCTAAACATTATCATCCTGTGTGCTGGCAAGTACACCCAATTGTTGTGAGGTGTATCAGTGTACCCCACAAATATCCCCAACTCTGTTGTTGGCTCTAGCTTCTTCCTGGCATATTTGGTTACATGGCAATAAACAGATGAACAAAAAATTTTAAAATACGACACATCTGGTCTCTTACCTGAAAAATCCTCCTCTGGTGTACTCATCCCAAGTATCTGATGAGGACTTTTGTTCTGCACAAATACTGTTGTATTGCATGCTTCCGCCCACAGATGCAACGGTAGGCCTTGATCATGCAACATAACTCCTGTTACTCCCACAATAGTTTTATTCTTCCTTTTTGCAACCCCATTCTATTTTGGGTTATGAGGTGCTAACAATTCTCTTCGAATTCCTTCTGAGGCACAAAAGTTCTCGAAGAGATGTATTCTACACCATTGTCGCTCCTCAGAGCCTTCACCTCCTTCCCTGTATCTTTCTCGACAAGTGCCTTGAACTCACAAAACTTGGAGAACGTCTGATCTTTCTTCTGCATGAAGAAAATCCAACACTTTCTTGAAAAATCAACAACAAAAATCACATAATACCTATGTTTTGTTGTGGAAGCTATCGAGAACTGCCCACACACTTCTGAGTGAACTCTCTCAAGGATCGCCTTTGCTCGGCTTTCCTCATCGTGAAAGGTGGCTTTGGTATACTTCCCCAATGTACACCCTTTGCATATATCTCTCTGCGCAAGTGGGTGAAAATTCTATTGTAGTATCATGGTTTACTTCTCCTACTTGATTAAATTATACAAGTTATCTTCAGAAATAACATTCCGAAAATATCTAAGTAAAAACAACTAACAGCCTACACATGCGAATCATTTACTGAATATTACGCTCATTCAAACAATGTGACACACTGATTTTTGGACATAAGTCCCTAGAAAAAACCAAAGCGGGAAAAACGGTGTAGCAAATATGAGGGTTTATTATTATTAAGTAGATTCTGAGTACAACAAATCTGGGCACCAGATCTGGTTCACACAACAGAGAAAAAGTAGATCTGCAGCTAACCTGTTATTCTGAGACCAAAATTCTGACTGATCCACACCCTCAAATGGGATTTATAAGACTCAGCCCAGATCTGGCCCTAGAAACCCCAACGCTGCCCCTGAAGCCCCAGCATCAGCCCTGCTAGGCTCTGCGTACCTCTGCACTGCTCAAAGAGGGACTGCGTAACCCATGAGTGGGTGACGCAATCCTTACGCTCCCTCTGGAAGCCTCCGCGTAACTCTGAAGCCCTTTGAAGTTGCAGTGTTGCCCCTTCCTCAAACTATCTCTCAACCCGTCCCCTATCGACATACAACTTCTGCTAGTTCTGAGCTGTAGCTAAGTTATCCTTAAGAGCCCAGAGTATATCCTGACTCTCTTGGACCTAGTCCTTGGCCCTGGAGGATTTGATAGCACCAAACATCATGTCAGTAAAAGTCAAAGCATGGTATCCATACAAAGCATAGAACAGAGACATACCGATGGACATGTGAAAAGTGGTGTTGTTGCAGTACTCTCCCAAATGAAACTAGCGTAACCATGCCTTCTGTTGCCCTGTGACATAGTTTCGCAAGTAGCCTTCCAGCCACTTGTTCACTATCTCTGTCTGCCCGTCCGTCTGAGGGTGATAACTGGTACTCGGAGTCAACTCTGTACCCACCAAACGAAAGAGCTCCTACCAAAAGCTGCCCATGAAACAGCTATCTCGGTCACTAACAATGGTCTTCGAAAGACCATGCAATCTGAAGATATCCCTGAAGAACAACTCCGCTACCTATGTTGTTGTATACTGTGCTGATATAGCGAAGAAGTGTGCATACTTTGTCAGTCGATCAACGACCACAAAGATGCAGTCCTTGCCCTGCACCGTGGGCAACCCAGTGATGAAGTCCATCGAAATGCTTTCCCATTTCCCCTCCGGAATGGGAAGTGGCTGTAGTAATCCTGCTGGATGGCTCATCTCTCCTTTGTTCCACTGACACACCTTGCACTCCCTGACATGCCGGAGTACGTCCTCCTTAAGGCCTCTCTAAGAGAACCTCTTCGTTGTGGCCCTATAGGTCTTGGTGAACCCTTGGTGACATGATAATGGTGAGTCATGGGAGGCACGCAGTACCTTCTCCTTGAGCTGAGAGCTCCCAGTCAAGAAGATCCTGTCCCCGAAGTATATCACCTCATCCATCACCCTGTACCTGTCATCTGTGATCTGACCATCCAGTATCTCACAGGCAAAACGGTCCTTGGAGTACTCCAGTCCGTGTCTAGGCTCATTAGAGACAACGTTGTCAGTCTATGTGATAGAGCATCGGCCACCACATTGTTCTTCCTGCCTGGATCTTGCTAACCCACTTCTGCTGCCTCTCCTGCAACTGCTTCTGCTCTAAGAAGAACCGGAGACTGTTGTGGTCAGTCCACACTTTGAACCTGTTCCCCACCAATTACTGCCGGAACTTGGCCAGTGCATGCATGATAGCCAGCATTTCCTTGTCGTGTATGGGATACAACCTCTCATGCGGCAATAACTTCCACCTCTCGAAAGCTATGGGGTGGCCCCCCTGCATCAAGACTGCGCCCACCCCCTCTCCTGAGGCATCACACTCCAAGACAGAGGGCTGCGCGAAATCTAGCAAAACCAAAACTGGACAACTGCTCATCACCTCCTTGAGCCTGTCAAAGACCCTCTGCACTATGTCCATCCAACTGAATGCCCCCTTTTTGGTAAGATCTGTGAGGGGTGCAACAAGTTGGGAAAACCCCTTGACGAACTTCCAGTAGTAGGTGCACATGCCTACAAACCCCTGGAGCTCAGTCACGTTCCTCGATTCCGTCCAATCCCGAATGGCCCGGATCATCTCCTCGTGGACTCTCACTCCGTCCACCCCAATGATATGCCCCAAATAGAGCATCTCTGTCAGCCCAAATTTGCATTTGGAGAGCTTAGCATAAAAATGTTGCTTCAAAATGCGCAATACAACCTCAATGTGTTGTAGGTGCTCCTCTTATGTCTGGATGTATATCAAGATATCATCGAAGAATACCAGCACAAACTTCCTTAACTGACCATAGAAGATGTGGTTCATGCAAGATTGGAAGGTGGCCGGTGCATTGGTTAGCCTGAAGGGCATCACCCAAAACTCAAAATGGTCGCAGTGAGATCTGAAGGTCGTCTTGAGGACATCCTGGTCCCTCACTCGAATCTGATGGTAGCCCGACCTCAGATCAATCTTCGAGAAGAACTTCGACCCCCTCAGCTCATCAATCTGCAGGATGGGGTATCGGTTCTTCATGGTTTTCTTGTTGAGAGCCCAATAAATCGATGCACATCCTCAGTGTGTCATCCTTCTTCTTCAACAGTACAACAGAAGAAACAAATGGGTTGGTGCTGCGTCAGATGTGTCCCAGCGCTAAGAGCTCATGAATATCTCTCTCAATCTCATCCCTGTAGACTTTGGGGTGCCTATAAGATGTAGTAATCACAACTTGAATGCCCTGCTCAAGCTCAATGGTGTGCTCAAACCCCCGATCTGGTGGTTGCCCTAGCGGTATATCCCCAAAAACTGTAGCATATCTGTCCAAAATCGACTGCACATCTGGGTGAACTTCCTGTCCTATAGCTCCTGCCTCTGAAAAACGCAGCTCCACTACCCACTCTATATCTCCCTTCCAGAAGTCTGCCTCCATCCAGTGTGCTGAAACTGTCTGCGGGGGATAAGTGTGCATGCCTCAGATCATCTCATGCTTACCGCTCTTCTTGTCTGTCCACTCCATCTTTAGAGTCTCCCAGTCCGTAGTCACCTTCCCCAACGTGATCAACCACTGAACTCCCAGTATCACATTGATGTCCGGAATGTCTACCACAAAGAAATGATCACTGCCAATGCTGGTACATATCTAGCATACTGCATAGTTCTAGCACCCTGTACCAGTACTGAAAATCCATCAAAGCTCTCTATCGGTATGCCCCTCCGCTCTACCAACTGTGCATCAATAAAGTTGTGGGTGGCCCCACTATCAACTAGCACTGAAACACGTTGTCCCTGCACGATGCCCTGGACATGCAATGTCAAGTACTTGGGAAACCCTCGCAAAGAAGAAAGGACTCCACTAGTGGGTGCAAATGCTGCCCCTCCTGCTCCTGGGGGTGGAGGTGGTGGATGATCCCCTCTCTGCACCATAGCGTTGCCTCCTGCCTCTATCTCCTCGTATGCATCTTCTTCCCCGTCACTTTCGAAGAAGACCTCTATGTAGTGTGCCTTCCCTGCCGCACATCGATGTCCCGGTGCCCATGGCTCCTGGCATGTGAAGCATAGCTTTCACTGTCTCGAATCTCTCTGGGTATCATCGTCCAAAGGCCCCCGCCCTTGGTTCCCCCTCAGAGGTGGAACCCTCGTGTCCTTCCCCTTCAGCTGAAATGCTGGTATTTGGGGGAAAGGAGCTCTGGTCCTGGGTAGAGCATCCTGCAAATCCCTGGTCCTCCCAACTGCATCATGAAGTGTAGCAGGCCTCGTGCATCTGACTAATCCACGCACAGATTCTGCCAACCCATCAATAAACATGTAAATCGTCCTGGCTAAGGACAAGTCAGGCATCATCATCGAAAGCCTCAAGAATTAAGAAATGTAGGTTTTCGGGTTCTCGGTCTGCTTGAGCTTGGTCAGCTCAACAAAGTGCTCTTCCAGATCTCTCTGGTCAAACCACTCTACCAGTATCCGTATAAACTCCGCATACGCTGTCCCTGCTGAGTGACCCAGTGTGGCCATCCTATGGAACCACCAATCGTGGGCCTCTCCCTTCAGGTGCAGCGCTGCCACCTTGATGACCTCTCCCTCTGCCATCTGATTGAGTTGGAAATAAATGTCCAGCTTTTTCACCCAAGCCTTTGCTGAATATTTTGAGGACCCATCAAATGTCGGCAAGAAAAACCTGCCCACTGTATGTTGTATGTCCCCATCCTATGTGTATCTACCCCTTCTGTTCTAGTTACGGGATCGACTGTCCTTCTTGAGCTAAAAAAAATCATGGAAAGTGAGAGATTCACCAAACTCTCGCCCATAGGACTGATACTCGGCAAAATAATCCCCCATATGAACCGGCTCCGGCTCCTGAGGTGCTCCCGTTACGATGCCTGTAGTCAGAAAAGTGGGCATCATGGAATGTGGGGGAGTAAGTGACAAATCCTATTGCATTGTGAGCTGCTCCTGTAAATGGTGGGAAGTGTTGGACCCTTCTCCGATGTGAAAACCCCTTGGGGTTTCACGCTGTCTCTGGTCTACGGTAAATTTCTGCCCCATCTCTTCGATCGTCCTCGATAAATCCTGCACAGACTTTAGGAGGAGTTGCCCGAACTCCCTCCCTTCATCTTTCTCCTCTGCCATTGGTTCTTCCTCCTCTGCGTCCACTACTGGAACGCAGTCACCTTCCCCAAAAGTGGTCTCAAGCCTCCGCTCTTGGTCCTTGTACTTCCTTACCTGGTAAGTGATATATGGTTTTCCTGCTGGTGTCATAGACTAATCTGCTCCACAGGCTGAGCCAAGTCTATGAGCTC
This sequence comes from Pinus albicaulis, assembly GCA_034641835.2. Classification (NCBI taxonomy): domain Eukaryota; kingdom Viridiplantae; phylum Streptophyta; class Pinopsida; order Pinales; family Pinaceae; genus Pinus; species Pinus albicaulis. Next base: position 1,146,230,993 of record CM076570.1, read on the forward strand.
TGATACCACTGTAATATTCCGAATAGAAATAAACAGTAATACAAAGCAACATAAACAAGCATCTACATCAAATAGAGAGACATCACACAAATAATGCAAATATGGAGAAACGTTGAGCCATTTTATTATATAACTGAAAGATAACAATGACTACAAAGGTGATCAGAATGATGGCACCTTGGCTTGCACAAGGCAAGCTGGAAATACTCTCAAAAATGCTCAATGAATGGCTGCTTTGTCAAGGACTGCGTAAGCTCCAAATGTTGTTCTTTTTACATTCTTTGTCAGATTCTTCTTCTTTGCTAGAAAGAGATAGCTCTTTGAAATTTGTTCCCCTTCTCGGAAAAATGTGAACTGCGGAAATGAGCTCTCCTCCAATAACTCGAAGAAAAATACTAGAATCAAGATAGATTTGAACCGGAATTCGACTCATAGAAATAATGCTGTCCGGTGAAATCTGCTAGCCACAGACAGTCTCTTATGAGCCAGTGGCCTCCTCTATGTCAAAATGATGGATGGTAGAGGATGGTCCTCCGCTAACCTCGAGTTGAAATCCTGATATCTCCTCATAAAATGCCTCTACCACAAGCTGGTAACCACTCAAGAGGCTGCCGATGTCCAACGAGCGCATGATCCTAGCTAAAGATGCTATGGCTCCCCTCTGCCTGTTCTTAATAATACGAGGAAATAACCAGTAATACACAGAAATATGCCAGACAGATATAGAAAATACAATGCTGAACCAGATCATAGAACAATTACACATAGAATGCCAGAAAACTGAGCCATTTTATTAATCTGAAAGTACATAGAGAGGAGTACAAGAAAATCAGAATGAGTGCACCTATCCTTGCCTTAGGCAAGTGGAGGCCCTCTCAGACAAATAACAAATAAATTTTGCTACTGAGCGCCATTCTTGCAGGAAAAAGCTGTAAAAATGCTTTAACTGTGAGGAATGAGCCGAAGCTGAAGGAGAACACCGGTCCCCTTCTTGGGAACCAGGCTAAAAATCTACGGATCACATACTCGGCCCCGCTGAGGACAACCGAGCTTGGTGAAACCCATGGACCACCCTCTTGAAAATCGCCCCCAGAAACCTCCTCCGCAAAACGTTGTGCCTTCGAACGACACGAGAAGCTCGGAAACACGGCTGAGAAAAAGGGGCTGAATCTAACCACAAATCCTCCAGATAAGATAACCAACTCCTCAGGGCTGGAAACACTGAAAAACGCTGCCAAAACCCCACACAAAGGCCCTACTCATCAGATCTGCGTCCTCCCTGTCCAGATCTGCTGGATCTGAGTCATACAAGGCTGGATCTGCTACTATCTCTCCAGATCTGAGTCATGCAAGGCTGGATCTGCTACTATCTCTCCAGATCTGCGTCCTACAAGGCTAGATCTGCTGCTAGCTCTTCAGATCTATGCTAGATCTGCCAATATCTCCTCAGATCTGCAACCTCAAAGGCTGGATCTGATGTTATCTCTTCGGATCTAGGCTGGATCTGCCAATATCTCCTCAGATCTGCAATCTCCCAAGCTGGATCTAGTGCTACCCCTCCAGATCTGCAACCTACAGAACCAGATCTGCAAATATCTGCTCAGATCTACAATCTCCAAGGCTGGATCTATCACTATGCCTTCAGATCTGCGTCCTTCCTCTTCCTGCTGAAACAGCGTTTTTCCTGCTAGATCTGCGCAGCCACTAGAGGGCTTCTTCCTCTCCGACTCTCCACCTGAAACTGCTACTGAAACTGAAAGATAGAACTCAGAAATTAACCTTACTAGGGCGGGCACTCGAAGTCCCCCGAAGCTAAAGGTGAAACCAGAAATAACCTTACCAGGGCAGGCACTCGAAGTCCCCCGAGGCTAAGGGTGAGATCTCCGACCGGAGACACTCGTGCACTAAACAGTGCTGCAGACCGACTAAACAACCGGCGTGCTGAAGCAGACAAAAGTCTAGCTCTCAATATCAATATCAAAATATGCATGCCCCAAATGAGGTGAGAACCTCTCCTTTTATAATGCCAAACTCCCTCCAAAACTTAACTCTCCTTTGACCTGGCAGTTTACCTTGGGTCAGCGTGAGGCCTCCCCTCATATACGTGTGGACCCCCAAGGCCCCCTCTTTAAGTTATAACGTTAATCAACTAGGAAAACACTTTATTTTATAAAGTGAGGTGACTAAAGTGAGGTGACCCCTCTTATTTCTCACTTTATCTATTATTTCCAACTAAAGCGGCAAAATTAAACAAAAATGAGATATTCCAATTAGCAAGGCTAATTGCATATCCTGATCTCCCAGAAGGCAAAGCGTTGCTTGACCTCAAGCCAGGCGAAGTGATGGATGCGTAAGAGATACATCGCTCTCCCAAGTGGCATCCTCATCCGGCAAAAATTGCTTGTTCTCAAGCAATGCTGGAACAAGCCTACTCTCTAGCTGATGCTCCCTGCCGATACTGCAAAATGTGCCTGGGTCCCACTGAAACCTCTCTGTCTCCTGCATCACCCTGACGTGAAGGGATATCTCAATGCCAGGATCCCAAACTGGCCTCTCATGGTACCAGCCAATCAATAGTCCTCCCGGATCCCATCGCCACTGTGGCCAATAATCGTACAAGCCCCATGGCTCGGACTGCTCACTGCCTCTAGCTATGACTGAAGACCATGACTGCTGCTGCTCTGCATCTATGGCTGTGTAAGTTGTCCCATCGACTGTGCACCAGCTCATCATCTCTCTCCCATCAAGGCATGGAGTCGAAAATATAATGAGGAATATCTCCCTCTTGTGGATCCTCCATCTCCAAGCAATCATCCAGACCAAATGAGCCACCTCCCAACAAGGCAACTCCCAAAAATCTCCTTCCACCTCAAGCTCTGGTAATGAAGGTGGGCTGAAAATATGAACTTGGCAAGCATCATAGCTTACCTCATGCTGTCCTTCTCTCCACTCATGACAAGTGTAGAGTCTATGCTGATCATTGCCCTCCAATGGCAAAGTGAAAAACAATCCACCATAGAAGGTTCCTCCATCGATGAAGAACAAGCTGGCCCAAAACAAACCATAGTGCAGCCTCATCCACTGCAACCTCAGAAAATCACATGGCAAGCAATGTACAAGATCCAACACATCTACTAATGGATAGCAAATGGCTGAATATGACAACAACGTAGGTCCAAACACTTGCCCATGGCTGTAAATATCAATCTCATGGCCCACATCAAAAGAGAACGCATACATAGTAGTGGTGGCCATGCCTCCTCCCATGCGCCCATTAGAACATGTAGTGCAGAAATTGTGAGAATTTTTCCCACTCACGGATACATCCAGCTCATGTGTCTCCCTCATAATCAAGCCTCCCATACAAATCTGATATGTATCAGCAAATGAAGACATGATCAGCAGCAAAATGAAGGAAATGCCGAAGGTCTCATGTGGTGCAAGAAGATAATCCTCCTTATGCTTGGAAACCCAAGTCAAGAAGAATAGGCCATAGATGTCTCTATCATCATTACTTCTTGTAAGTGCAACAAATATGAAGTGATCCTGGGACCTATGGGTTATAGATCCACCATATCTCTGTTGCGCATACTTCCTCCATAATATTTTGCTCCAAGGTGACAACGCTGTGAGCTCATGCAAATGAGATCCTGTCAGTACAAGACTCTGTTCTTTGACATGCTCCTTGTCAAAGACTCCTCTAATAATGCTGCAATGAATATGGAATTCCTTCCAAGATGGAAGTGCTTCCCAGTCATCATCAAAGACCAAGGAGATAGTGCCATTCCCTCTTCCTGCAACATCGTACAAAGTGTGAGAGCAAATCTGCCCTTGCTCTCCTAGGAACAAACCAAGCAACCAGACATTGTGTTGCCTCTCCATACCTCCATCAAACAACTCATGTGATGAAGACACAATGAATGATATGAGTAACTCATCAACACCATGCATCCATACTCTATGCTGCTCAATGATGCAAGTATCCATCCATCTTTTCCCCATCCTCCTACTCTTAGGAAGAGTGTTTGCCAAGTGATGGCCAAACTCTTTCAAGAGTAACCGGCGCAGCCAAGCCTCCTGCTGCCTGGTGTCATAGATCTGCAAGTAGCCTCCTAGCTCCTTGCTCATCATCCCCATCCACTCAATCACTTGTGGATGCCTCCTTCTCCTCATCCCGGTACTACCATCCTCCCAAATCAAATTTCTGATTTTGCACTTCATGGGTTTTTGGAATATAAACTTCTCAAGGATCAATGAGACCCTATCAAGACTCAAATAGGTGGTAGGCAAAAACCTCCCATCATGGTGTGTATGGCTCAAGGGATGTCCAACACAAGCATGAGAGACGTTATCCATCCGAAGATGTCCCCCATCTTCTATCTGCTCTGGTGAGAAAGGAAGAAAGTCATTGCACCCCATGGTGTGTCGAAGTGCATCTCCAGCGAGATCTCTCCTTGAGACCTCCCCTTCCTCCATAGCCTGCTCCACCGAGCACCAACTCAAAACCTCTCGCCATCCAACCTCAACACGTGTCTGCTGTATCCTGCGCAACTTTGATCGTCTCATACCACTATCCAAGTCAATATCTGGGACCTGACTAGGTGGCTCTGCCTCTCTCTCTTCAATGGGAAGAGATGTCCCAACAACTCTGCTAGTCCCATCCATGCATACCTGACGGGGAATGACCTGATGCTGCAATGTGCTCTCGGGTTGTACCATCAAAATCCAATATCCTCAATGGGATCTAACTTGCCACGACTTCAGTGTACAAGTCACTCATGTCTCTCCAAACACCCCGCAAAACAAAATGGTCTCCCCTCATCGACGCGGCCTCTCCTCTTAACCCGGCTGTCCGTCCGTCGATGATACTGCTCTCATGACCATCATCCATCATCTCTGTATCTCCAGCACACCTCATCGGAGCATGGGATGAGATCTCCTGATACCTCACCCATCCGTCGTGTGCCTACCACCGAAGACTCCTGTGCATCTCTCGGATGGCTCCTCACCGGGTAGGCCTCACCTCCTCCACTACGATATCAACCTAAGACGTCAAGGAGGTCTCCAACAGCAGAGTCCGTGTCACCAGGGTATAACCCCTGCCCTTAAATCCCGTGTGTCCCATTTCCTCCAAGTGGAAATCACTAATGGTTTCCCAAATATGGTTTTAACAAGCTGAGCAGGTGTCCAACTTGTCCACTGTGCGCTATAGGTCCCTATCACGTGAGTGCTTGTTCCCTCTCTGAAAGTTGTGAGGTCTACTATCACGCTGGAGCTGATCATAATCTCTGCTAGCTGTGCGGTGGTGGTCTCCACCATGATGATGCCGGTGTCCCTTGTGTTGATCATGGAGTCTAATGCCATAACAGATCTGGGTATATTCCTCGAAGGGGAGAGCATCCATGAATGCCTGTCCGAGAACATGATAGTTTGCAAGAATGTCAGCCATCCGAGCCGGATCTACCTCTCGCTGTACTGTTATTCCTGTGTCCTCTGGCAAGAATGTGGGCATAGTGGGACGTGTGGGTGTACATGAATCCATATGCCGAGTGGCATCTTGCCGAACGATCTGAAAACCTCTAGGGAGTCTTCTCTGACTGGCCTCTATGGCTGAGAGCCCCTGTGATGCCTCCTGGATGTGATGGAGTGCATCCAGTTTCCTATCTACGTCTGCCATCGGGTCCCACTGCTCTGTGTCCCTCACAGGCTCCTCAGAAACTGCACGGCTGCTGCAAAACCATACCGCTGCTTAACTTTGACCTCCGATTTACCCATTGAAAACTACTCAGAAAATTCCAAGGATTTGGGAAGGTGATCCTTGTCCAAAACCCAGAAAAACCCAGAAAACGTTTTTCCTAATTCCAAACTTCAAAATTTGACCCTTTTATTTTGGCCCTTTTCCCAACTGCGTTTCTGGTATTGCAACTGCTATTGCTCTGTATGATCTCTTTTCTGATGTCATAGACCACAGGCTGAGCCAGAATTATGCTCTGATACCACTGTAATATCCCCAAAGGGAAATAACCAGTAATACACAGAAATATGCCAGACAGATATAGAAGATACAATGCCGGAACCGCATCATGGAACAATTACAATATAGAATAATGTAAACCGAAGCCATTTTTATTTTTCAATAAAGTACATAGAGTAAAGTACAAGATAACTAGAATGAGTGCACCTATCCTTGCCTTAGGCAAGTGGAGACCCTCTCAGAAAAATAAGAAATGGGCACGCTTTCCTGAAGCTTCACATCACAGTGTCTTTGGAAGAAACTGCAGTACTGCTAGCTGGCTGCCCGGGAATGAGCGAAGCTAGGGGCTGATCCCTTCTTGGAATGAGCCTAAAAATCTACGAGATCACCTATACTCGCTGCTAGGACAAAACCCGAAACGGTAAACAAATGGACCACCCTCCATCGCCCCAGAAACCCTCCTCTACAAAACGGCATGCCTTCGAGCAGCCTGGAAGCTTCGAAACACGGCGAAGAGGGGCTGAATCAACCACAAATCCTCGGATAAGATAACTCTCGGGAGTTGGAAACAACTTTGAAAAGCATTTGCCAAAACCCCACACAAAGGCCCTCTCATCGGATCTGCTCCTCCCCCTGTCCCGGATCTGCTTTGGATCTGAGTCATACAAGGGAGTGCTGGATCTCACTGCCGAATCTGCAGGATCTGAGTCATACAAGGCTGGTCTGCTACTATCTCTCCAGATCTGCGTCCTACAAGGCTAGATCTGCTGCTAGCTCTTCAGATCTATGCTAGATCTGTCAATATCTCCTCAGATCTGCAACCTCAAAGGCTGGATCTGATGTTCTCTCTTCAGATCTAGGCTGGATCTGCCAATATCTCCTCAGATCTGCAATCTCCCAAGCTGGATCTAGTGCTACCCCTTCAGATCTGCAACCTACAGAACCAGATCTGCAAATATCTGCTCAGATCTCCAATCTCCAAGGCTGGATCTATCACTGTGCCTTCCTGCTGCTGAAACTGCGTTTTTCCTGCTAGATCTGCGCAGCCACTAGAGGGCTTCTTCCTCTCCGACTCTCCACCTGAAACTGCTACTGAAACTGAAAGATAGAACTCAGAAATTAACCTTACTAGGGCAGGCACTCGAAGTCCCCCGAAGCTAAGGGTGAAACCAGAAATAACCTTACCAGGGCAGGCACTCGAAGTCCCCCGAGGCTAAGGGTGAGATCTCCGACCGGAGACACTCGTGCACTAAACAGTGCTGCAGACCGACTAAACAACCGGCGTGCTGAAGCAGACAAAAGTCTAGCTCTCATTATCAATATCAAAATATGCATGATCCAAATGAGGTGAGAACCTCTCCTTTTATAATGCCAAACTCCCTCCAAAACTTAACTCTCCTTTGACCTGCGCAGGTTACTTTGGGTCAGCCTGATGCCTCCCCCATCATACTCATGTGGACCCCCAAGGCCCCCTCTCTTAAGTTACAACGTCAATCTACTAGGAAAAGAACACTTTATTATAGAGTGAGGTGACTAAAGTGAGGTGACCCCTCTTATTTCTCACTTTATTTATTATGTCTAGCTAAAGCGGCAAAATAAAGCAAAAATGAAATATTCCAATTAGCAAGGCTAATTGGGGATATTACAAAAACGATGGATAGAACTCCTCACCCGAGCAAGCACTCGAAGTCCCCCGGGGCTAAGGTTGGGACCTCCGCTCGGAGACACCCGGTGTGCTTAACAACACTTGCAAACTTCGCTCAACAGCAAAAGCGTGCTCAATGTCAAAAGACAAAAATCAGAGATGCATAATAGAATGAGAGAATGAGGAGCCTCTTCCCCTTTTTATGATTTGAGAGCCTTGCTCTTATCCGAGCCCCACCAAACTGCGTTGTCCCTCTTAGCACACGTTGTCCCTCTCTCACTGCGCTGTCATGGGCCCATGCTGCCCACACTGCCTCTTCCCTCACCCTGCCACTTCACCCTCATGGGCCCCACGCTATCAAGTAAATATGTGCTCAAGTGACTTTAGGGAATAATTATTTCCTAAGTGTAGGCTATGTTGCTCATCACCCACTTTATTAACTGACTTAACATTAGAAAAGCAAAACTGGCCAAAATTAATACTACCAATTAGCTGCTGCTAATTGGGAATATTATAAAATCCAACTTTCGCAAGGATTTTAGGGATTGGGAAACTCCTTTACAAGGCACATTCCCTCAACCTAGCCCTTAAATCCTCACCTCCTTCTCCTAGAAAGCCTTGTACCTTGCTTAAAGAGCAAGTAAGCTCCATTCTTGACTTTCTTCTAGGAAAGGATCACTGAGGTCACTTCATATCCATTTACTGATATATCCTTCATAAGTGACTTTCTATATACCAGGTCTCCTCCCATCGGTGAAAGTATGTAAAGAGCAGGGAGCCTTAGCAGAGGTGACAGTGGGCTAAATCTCCATCGTTTCCCTTGACCTAGCAGTTGTCCATTTAGGAGTCCCTTTTAGGTCCCCTGCTAGTTTGAGTGGTAACACATCCCACTCCTGCTTCCTTCCGAGTCGCCCACCTCCATTGCAGATGTTTCTGCCGCATACTAATACAACTAGCCAGCGGCCACACAAACCGTTGCTACAGCGGCTTCACCTCCCTCTGCATCGGACTGCCATCACCTCCCTCCTCTCTTGTTTTGTTTTTCTGCCACCACCAAATCCTGTCGTTTAAACTATTGTGTCACATCTGCCTGCGGCCTCTCTGTAACAAGAGCCAATGGTTGTTCTAGTCCCCCGTCACTCTGGTAGTTTCTGTCATGGTCTAACCACATCCACTGCGACCGCTGCACGAAGTTGCACAACAAAATCAAAACACCTCTCATATCTTTTTCGATTTCATCTTCTACCGCTTTTTGATTGACCCCCGACTATCGCAACCCTATCATGTGTCCTTTTATATGATGGTTATTAAACTCTCCATTACATTATATAACCATATAATTGTTTTATATAATTATATTTTTATTAAATTATATAATTTATAATTATATTATATAGTTATAAATTCAAAAGTTTTATAAACATTAAGTTATATAATCTATAATTATATAATTTAAAAAAGAAATATTAAAGGAATTTATAAAGGTGAAAAAAAGGGGTGACTTGTAAAGGGAACCTTTATATAAAGTCTATATAAATATATCCCTGAGCAAGAAAAAATTTTGTAAGAAGCTTCATAACAAAGTTAAAGGAAGCCAAGAAAAAGAAAAATATTAGCGTATTTAAGTTTTCAAGAAGGTTTATAAAGAAGTTATTATAGCGGTAACAATAAAAACGATATATTAAAAATATTTATTGAAGTTGTAATAAAAGTTTTGAATAATTGAGAAAGGAATTCACGAAAGACGAGAAGATGAGTTCCATACAACAATCATTATTTTTGTACTAAATTTCCATTTTGTCTAAACCAAATTGGATATTCATATATTCAACAAAATTCAAGTTTAGTTGTCCAACATGTGGAAGATTATTTAGTACCGAAGAGGGTCAAGGTAACACACAGACACAAATAAAAATATTAGAGGAAGAATTCGCAAATATTGAACAAAAAAATGCTTCGGAAAATAAATATAAAGATCTCGAGGACATTTTTTACAATAAGTCAAAAGAAAAGGACGAGGAAATTTTTCGCCTAAGGAACCATAATAAAAAATTACTTGAACAGATCAAGAAGTTCAGGGTTAAGAAACAAAAATTAAAGCAAGAAAATGAAAGTTTTAAGAAGAAATTCAACGAGAATATATCAAATAAGGAAGAAGAAAATTTGCATTTTAAAAACCGTTAATCAAAGGTTATTAGAACAAATCAAAAATTTAAAAGATGAGAGGATACTAAGAACAAAGTAAACAATCCAGAAAATGAAGAGCTTGCACGTCTAAGGAATCATAATCAAAACCTTCCTACAAAAATAAAGAATCTTAAAAGTCACAAGAAGTTGCTAAATGACAAGTTGGAACAACTTACTTGAGAAGAAGTATTGAAGCCTCTAGCCGTAACAATCCAAGTTGAAGATAAAGGAACAAATACTGATCTAGTCAATATCACAACTGAAAAAGAGGATAAATCAGTAGAAGTTAAAACAATTAAAACAATGGAAAATCTAAGTGATGATTCAATAGCCAACTCAACAACAACAATACCTCAAGTAAACAAGGAAACTACCACACATGATAAGGGAAAGTCCAACCAGAGGAACTCCTTATCGACATTCAAATCACAAGAGAAGACAACTAAGTCAGTCTACATATTTGAACCATTCAGAATGGAAACAACATATTTATGTTCGAAGGAATACTGAAGTTTGCAAAATCCAGTCCTATGATAACAATTCATTACAAATTTCCATTGATCGAAACATTCCACAGAAGATTAATCTTGGATGGTCAAATCCATTCTCAGTCCAACAATTTTGTTTATCACTCAGAGGATCATATCATCTTGTATAAACAAAGATGAAAGTTCTGAGATGAGAAGATATTCGAAATGGGGAAAGAGATCCATCCCTTTCATCAGCAATATTTGAGGACAAATATTTTTAAATATAGGGACAATGTTATGAATATAATTCATATAAAAATAATAAATGAAAATATAAATATAATAATAATAATTAATAATTAATTTTTTAATAGTTAGCTAGTTAGTAATGAAGATGTGCATCTTAGAGATATGACCATTCATGGAAGGGCACAGACCTAGGTATATAAGCGAGCCCTCATTGTAATCATTACACATATCGTTTATACATTCAACAATTCTTATCTATAACTACTACTTGTACTACGATGGATACTTACATATTTCAGTTCTTATGAATTATTTCTCTGCATATACAAACATTGTTTGTTACAAAAAATTAATAAACTAGCTAATTAATTTTAATCAAGGCATTTTCCTTAAAAGTTTTTTCTGAGTATTAGAGAAAATGTGTTCCTTAGCCTCATAGCCACCATCTAAGACTAGAACACCTATCCGAACTTCATAAACTAACATAGATCTCAAGCTAAGAATTTTCCCATGAATTGATCAAATATCCTAGCCATCCTTTGCATTTTATCCTTTTTCTTTCATTGTGGCTTTCTTATGCTTTTATCTTTCTTTCAACTACATCAACCTCCAAGGAAAATTCTTCCAACTCAGATTCAAGGATGAGGATGAAAAGGGTGTTAATCCCAATGACCAATAACCGCCAGCCTGAAGAATGGAGACGGAATAATGGGAAATATGGAAAGTGGTAAGCATGGAATATCTTGGAGACACTACTTCAATCAACGCCTCCCCAATATTTCCCTTCCTGAAACCATAAGGCCTAAAAGAAGGTCCCATTGGACTAGAGTCAAAGACTCACTTCCCAAGTGAAGTAAGGGAACACGAATATAGTCAGGATCAATCAATCATCCATTTTGTCCCTTGATCCATATTAGTATGGTCATAACATTAAGTGAAAGCACACGATTACAAAATGGTTGAAGTACCTTCCAATGGATGACCCACCTTCCTTCAAGAAGGAATGTTGAATGGGAGAGAGAAATATGACCAGAGAAAGAAGTGGAGGGTCCTGATTCCTAGCATCATGTTATGTGTTGATCAATAGCAAAAAGTTTTCTCCTATGGGTTACCCACTTTTTCGTGGGTAACAAGGTAAAATGGTAGAAATTTTCTCCAAGGCATTCAACGTAGATAAATTTGAGATGTTCAGAGAGTTTGGGAATTATGCAGAACAAGATAAATTAAAGGGGTTTGTTAGATATAGTAATGTTCATTCGAAGTAGCTAAGTTATAAAATTCTAGATTCAAATTATATTGTTAATTTCACTGCAGTGTTAGTGATATCATGTGCTACTACCTACAATCTTGCTCTTATACCACTTTTCATGGCCCTAGGAAGATCCCCACAAATCAAGGTGCACTGTGAACTCCTAGGACGCATGGAATCAAATTAATTCCACTTGATTTGGGTAGACTGTCAAGCGGAACAACATTGGCGCTGCATGCCCTAGGAATCCACGGTGCGCCTTGATCCATGTGGATCTCCTTGGGGCCATGACAGTGAAGTTGTAGTGTTATGTTAAGTTATTTAGAACCACTCGGTTTTGGTAGGCCACCAAGTGGAAAAACATTGATGCCACACACCCTAGGAACCCATGGTATGCCTTGATCCATGTGGGTCTTCTAGGGGTCGTGATAGTTAAGTTCTAGTGTTCTGTTAACTTATTTAAGATATGTGCGACTTAAAGACATGTTCTTAAGTTATAATAAGAAGGCAATGCATCATGGGAATAATTAGAACATGCCATATATATGCAACTCTTTTTTTTTACATTGAAACAATGAAGGAATATGGTATCTCTTCGGTTTCTTCACATATTCCACCCATGTCTGTGTCATTAAGTTTAGCAAAACTTCATCTTTCACTTAATTTTTCTTAGGTTTTCAGGTGCAAATTTATGTTTACTGAGTTTTTTCGATATTACTTTAATATTATCTAGACATTCTCCTACCCGACATAACTATTTTAGCCAAATTACCATACTATTGGCCAATAGACATGGAGTGTGGCCACTGTACACTCTTCATTGGAATAGTCAATTCTATTTTCATAGCCAAAGGCTGTTGATGTATAGATGAAGTACAATTTCCTTCCTTATTTCAATTTCTCATATTGTAATAAGCACAAGTTTTAGACTATTATTTACCAATTTATTACTTCTTTTTGGTGGGAGGGTAATTCTGTTTACAGTATTCAACGGTGTAATATTTCCAATTAGCAGTAGCTAATTGGAAATATTAATTTTTGCTCCGATTTTTCTTTTCTAATGTTCGGCCACAAATAAAGGGTTGCTGGGACCCATAACTGATCCAGGTGGATATTGGTGGCCACCCACCTATTCCACTTGGCCCCCCACCATTGTCTCTTTCAGTTTTTCAGTTTCGGCATAACTTACTATTTTTAGCAGTTTTTCGAGTCCTGAACTTCCAGAGCCGTTTTGAGGCCCTAAACGACGTTTTTTGGGTAGCGCCAGCAAATTTGATCATCAAATTCGTCCCGAAAGTTGTAGTCCTCAGATAGAGCTTTCTAATGATGTATCTTGTGCGTCAAACGGAGATAGTATGCCAAAGTTACGTCCCTGGGAAGTTGAAACACCAATTTACCCAAACGGGGCCCATAGTTTTGGCGCTTCATCTCCTAGGGTTAGGTTTTTGGGATGTTTAGGGTTCTCCATTGTTTCTCAATAATAAATAGGCCCTCGCGCCTCATTGTAAAGCAGTTCAGAGGTCTGTAGCCACCACATCTCTTCTCAGAGATAGCTACCAGTACCCTAGCTAGTTTTATTTCCATTGTCTGTAAGCAAATTTCGGTTCTTTGATATTAATGAAATGAAGTGTTATTTCCGCTGCATCTCTGTATTTATGGTTATGTGTTTATTCTGTTGCGTTCCTGCATAAATCCGGATCAGTGGTATCAGAGCGGTCTGCTTTTTCTCGATCCTTCTTTGCATGCCCCCAACGAGGTCGGGGTATAAGGAGCTAGGGCTTGATCTGGTGGAACCTTTGCAAGATCAGCCTCGCAAACCTCGACGGACGCCCATGGGGGACAAAAAGAAAGATGAGGGAGCAGGAGATCCTATCAAAATATTGCTCGAGGAGGCCCTCGAAAAACAAAGGAACGCGATGATGGATAGCTTTGCTTAGATCCTTCAACGGCTGCCCACCGGCGGCGCATCTGCATCCAGTAGCCACTCTGGAGTTGCGACTCCCTTTAAGGTACAAGTAAATTTTGACATTCCCATATTTGAGGGTCAAATAGACGCAGATGCCGTAGATAGATGGTTGAATCTATTAGGAGGATATTTCTCTGTTCATGACTTTTCAGACCGGGAGAAGATTATTTTTGCACTCCTCAAAGCTACCCCCCATGTTAAGGACTGGTGGGAAACCTACTGTGAGAACAAGGACCAGACAGAACCCTCTCTGTTCTCGGCCGTGCCAACTTGGAATTCTTTCCGAGACGCCGTCAAGGAACAGTACTATCCCGTGGGGAGCTATGAGGACAAGTACATACAATGGACCATGCTGCGACAACAAAGGGATCAAGATGTGCATGAGCTGACGAATCTGTTCCATACCCTGCGCACAAAGTTGGGTATCAAAGATTCAGAGAAACATTTGGTGCTAAAGTATTGCAGCTGTCTACACAGATACATTCAGGAGGAAATGGAGTTCCTCGACATCTCCTCGCTTGGTACGGCATACCGGTATGCTGCCAAGATTGAGCAGAAATTCAAACAGAAGAAGCGAGACTTTGGATCTGCGAATCAAAAGCAAGGAAAAGGTGCTTCCAAACCGCGGAACAAAGGACAGAGCCAAGGCATGGCGGCTAAAGACAACCCGTCAAAGCCACAAGAAAAGAACTACACCGTAAAGCCAAAGAAGGACACGGGAAAGTGGTGTGAGTTCCATAAGAGCTCCACTCACAACACAAGTGAGTGTCGGGCCAAGCAGTCGCTAGTGGCCGAGATGAGGGCTTCTGAGTCGGATGCATGCTCCGACTCCGAATCAGAACCTGAAAAGGGGAATGAAAAAGGGAAACAGATTATTGATGCGGAGCCCAACGCCACTGTTGCCACTACAAAGGTCCAGAAGGAGGAACCAGAAGATCCAAAGGAGGAGGAACGTCTCTTCCACTCCCAGATGTGGGTAAAGGGCTCCCCTGTACAGTTCATTGTCGACAATGGGAGCCAAAAGAACCTCATCTCAGCAGACGCCGTGAAGCGGTTGGGCTTGCCGACCACAGCTCACCCACATCCATACACCATCGGGTGGCTTCACCAAGGACGAGATCTCCGCGTCAGCCAGCAGTGCCGCCTTCCCTGTAGCATCAAGCCCTTCACGGATGAGGTATTATGTGACGTTGCTCCTATTGATGTTTCTGATGTATTATTAGGACAACCATACTTGTGGAAGCGTCATGCTGTGTATGATTCTCGACCTCGTGCTGTTATTATTACTTTGGGAAATAAGTTGTACAGGATACCAGAGGTACCACCTCCTACGGCTATCTCTTTGGTTACTGCAAAACAATGTAGTAAGCTCATTTCCCAAACCAGGAAATTCGTTTTCCTGATGATCCGCCCCCAGGGCAAGAAGAAGAATGTGGCCACGACCTCCAGACAGGGCCCCTCTGCACGACAACAACAAATGGATAAGGTCGTGGAGGAGTACGAGGACATCTTCACCTCACCCACAGGGGTTCCTCTGCACTTCCAGGTCAAGCACCCGATTGATCTGACCCCAGGTGCGCCACTACCCAATGGACCGATCTATCGACGCTCTGTTATGGAAAATGATGAAATCAAGAGGCAGATTCAGGAGCTGTTGCAGAAAGGTCACATCAGACCAAGTTCATCGCCCTGTGGGAGCCCGATCGTGTTGGTACGGAAGAAGGATGGGACGTGGAGACTCTGTATTGACTATCGGGCGCTGAACAAGATCACTGTCCGGAATAGGTACCCAATCCCACGGATTGATGACCTTATGGACCAACTCCAAGGTGCAAAATATTTCAGTAAGATCGACCTGAAGTCTGGGTATCACCAGGTACCAATTGAACCCTCTGATGTGTGGAAGACTGCCTTCAAAGCTAAGGAAGGCCTTTTTGAATGGCTGGTCATGCCTTTCGGGTTGACGAATGCTCCCGCAACCTTCATGAGGATGATGGACGACATCTTACGGCCATTCACCAACTCATTCGTAGTGGTGTACTTGGATGACATTCTGATCTTCAGCAAGACTTGGGAAGAGCACCTTCATCACATCCAACAAGTCCTCCAAACACTGCGGCAACACAAGTTGTGTGCCAATTTGGAGAAGTGCACGTTTGGCATGACCCAGGTTCAATATCTGGGATACATTATTGATGAAAGGGGGGTGCATGTGGATCCGGCCAAGATCCAAGTCATTCAGGATTGGCCAGCCCCGACCACTATAACAGAGCTTCGCAGCTTTCTGGGTCTTGCTAATTTCTACCGCAGATTCGTGTTGGGATTCTCTCATATCACTTGGCCCTTGAGTCAA
Organism: Pinus albicaulis; assembly: GCA_034641835.2. Taxonomy (NCBI): domain Eukaryota; kingdom Viridiplantae; phylum Streptophyta; class Pinopsida; order Pinales; family Pinaceae; genus Pinus; species Pinus albicaulis. The sequence goes on from CM076570.1 coordinate 1,146,247,086, forward strand.
GTCACCAAAGGAGGAGCGAGAGCAAAATTATTTTGGTCGGAACCTCAATAGAAGGCGTTCAAAGAATTGAAAAATCGCCTCTGTTCTGCCCCAGTGCTCACCTTACCAGACTTGCAGCAGCCGTTTGAGATCGAGACAGATGCCTCTGACTATGCTATTGGGGCAATTCTTACTCAACAGGGACATCCAGTGGCATATCACAGTGAGACATTGTCTGAGACAGTTCGCAAGTATCCCACTTATGACAAAGAAATGTATTCCATTGTGCAAGCCTGTCGACAATGGAAGCATTACATTTTGGGGAAGGAAACAATCATCCACACGGACCACCGGCCCCTGCAGTTCATACAGACACAAGGGAAGTTGCAGAATGATCGCCATCAGAAGTGGTCCACATATCTGCAACAGTTTCATTTGAACATCAAGTACAAGAAGGGTGGCACCAATAATGTTGCAGACTGCCTCAGCCGACCACCGATCGTGGCGCTCACCACCGTGCTCAACTCTTGTGGGCACGAGACTTCTGATTGGCCGCTTCTCTATGAGAGTGACCCAGAATTCGGCCACACTTACAAGGCACTCTTGGGGGGCACGTAAGTTCCAAATTTTCACCTCCAAGATGCACTTTTATGTCACCTGGGACACCTTTGTGTTCCTTCAAGCGAGCGTGCCAAGATGATATGGGAAGCACACTACGGTCGAGTCGCTGGGCATTTCGGGGTCGAGAAAACAGTAGCAATACTACAGAAGTATTTCTATTGGCCGAACCTTCGAAAGGATGTCGAGAAGCACATCAGATCCTGCACTGTTTGTGCCATTGCCAAACCGACCATCAAGAAGCAAGGCCTATATACTCCACTACCTACCCCTAGTCGACCTTGGGAATCCATCTCCATGGATTACATGTCGGGCCTGCCCTCTACTAAGAATGACAATGACTATGTTTTCGTGGTCGTTGACAGATTCTCGAAGATGGCCATTATGGCGGCCTGTAAGAAGAATATCACAGCAGAAGCTACTGCTAAACTCTTCTTTGAACGAGTATGGGTGCACTTTGGGATCCCACAGTCTATCATATCAGATCGAGATAGCAGGTTCCTCGGCACATTTTGGTCCAGCCTCTGGTCAATGTTGGACACAAAGCTCACCAAGTCCACAGCTTTCCATCCCCAAACAGATGGCCAGACAGAGGTCGTCAACAGAATGATTGTACACATTTTGCGCATGTACAATTCAAAGCATCCACGCACATGGGACAAGAGCCTCCCCTATGTACAACATAGTTATAACAGGGCTCTCCACAGTTCAATTGGCCATAGCCCCTTTCAGGTGGGCTTGGGATTCCAGCCACTATGTCCCATTGACGTAGCCATGCCATTTGCAGCTGCTCAGGCCGATTCAGCGCACGCCCAGTCTGAAGTTGACAAAGCAAGTAGCTTCATCGAGCGCATTCAACACATCCGCCAACAGGTTCATGATATATTAGACAGAGCCAATGCGAAGTACAAGTAGCGCCATGATCAACACCGAGTGCCACACAACTTCCAGGTGGGCAACAAAGTATGGCTGCATTTGCAGAAGAAGCGCCTCAATGGACCTCACCGCAAGCTTCGCCCACTCCGATACGGGCCATACACCATCACCAAGGCTGTAGGGAACAATGCCTTCGAGCTTAGTATTCCACCATTCCTTGTTCTGCACCCAGTCTTCAATGTGGATCGCCTTCGTCCTTACTTTCCACCTCTACTGGACACCTCGGACATTGCAGAACAACTCACACCAACAGAGTTAAACCTAGACTGCATGGAATAGGCCACCACAGATTGTATCATGGACATGCAAATCAAGAACACTCGTCAACAGCAGATCCAACTCTATCGGGTTGTCAAAGCTGGCCAACTCCTGCACCAAGGAAAGTGGTTCACCAGGGACCAAGTTCAGCAGAAATTTCCTCATCTCATGGAGAAACTTAACGCAATGGGGACCATTGCTTCCTAAGGGGGGAGGAATGATCCAGGTGGATATTGGTGGCCACCCACCTATTCCACTTGGCCCCCCACCATTGTCTCTTTCAGTTTTTCAGTTTCGGCATAACTTACTATTTTTAGCAGTTTTTCGGGTTTTGAACTTTCGGAGCTGTTTTGAGGCCCTAAACGACGTTTTTTGGGCATCGTTTTACTCTCGCAAGTTGTAGTCCTTGGATAGAGCTTTCTAATGATGTATCATATGCGTCAAACGGAGATAGTATGCCAAAGTTACGTCCCTGGGAAGTTGAAACACCAATTTACCCAAACGGGGCCCATAGTTTTGGCGCTTTATCTCCTAGGGTTAGGTTTTTGGATGTTTAGGGTTCTCCATTGTTTCTCAATAATAAATAGGCCCTCGAGCCTCATTGTAACTCAGTTCAGAGGCCTGTAGCCGCCACATCTCTCCTCAGAGATAGCTACCAGTGCCCTAGCTAGTTTTATTTCCATTCTGTCTGTAAGCAAATTTCAGTTCTTTGATATTAATGAAATGAAGTGTTATTTCCGCTACATCTCTGTATTTATGGTTATGTGTTTATTCTGTTGCGTTCGTGCATAAATCCGGATCAATAACCTAACTTAGGAGAAATAAACTCGATAAAGTCACTTAGCCAACATTTTGATTTCAGCCTGGGGCCCACGGGGACCAAGTGACAGCGCAGGGAGAGGGACAACGCAGAGGCAGCATGGGCTAGGCGGCCTAGTGGCAGCGTGGGCCAAGACAACGCAGAGTAGGCAAGGCAGTGTGGCAAGGGAGGACACCACAGCATAGTGGGGCCGAAGGGAGAGTTAGGGTCTCAAGCATAAAAGAACGGAGAGGCTAGCTTCTCATTCATTCTATTATGCATCTTCAGAATTTTTTTCTAACAGATATTGAGCACGTTTACGCTGTTTAGCTAAGTCTGCAAGTGCTATTCAACATACCGGTGTCTTCGAGCGGAGATCCCAACCTCAGCCTCGGGGGACTTCGAGTGCCCACTTAGGTGAGGAGCTTTACCTTGAGTTTCCAGGGCAAAGAATGCAACATCATCCATCCAAGAGTTACGCAGTCTCTCACAGAGGTTACGCAGTTTTGGAGGAGGGCAGCTCCGGGAGAGAGAGATCATCACTAGTTTCAGTCTGGGAGAAGTGTGAGGGGACCAACCCTTCACAAGTTGTCTTTTGGGAGTAGATTGAGGCCAACATTTCCAGTCATCCACTTCAGAGGCCAGCATACTCACCAGGAGTGTGTAATTTTCCCAAGGGGCTCAGATTCCGGGGTCAGCCTTTCCGGAATTCCTTCCTGGGTTTTTCTGGGTTTTTGGAGGAGAGTTCATAGCCGGAGTTTCATAATTTTCTAAGCAGGGGAACAACCCCAAAGAGAAGCTCCATTCCAGCCAAAAGCAACACTTTCCAGCAGCAACAATAACTCGGAGAATTACACAGTCCAGAGAGGGAGAAACCATCCATAGCAGGGTTTGGAGAGTTATTTTGGCTTGCCTTGAGCAAGCCCAGGTGCCTTCATTCCAGCACCTCCATTGTAGTCATTTCTAGAAAATTAATAAAATGACTCAGCTTTCCTAAATGTTTGCAGTGTTTTTCATGGTGTCTCTCTAGTAGCTGAAGTGTTTGTTTATGTTGCTTTGTATTTTTGTTTATCTCCTATTTGGAATATTACAGTGGTATCAGAGCTCATAGACTTGGCTCGGCCTATGGAGCAGATCAGTGTATGACACTTGGAGACAAAGAATACATCGCTTACCGGAAGCAATGGTACAAGAGATAAGAGCAGAGTCTCGAGGCCACATTTGGAGAGGGGGACTGCGTTCCAGTAGAGGAAGCAATGGAGGAAGCACCTATGGCAGAGGAAATAGATGACAAGAAGGCATTCGGGAATCTCCTCTTGAAGTCTGTATAGGAGCTCTCTAGGAAAAGAGAAGAAATGGGTTAGAAGATTGTTGGGGAGAATAGACAGCATGAAATCCCAAGGGGGTTCACATCGGAGAAGGGTCCGACACTTCCCATCACATGCAGGAGTAGAACACAGCACAGTAGGTGGTGCTACGCACTCCCCCACATTCCACTATGCCCACATTATTGACTGCAGGTACATGAATGAGAGGACCCCAAGAGCCAGAGATGGCTCATTACGGGGACTATTTTGTAGAGTATCAGCCATATGGGCGAGAGTTTGGTGAATCTCTCTCTTTCGGCGATTTTTTCCAACTAAAGAACAACAACAAACCTGGCAGCCAGAACAGAGGAGTTGGGTACACGCAGGGAGGTGAGCTGCAACGTACCATGGGGAGATTTTTCTTGTCAACTTATGATGGCTCATCTAAATGTTCAACAAAAGCTTGGGTAGAAAAGATGGACATTTACTTTCAGCTAAACCAGATGGCAGAGGTGGAGGCCATCAAGGTGGCAGCGCTACACCTTGAGGGGGAAGCCCATGACTGGTGGTTCCATGGGATGGCCACGCTAGGTGACTCAGTAGTGACATCGTATGCAGAGTTCACCCAGAGATTGGTGGAGAGGTTTGACCGGAAGGATCTGGAAAAGCATTTTGTCGAGCTGGCCAAGCTCAAACAGACCGAGAACCCAGAAACTTACATTTCTGAGTTCTTGAGACTTTCAGTGATGGTGCCATACTTGTCCGCATCCAGGAGTATTTAAAAGTTTATTGATGGGTTGGCAGAAGTTTAAAGTACAATAATCAAAATCTTACCATCAACCACAATATGATATAGGTTCGCATCCGCTTCACTCTTGGTGAAGCCCAACCTGGTGAAATAGCTAGTGATCCTGGTGTACCAAGCACGAGGTGGTTGCTTCATCCCATACAGTGCTCTCTTGAGTCTGGACACATGCCACTCCCTGTCTAAGGTCTCAAAACCTTTCGTCTGCTCAATCTACACCTCTTCCTCAATATCTCCACTGAGAAAGGTTGTCTTTACATCCATCTAATGTATCTGCCATCCCATTTGTGCTGAGGGTGCAAGGATGGATCCAATAGATGAGTACCTTGTGACTGGTGCAAAAGTCTCATCATAGTCAATCCCCTCCACCTGAGAGAACCATCTAGCCACAAATTTGGCCTTGTGCTTCTCCACACTCCCATCTGCTACTTGATTCACCTTGTACACCCACCTAGATCCTACAATTCACTTCCCCACTGATCTTGGGACAACTTCCCATGCACTGTTTCTAATAATGGAGTCATACTCCTCAACCATGGCATCAACCCAAACTGGCTATTGCATTGCTTCTTCAAAAGAGGATGGTTCTATCTTTATACATTCACTCATAAGAGCCATGTTTCCAGTGTACCGCTATGGGAACCTTCTGTGCCTGCGCTGTGATGTGGGTCCTCCCACATTCTCTCTCACATCTAGCAAAAACCTGTCAACCTCTCTGGTTGGCTTCTTTCCATCTCTGGTGGATGGCTATGCATGAGTGATTTCTACCACTCTCTATTCCTCTGCTTGTGGCTGCTCCACATCCTGAGGTTCTTCTTTTGGAGCTAAGAGCTCCTCAACTGCATGCAACTCAAGCTCCCTCTCAAGGGACAATCGCATGGCTCTCTTCATCGAATTTCACATCTCTTCTAAACATTATCATCTTGTGTGCTGGCAAGTACACCCAATAGTTGTGAGGTGTATCAGTGTACCCAACAAATATCCCCAACTCTATTGTTGGCTCTAGCTTCTTCCTGGCATCTTTGGTTACATGGCAATAAACAAATGAACCAAAAATTTTAAAATACGACACATCTGGTCTCTTACCCGAAAAATCCACCTCTGGTGTACTCATCCCAAGTATCCGATGAGGACTTTTGTTTTCACAAATACTGTTGTATTGCATGCTTCCACCCATAGATGCAATGATAGGCCTTGATCATGCAACATATCTCTTGTTGCTCCCACAATAGTTTTATTCTTCCTTTCTGCAACCCCATTCTGTTTTGGGTTATGAAGTGCTATCAATTCTCTTCGAATTCCTTCTGAGGCACAAAAGTTCTCGAATTCGTTAGAGATGTAATCTCCACCATTGTCGCTCCTCAGATCCTTCACCTCCTTCCCTGTATCTTTCTCGACAAGTGCCTTGAACTCACAAAACTTGGAGAACATCTGATCTTTATTTTGCACGAAGAAAATCCAACACTTTCTTGAAAAATCAACAACAAAAATCACATAATACCTGTGTTTTGTTGTCGAAGCTGTCGAGAATGGTCCACACACGTTTGAGTGAACTCTCTCAAGCATCGCCTTTGCTCGGCTTTCCTCATCATGAAAGGTGGCTTTGGTATACTTCCCCAATGTACACCCTTTGCATATATCTCTCTGCACAAGTGTGTGAAAATTATACTGTAGTATCATGGTTTACTTCTCCTACTTGATTAAATTATACAAGTTATCTTCAAAAATGAGATTTTGAAAAAACCGAAGTAAACACAATTAACAGCCTACACATGCCGATCATTTACTGGATATTACGCTCATTCAAACAAAGTGACACACTGATTTTTGGACATAAGTCCCCGAAAAAACCCAAAGCGGGAAAAACGGTGCAACAAATATGAGGGTTTATTATTATTAAGTAGATTCTGAGTACAACAAATCTGGGCACCAGATCTGGTTCACCCGACACAGAAAAAGTAGATCTGCAGCTAACTTGTTGTTCTGAGACCAAAATTCTGACTGATCCACACCCTCAAATGGGATTTACAAGACTAAGCCCGGATCTGGCCCTAGAAACCCCAACACTGCCCCTGAAGCCCCAGCGTCAGCCCTGCTAGGCTCTGCATACCTCTGCGCTGCTCAAAGAGGGACTGTGTAACCCATGAGTGGGTGACGCAGTCCTTACGCTGCCTCTAGAGGGCTCCGTGTAACTCTGAAGCCCTCTAAAGCTGCAACACTGCCCCTTCCTGGGCCTGCGTAGCCCTTGCGTAACAGCTGAAGCCTCTGCGTTGCACGGTTGCTGCTGCCCTTGCTCCTCTGCGTTGTTGTAATATCTCGAAAGGGATATTTTAACTAAAAATGCAGAAAAATAACTGAACTCCGCAATATGCCGTAAAATCACTATTTACTCAAAAGAAGATTGCCATGTAAAATAAAGACGCATAAAACACTGCAATCCATCAACTCATAGAACAGGAAGAATCTCCGCATTTTATTATAAATAATAACTGGGATTACATATAAATCTGACCCAAAACAGCTGAGATGGAAAACCGACCACCAAGATGAACTGTTGCGCTGCGCTGGCCTCCAAAACCGAACTGCTGCACTCTCCCTTCGGCAACCACTGTCACTGAACTCACTGAAGGTAATGAAGCACAAGTTGAAGATCTGAATGATCCTCACACCAATCCCTAAAGCTCTGCGAAACTTCTGAATGAAGTCTCCTCAAAGAGAGTTGGGTTTCCGTCCAACACTTACAACTCACCCGAGGGTTTCCGTCCTGGGGCTACGACTGAAGTAGAGAACCACATCCTCAAACCTCTCATAAACAAGAAAATGATATGATCCAAAGATATCTCTCAATGGCCTCCTCCCTTTATTTTATAGATATCTTGGAGCCTTCCAGAGCCTTATTTTATTATTATTTTATTCATGGAGCACTTTTCCCTCTTATTAAAATATTCCCTTTTAATGCAGAAAAGAGTAAATCGGCTACCACGTCTCCTCTGGTCACTGAAACTCATGTCCAACCATCCCATCATGGAGGTATCCTCGTCCCGGTTCCAATGAGCTATTACACTAAGGTGTTCTATCACGTATTCCTCTCGGAATGCCACCTTGAGAATAATCAGCTGAGTTAAGCCCACAAATAACTCAAATTTCTGAAAGTTGTCGGAATGCACCAAAAGGAAAAACAAACTGCTCGAATGAAGGAATATATCAAGCGAATGCCACCCGACCGTATAGAAACTCCTCAAAACTCCTCCAAAAATCCCCTGGGCCCGCTGATGCCACCAACCTGTACCTGTGACCGGTCTGCTCCTAACTCTCGAATTACATCCTAGCCCTGTCATAGGTGACACCAAAAAAGGGATTATTACAGCTATCCTGAAAGCTGCTCCTCTACCTCTTGCCGACTCTTGGTTCCGAGATTAGATCATCCCCTCAGAAAACTCCTCCAAAAATTCTTAGCAAACCCTGCCCTAGATTCCAGATCAGTCTCTCAACTCTCCCTCTGTGTGTGTGTCCCCAATTGACCCTCAAGACTTTCTCTTATACTTTTTCATTGATCTCATCAATGACCGAGATTAAAACACTTATCAATGGCTGAGATTAAAAGACTGCTTGATCCGCGTCACTTAGAACATTTCAGCACGTGTTAATTAATTCACTTTAATTATTTAATTTTCCTAACTTTAGACTTAGGAAATACATTAAAATAATTAATTATTTTAATAACTTGAACACCAACTGAAATTTCTCCAAACACTTCTGGTTTTGGAGTTCAAGTGTGTCTTAGGCCCTCCAAAAAATTCCAGGGCCAGAGCACACCCGATGCTACCCCAACTACACAAAATCTCAACACTCCCTCTTAGCACAGAGTGTGCTCTAGCAATACATCCAAAGATATCTCCCAATGGCCTCCTCCCTTTCTTTTATAGATCTCTTGGAGCCTTCTAGAGCCTTATTTTATTATTATTTTATTCATGGAGCACTTTTCCCTCTTATTAAAATATTCCCTTTTAATGCAGAAAAGAGTAAATCAGCTACCACGTCTCCTCTGGTCACTAAAACTCATGTCCAACCATCCCATCATGGAGGTATCCTCGTCCTGGTTCCAATGAGCTATTACACTAAGGTGTTCTATCATGTATTCCTCTCGGAATGCCACCTTGAGCGTAATCAGTTGAGTTAAGCCCACAAATAACTCAAATTTCTGAAAGTTGTCGGAATGCACCGAAACTTAAGCCACACTGCTCAGATGAAAGAATATACCAAGCGAATGCCACTCAACCACATAGAAACTCCTCAAAACTCATCCAAAAAGCCCTTAGAAGTACATCCTAGCCCTGTCATAGGTTACACCAAAAAAGGGAATATTACAACTGTCCTTGAAAGCTGCTCCTCTACCTCTTGCCGACTCTTGGTTCCAGTATCAGATCATCCCCTCAGCCAATACTACCCCTCGCTGCAGAAAACTCCTCTAGAAATTCTGAGCAAAGCCTGCCCTAAAATTCCAGATCAATCTCTTAGCTCTGCCTCTGTGTGTGTGTCCCCAACTGACCCTCAAGACTTTCTATTATACTTTTTCATTGATCTCATCAACGACCGAGATTAAAACACTTATCAATGGCTGAGATTAAAAGATTGTTTGATCCACGTCACTTAGAACATTTCAGCACGTGTTAATTAATTCACTTTAATTATTTAATTTTCCTAAGTTTAGACTTAGGAAATACATTAAAATAATTAATTATTTGAATAACTTGAACACTAGCTGAAATTTATCCAAACAATTTCTTAGTTTTGGAGTTCAAGTGTGTCTTAGGCCCTCCACAAAATTCCAGGGCTAGAGCACACCCAATGCTACCCCAACTACACAAAATCTCAAAACTCCCTCTTAGCACGGAGTGTGCTCTAGCAATACATCCACACCATGTATCGCAAGATCTTGGAATTGGTTTTTGTGTTGTTGATGCTTGGCCTGCTGCCCCCCATCCACTGCACAGCTACTCTTTATACTACTGCCCATGTCACTGCCACTAACAATGCCACATATGTACTGTAGCTCTCTCTCAACTTGCTGCATCATGCTACCCATAGCACCGCCACTACTATCTGCTGCACTGCAACTCAGTTGCCGAGAAGTATGCAACTGAAGGACTCCTACCTAATCGTTGACAGACAAGTCAGGCTGCATCCCATAATTGAAGATCCCTGGGTGTTAATTTACGCTGTCCTCCTAAATCCACTGCATTGCTGCAACTCTGCACTGTGTGAGCACTGCCTCTCTGCGCTGCTGAAGTCCCATCAGCCTCTGCGATGTTGTCTCCACGTTGTTGTTGCCTCTGCATTACGCTGCTCCCTCTCCAACCCTTCAGATCTCCCCTCTGCTTCATTGTGACCTTCTGCAACCATCTCCCGACTCATCCCGCTTCCATCTTAAGGCTCCCGTAGCTCGTATGTGATCCAAGAGTAGGGTTGACTCAAGGATCCCGCCACTCCTGTCTGTAGCTGCTCTACAAATCCATGTCACCCCACCTCTTCTCTCAAGGCACATAAGCACTCATGGCTACATCATCATCAAAGCCATCATCCTTTGTTGCTGCTGCCTTGGATTTAGAAGATCCTTTGTCCTTCTTCTTAGGACAAGTGTTGGAAAAGTGTCCAAATTCGCCACAATTAAAGCATCGGACCTCGGATAGGTCCCTCTTCTTCTTCCCTTGTTGCTTCCTTTCCTTTGATGCAAGGGCTGCATCATCCTCCTCTTCTTTATTTACTCTGGTTGATCCGCTTCCGCTGCTTTGCCTCTTCGTGATTCTCCTGATTTCCTCCTGACAGAGGATTGCCCACATGTCTGCCCATGATGGTAATGCTGCCCTGCCCAGAATCCTCTCGACAAATGTTTCCCATTCTTCCCAGACTGCATTTAGGGCAGTCCTCACTAGGAGACCCTCATCCGGATTTGCACCCATGGCAATCAGTTGATCCCAGATAGTCTAAAGTCTAAAGAGGAATAGATCTAACTCCTCACCCTTCATCATTTGGAACAACCGCATCTGATTCTCCGGAAGCATTCTTCTTTGGACATAGCCTCCCTGATATATCGTGTCCAATGCTACCCACATCTCATTTGTCGTATTCTTTCTGGAAATATGAGGCACCACATGGTCTTTGACTCTATCCATGATCAAACGCTTATTCCGCACTTGATTTTCTTCGTACTTCTTTAAAGGATTTGCATCGATTGGCACAACCAGGACTTTCTCTGCATGATCCTTAAGGCCACACTCATCCAGAACTGACAGGATTCTGGCCCTCCAGATATCAAAGTTGGACATGCCGTCCAAACCATCCTGATCTCCCAGTCCATATGGTGCCATCTGCTCAGATCTGTCAGAACAGATACTCCTCTCCCTCTATCTGTTGCAATATTCAACAAAAAATGTTGGATCTGGGTTTCTTGGTGATTCAGAAACCCTCTATAGTAACCTCTCCCTCTCACAAATGATTTCCCTCTTGGAAATCTTCAGCCAAACACAATCGAACAGTACTCTCTGATCACCCTCTTGATCGAATCTCAGATCAGTTTGGCTCAGATCTGCTGAGTGACTGTCTTCCTCCTACTCTTTGTTGACTTAGCTAGGCACAATTCTACACCGGCAGAATCTCCACCACACCAGCACTGCTGAAGATCTGAAGCACTGCTTCCAAATCTTGGCAAGACTTCTCTGCAACAGGAAGAATGACTGGACTACATCTCACTGACTGGCCCAGCGTAGCCTCAAAGCTGCTCAGAAGTGCACTGCGTAACCCCAAACTAGGTGACGCAATCTTTACGCCGGCCTAGGAAGGCTCTGCGTAAGCCTGATGGCCTTTTTGTAATATTCCAAATTAGCATTGCTAATTGGAATATTTCATTTTTGTTTAATTTTGCCGCTTTAGCTAGAAATAATAAATAAAGTGAGAAATAAGAGGGGTCACCTCACTTTAGTCACCTCACTTTATAAAATAAAGTGTTTCCTAGTTGATTGACGTTATAACTTAGAGAGGGGGCCTTGGGGGTCCACATGGGTATGAGGGGAGGCCTCACGCTGACCCAAGGCTAACTGCGCAGGCCAAGGAGAGTGAAGGACGCAGTCAAGGTTTTGGAGGGAGTTTAGCACTATAAAAGGTGGGGTTCTCACCTCATTTGGCATGGTTGATTTGATATTGATATTGAGAGCTAGACTTCTGTCTACTCCAGCACGCCGGTTGTTTAGTCGGTCTGCAGCACTGTTTAGTGCAACCGAGTGTCTCCGTGCGGAGATCTCACCCTTAGCCTCGGGGGACTTCGAGTGCCTGCCCTGGTAAGGTTATTTTCTTAGCATCATCCTTCAGTTTCAGTGGTGATTTGCAGTAGTTTCTGGTGGAGATTTGGCAGAGGAGATACCCCCTTTCTTGAGACTGCGCAGGCTAGGGCAGAGGACGCAGATCCAGAGAGATAGGACGCAGATCCAGAGAGATAGGACGCAGATCTGGATAGGGAGGACGCAGATCCAGCAGATCCGAACAGATCACACACGCAGAGGACTCTTATCAGATAGAGGACGCAGATCTGGATAGGGAGGACGCAGATCCAGCAGATCCAGCTAGGGAGGACGCAGATCCAGAGAGAGAGGACGCAGATCCAGCTAGGGAGGACGCAGATCTGATGAGCAGGGTTGTTGTGTGGGATTTTGGCAGCGTTTTTCAGTGTTTCCAGCCCTGAGGAGTTTGGTTATCTCATCCGGAGGATTTGTGGTTAGATTCACTCCTTTTGCTAGCGTTTTCTTTGGCTTCTGCGCTGTCACTGGCAGAGACAGCGTTTTCACTGGTGAGGGTTTATTTGGTGTACCTTCGGAGGTGGAGCATCTGCTTCACGATTTCTGGGGTTTGTCTGGAGTATTGAGATCAGCTACCTTTCCAGTTTTCAGCTCATTCCATTGAGGGGATCAGCCCCTAGTTCCAGTGCATTGCAGCAGCAGTTTTCCATAGCAGTTTCTTCAGCCAGCTAGGACGCTGTCCCTATTGCAGCCATTCTTTATTCTGAGAGGGTCTCCACTTGCCTAGGGCAAGGATAGGTGCACTCATTCTGATTATCTTGTACCCCTATATATGTATTCTCAGATTAATAAAATGGCTTAGCGTTCTGGCATTCTATGTGTACTTGTTTCATGTTCTGGTTCCGGCAACTTGTTTTATATATCTGTCTGGCATATTTCTGTGTATTACTGGTTATTTCCCTTTGGGAATATTACACTTTTGTAGCTACAGCGCTGCCCCTTCTTGGGTCTGTGTCCTCCTACTGCCAAGTTTCCCCTTCTGGATCTACTATTGTCCTCCAGAAAAAAATAAAATAAAATAAATAAATAATAAATAATAAAAATTTAAAAAAATAAAAAATATATATATATATAAATATATATTCTTTAGCTGATTTACTGGAGATTCAACTTGATCTGCGATCGCTCTTATATCATGTGAAAATTCTACTGTAGTATCATGGTTTTCTTCTCGTACTTAAATTATAAAATTTATCTTCAGAAATAAGATTCTGAAAATACCGAAGTAAACACAACTAACAGCCTACATATGCAGATCATTTACTGAATATTACACTCATTCAAAAAAAGTGACACACTGATTTTTGAACATAAGTCCCCGGTAAAACCGAAAGCGGGAAAACCGGTGCAGCCGTTGTGAGGGTTTATTATTATTAAGTAGATTCTGAGTACAACAAATCTGGGCACGAGATCTGGTTCACACGACAGAGAAAAAGTAGATCTGCAGCTAACCTCTTGTTCTGAGACCAAAACTCTGACTGATGCGCACACTCAAACGGGATTTAGAAGACTCAGCCCGGATCTGGCCCTAGAAAGCACAACGTTGCTAGGCTCTACATGCCTCTGTGCTGCTCAGAGAGGGACTGCGTAAACCCAGAGTGGGTGACACAGTCCTTACATTGCCTCTGGAGGCCTCCGCGTAACTCTAAAGCCCTCTAAAGCTACAGCGCTGCCCCTTCCTGGGCCTGCGTAGCGGCTGAAGCCTTTGCGTTGCGCAGCTGCTGTTGCCCTTGCTCCTCTGCATTATCCCTGAAAGCTGCTCCTTTGCCTCTTGCTGACTCTTGGCTCCAGGATCAAATAATCCCCTCAACCAATACTACCCCTCGCTGCAGAAAACTCCTCCGAAAATTCTTAGCAAACCATGCCCTAGAATTCCATATCAGTCTCTCAGCTCTGCTTGTGTGTGTGTCTGCAACTGACCCTCAAGCCTTTCTCTTATACTTTTTCATTGATCTCATCAACGGCCGAGATTAAAACACTTATCAATGACTAAGATTAAAATACTGCTTGATCTACATCACCTAGAACATTTCAGCACAAGTGTTAATTAATTCACTTTAATTATTTAATTTTCCTAAGTTTAGACTTAGGAAATACATTAAAATAATTAATTATTTGAATAACTTGAACACTATCTGAAATTTGTCCAAACTCTTTCTGGGTTTTGGAGTTCAAGTGTGTCTTAGCCCCTCCACAAAATTTCAGGGCTAGAGCACACCCGATGCTACCCCAACTACACAAAATCTCAACAAAGTGCACCCTTTGGAAGTCATGTAGAAATCTGTTGCATGATCTTCAAAGCGTTGTCGTGTAGATGGCCCAATCTCCTATGCCATAACTCACTAATGTCTCGACTCTCCACCTTCTCTGCTTTCATGCTCAAGGCAACACAGTCTTCTACATCCAATTTGTAGAGGTTCTTTACTTGAACCCCAATCTTTTTCACCTATCTTGTGGCTTTGTGACGAAGGAACGCCTTTCCTTCACTGAACATCACATCATAGCCACGATCTTCCAACATAGAAACAAACAACAAATTCTTCTTTAAACCAGAAACATACATGACATCTTTTAATGTGAGTGGATTACCTGACTCCCTCTGAAAGGTAAATGTACCTACATCGGTAGCATTATAACTCTAGTTATCATCCATCTGGATGTGCGTCTGGAGATCATTCTCCTCCAAGTTACTGAAAAATTCTTTGTTGCCGGTCATATGGAACAAAGCTCCACTATCCAAGTACCACACAAAACCCATCACCGATGACACCATGCATGTGATGAGAGTGAAATCCAACTCAAATTGTGAAGCAAGTGCTTCACCTGCTGCTCCTCCTGAGGCCTTCTTATTGGTCTTCTTTTGTGGAAAATTTATGGCATAGTGTCCATGCTCATGAAAGTGAAAACATTTCACCTTTGACAAGTCTCGCTTATTGTCTACCTTGCCAGACTTCGATTTGGAATGGGATGCCTTCCCTTTTCCTTTCTTCGCCTTTCCAGCCAAGGCACAAATCTCCTCATCATCAGTCTTTGATGAGGATCAATCTCTAGTGCTCCGTCGAATCTCTTCTTGTACCAAGTTTGACCATAATCGCTCTCAGTTTGGTAGCTTATCCCTCCCATTCACAGAGTCCTGGTAGCTATGCCAGCTTTTGGGAAGGCCTAGAAGAGATAGGCTCACAAAATCATCCTGAGAAACTGTTATCCTAACACTTCCAAGCTAATCTCAACATTGAGTGAACTTCATCAAGTATTTTTGGGTCATGTCGCCCTTCTCCATCTTGATATTTCTAAGCTTGTATTTCAACGCCAACTTCCTATGGTCACTACTATTCTAAAACAGATCTGTCAAGGCATTCCACATAGCATATGGAGTTGTCTTTCCATGGAGACTCGAGACAATATGATCTCTAAATCCCTCTAAAAAGATGCTTCTCACCTTTGCTACATTCTTCTTCCATGCGTCAAGAAGTTGAGCATCTGCTGCTGCGGGCTGGGGAATATCACTGTCTATGAATTCCTTCAGTCCGTTGTCCTCGAGCACTGCCTCCATCCTGTCCTTCCATGCTATGTAATTTGAATTTCCTTCAAGAGAATATTCGAGTCTCAAGCCATTGAAAGACATCTTGATTTGTTGCTGGCCCTGAAGAATAAATCTGCAAATTCGATGTACTTGTTCAAAACAAACTCTGGTTCTTCTCTTCTATAGTGATTCCTGGCACTCTAATACCATGTATAAATTATCCAACAAGATTCAATCTGATCTTGTAATGTACTAAAACAAAATACTAAATCCTTCTACAATTTGCAAAAACCAAATACGATCACACAATCACATAACAAGTGAGAGAAAGAAATTACCAATCACACAACACAAGATGTATCTGGGGAAAGAAACTGCTCAAAAATCCACTATCTGTATATTGTATAATGTCAAGACCATGAAACGATACAATGCTTTTCTCTCACGGAGAAAACCCCTACACTCTATTGACTGTATCACTCTGATCTAGGAAAAATCAGTCAAATACTTAACCAATTCTCAGCCTCTGTCTGACCAACCTTTCTCACGCATACTTGGGAGAATTGTGGCCCCATTAAATAAAGAAATTCCCAAGAATTGATTGTGCAATTCCTTCAAGGCATCCTGATGACTCTATACATGACCTGTACAAGTTTCTAAATACACAATTGATAGTTATCTTCCCTTTAACCTCAAACTCAACAGGGCATTCATTAGAACTGACATGCAACCGTTATTTATAGAAAATTATCCATCAACTAATTGATCACTACTTCTGAATTAAATTTAGGCCCAGTCATGAAAGGGCACCTGCATATGTATAAACCAGGGCCTCATCGTAACATTTATCATCATCTCTTATACATTTTATATATAATATATTATTATTACAATACCTCTTGTGTATTTTACGATTAAGTCAACAAGCCTACAGCTTTGTTGCTCCATCACCCTAGGAGGTTTTTCGTCTCACTGATTCATCTGTGCTTCTAAACACAGATGATCGACAAAGTTTTTCCATCCAGCCTGACCCCAAAGCTAGGGTGGATTTTTTCATCAAGAACCTAGGTGAGTCCAAGTGTTCTAGTCAAGTCTTTGTCAAAATGATTTTGGAATAGTTTTAGCTAATTGGATAAATTATTTTATTACAAATCCACTTGGTCTACTAGATCATATTGAATAGCAAAATTGGGTAAATAATTGAGGGTCTATAACGAACAGGTGTTTCCCCTTCATGGGTTAAAATGTAATTATCTTATTATAATATTCCTAATTAGTGACAACTAATTGAAATATTCGATTTTGTTCAGTTTTGCCGTCTATAGTTTATAAATAAATAAAAAGTGAGTGGACAGGGTCTAACTCACTTAAGTGGAATAAAACGCCCTCCTAGTAGCACAACGTTGTGACTTAAGGGGGAGCCAAGGGGGCCAAGCACCACGTAGAGAGGGGGCCCACGTATGCTCTAGAAGCTACTGCGTAGGAGAGGATGAGCACGTGGCAAGAGAGGGAGGCTACGTTGAGGAGATGAGCCTTAGGGTTGGAGGAAGGCCAACGTTATAAAAGAGGGAGGAGCCTTCTCATTTGATTCACTCTGTTGTTGATGATATTGAGCTGGTCGTTTTGACTTCTTGAGCATGTTGGCTGTTTAGCCTATCTACAGCACTGTTTAGTGCATTGAGTGTCTCCGGTCGGAGATCTCGCCCTTAGCCCCGGGGGACTTCGAGTGCCTGCTCGAGTAAGGTTATTTCTTCAACATTTTGTGAGAGGTTTTGGTGTTTGGGTTTGTTGCGGAGCTGAGCATTCATAGAGACTGCGCAGTCACTAAGAGGGAGGACGCAGTCCATCTTGGAGGTGTTCCGGATCGGGATTTTTGCAGGAGATTTGAGCTGAGATTTTGAGCAGAAGATCAGCCTTTGCCTTTGGGAGGATTTTGGTGGAGTTTGAGGCAGCATTTCAGTCATTCTCATTTAGCCCCTGCGCAGAGCCTTGGAGGCCAGCGTAATTCCCCAAGGGGATGTTTTTCGGAGGTCGGCCATTTTTTATATGGTTTCTGGGTTTTGTCGGGATTGGTGAGTTGAGGAGGATTCCAGATTTTCAGCTCATTCCGGCAAGGGGAAAATCCCCTAGTCTTCAGTTCATTCCAGCAATAGCAACTACACGGTAGTTTTCTAGCAGCTGGGACGCAGTTCAGAGAGCAGCCATTTCCTGTATATTCTAAGAGTATTTCTTCACTTGCCTTGAGCAAGTTTAGGTGCCATCACTCTGATCACCTATTGTACTTCATTATATTTCTCAGTTTAATAAAATGGCTTAGCATTTCCTCTCTATATTTCTAGATGAGTTGTCGTACATTATGTCTATTTTATTATATGTCTGCTGCACTGTTATTTTTATATATTCTTGAGCATTCTAGTTCTATACCACTTGGTGTGTTTATCTTTCACTCTTAGACAGAGTCTGGAAAGGGCCAGGTATCCTCCAGATTTCGTCCTCTTTTCAGAGGCAGCATATCCGGTAAATGCCCTCCCAGTCCATCTCTGGTTGGAGTTTGCCGTGTTTTAGAGATATCCCCGAAACAAGATATTACAGTGGTATCAGAGCATAGTTCTGGCTCAGCCTATGGTCTATGACACCGGGGAAGAGGCCATATATTTGTTACAGAGGCAGGAGGTACAGAGACTGTGAGCGTAGGTTGGAGAACACCTACGGAGAGGGAGACTGTGTTCGGGTGGTGGACACAGAACAGGAGGAGCCTGTATTAGATTCAGAGCAGAGAGGGCCAATGGCAGATGACACAGAGGCCAAACAGTTTGGGGAGGCCCTCCTCAAATCGGTGCAGGATTTAGCTAGACAGATTGAGGTGATGGGCCAGAGATTCACCGTTGTAGAGGCTAGACAGCGTGAGACCCCACGGGTTTTGCAGGTAGGTGAGGGATCAGGTACATCCCATCATTTGCCAGAGCATGGTGCTGCTTAGCGTGCAACTCCTCAGCCAATGGCTTCACATGCACCTACCCGCTCTACCATGCCCACTTTCTTGGGAGCAGACACAGGGGCAGGAGCCCAGCAGGAGGCAGAGCTCGGACACATGGGCGAGTATTTTGCAGAGTATCAGGCGTATGGGCAGGAGTTCAGGGATGCTCTCTCATTTCGGGATTTTGTTCAGCTCTAGCGGGACAGTAGACCCTGCGACCATCATAGAGGGCACCGACATTATCATGATGGAGATACCCACCGCACATCTAGCAGATTCCATTTGCCTACGTTTGATGGCTCATCAAACAGTTCGGCAAAGTCTTGGGTGGAGAAGCTGGACATCTATTTCCAGCTTAACCAGATGTCGGAGACGGAGGCCATCAAGTTGGCAACAATACATTTGGATGGTGAGGCCCAGGACTAGTGGTTCCATGGGATCGTCACAATCGAACATTCTACAGTGACGACATATGTCGAGTTTACCAAGAGGTTGATGGAGCGATTTGACCGGAGGGATCCGGAACAGCACTTTGTTGAGTTGACGAGGCTCAAGCAGACGAGGATCCCGAAGACATACATTGCAGATTTCTTGAGGGTTTCAGTGATGGTGCCAGATCTATCCGCAGCACGGATGATCTATATGTTTGTGGAGGGGTTAGCAGAGCCACTTCGAGGATTAGTGAGATCTACCAAACCAGCTACACTCCAAGATGCTATTAGCAGGACCCGAGACTTACAGGATGCATTGCCCCGGACTCGGACACCTTACCCCGAGAGACAGGGTTTCCAGCCCAAGGGGAAGGATGTGAGGATTCCGCCTCCAAAGGGGAATCCGGGACGGGCATAGATAGATGATGACGCCAGGAGAGCGCTGAGGAAGAAGCAGCTGTGCTTCACTTGTCAGGAGCCATGGGCACCTGGGCATAGGTGTGCTGCTGGCAAAGCACACTTCATTGAGGTCTTCTCCGATGATAGCGGGGAAGAGGATGAGGAGGATGATGAGGAGGCGGGAGATAGTCAGACGGCCCAGGATCAGTTGCCGCCTCCACCTCCAAGGACGGGAGGTGCAGCTTTTGCACCCACAGGAGGGACTCTTGTAGCCTTGCAAGGAGTTCCCAAGTATTTGATGCTACACATACGAGGGACAGTACGTGGCCAGCGAGTGTCAGTTTTGGTCGACAATGGGGCAACCCACAACTTCATTGATGCACAGATGGTCGAGCAGAGAGGTATACCGACCAAGAGCTTTGACGAATTTTCAATTTTGGTCCCAGGAGCCCAGACGATGTAATGTGCCCGGTATGTTCCAGAGTTGGCAGTGACGATGGTTACTTACACTGCGACCGATCACTTTTTCGTGGTCAACATACCAGATACCAATGTGGTATTGGGTGTTTAGTGGTTGATTACTCTGGGGAAGGTCACCACAGATTGGGAGGCCTTAGAGATGGAGTGGGATGACAAGAAGACCAGGAAGCATGAGAAGATCCGCGGGATGCACACTTACCCACCTCAGACAGTTTTGGCACACCAGATGGAGGCAGATTTTCGGAAGGGAGACATAGAGTGGGCGGTTGAGTTGCGGGCATCAGAGGCAGAGACCACAGATCGGACAGTTCATCCTGACATACAGGCCATCCTTGACAGGTATGATGCAGTGTTTGGGGATATACCACCAGGTCGGCCACCGGACCGAGGGTTCGAGCACACCATTGAGCTTGAGCAGGGCATTCAGGCAGTGATTACTACCCCCTATAGGCATCCCAAAGCCTATTGGGAGGAGATTGAGCGGGCCATCCAGGAGTTGCTAGCTCTTGGGCACATCAGGCCGAACACGAGTCCGTTTGCTTCTTCCGTGGTGTTGGTGAAGAAGAAGGACGGCACCTTGAGGATGTGCATTGACTACAGGGCCCTGAACAAGAAGACCCTGAAGAACAGGTATCCTATACCCAGGATTGATGAGTTGATGGATGAGCTGAGAGAAGCCAAGTTCTTCTCGAAGATTGATTTGAGATTAGGGTACCATCAGATTCGCGTGAGGGAACAGGACATTCCCAAGACCGCCTTCAGGTGTCATTATGGGCACTTTGAGTTTTTGGTTATGCCTTTTGGGCTAACCAATGCACCAGCTACTTTTCAGTGTTGCATGAACCATATCTTTCGCAGTCATCTGAGGAAGTTTGTATTGGTCTTCTTCGATGACATACTCATATATAGCAGGACTTGGGAGGAGCATCTCCAGCATATAGAGGCAGTACTACATATCTTGGAAGAGCAACAGTTCTATGCTAAGCTCTCCAAGTGTGAGTTTGGGATGACGGAGATGTTGTATTTGGGGTACATTATTGGAGTGGACGGAGTGAGGGTCCATGAGGAGAAGATTAGGGCCATCAGGGATTGGCCGGAGCCGAGGAACGTGACGGAACTTCGAGGGTTCATTAGTATATGTACCTATTACATGAAGTCCGTCAAAGGTTTCTCACAGCTTGTTGCACCCCTTACAGATTTGACAAAGAAGGGGGCATTCAGTTGGTCGGATACAGCGCAGCGAGCCTTTGATAGGCTCAAGGAGGTGATGAGTAGCTACCCAGTGCTTGCATTGCTGGATTTTACGCAGCCATTTGTCTTGGAGTGTGATGCGTCGGGAGAGGGGATCGGCGCAGTATTGATGTAGGGAGGACACCCTATAGCCTTTGAGAGCTGGAAGCTCCTTTCATACGAGAGGTTGTATTCTATATACGACAAGGAGATGTTGGCCATTATGCATGCATTGGCCAAATTCCGGCAGTATTTGGTAGGGAACAGGTTCAGGGTGAGGACTGATCACAACAGCCTCAGGTTCTTTTTGCAGCAGAAGTAGCTACAAGAGAAGCAGCACAAGTAGATCAGTAAGATCCAAGCATATGACTTTGACATTGAGTATGTCAAGGGTAAGAATAATGTGGTAGCAGATGCCCTTTCATGTAAACCAACCACGTTATCTCTTATGAGCTTGGATAAAGATTGGAGGGCTCGACTTTCTGTGGAGTAATCCAAGGACAGATTTGCATGTGAGATTCTGGATGGACAGGTGGCGGATGACAGGTACAGGGTGGTCGATGAGATCATCTACTACAGGGACAGGATCTTCTTGACTGAGGGATCTCAGCTTAAGAAGAAGATACTCCAGGCATCACATGATTCTCCATTGGCAGGCCATCAGGGGTTTACCAAAACCTACAGGGCCATTAGAGAGAGGTTCTCATGGAAGGGCCTCAAGGAGGACATACTCCAGCACATCAGGGAGTGCGATGTTTTCTAGAGGAACAAGGGGGAGATGAGCCATCCCGCAGGATTGTTGCAGCCTCTTCCCATTCCGGAGGGGAAATGGGAGAGTATCTCGATGGACTTCATCACAGGGTTGCCCATGGTGCAAGGCAAGGATTGTATCTTTGTCGTCGTTGATCGGCTGACAAAGTATGCGCACTTTTTCGCCATATCCGCGCATTACACAGCAGCACAGGTGGCCGAGCTGTTCTTCAGAGAGGTTTTCAGGCTACATGGTCTTCCTAAGACCATCATCAGTGACAGGGACAGCCGCTTCATGGGCGGATTTTGGCAGGAGCTTTTCCGGTTGGTGGGGACGGAGTTGACACCGAGTACCAGTTATCACCCACAGACGGATGGACAGACGGAGATAGTTAACAAGTGGCTGGAGGGCTACTTGCGTAACTATGTCAGTGGGCAGCAGCGAGCATGGTTGAGATGGTTGCATTTGGGGGAGTACTGCTACAACACGACACATCACATGTCCATTGGTATGTCGCCATTTTATGCTTTGTATGGGTATCATTCCTTATCTTTTGCTGATGTGATGTTCGGTGCTAGCAAGGCTCCTAGAGCCAAGATTTGGATCCAAGAGAGTCAGGACATTCTCCGAGCTCTCAAGGACAATATGGCTACAGCACAAAACCAGCAGAAGCAGTATGCCGACAAAGGTCGGGTGGAGAGACAGTTTGAGGTAGGGAACTTGGTCTACCTATGATTACAGCCATACCGACAGTTGTCCCTGAAGCAGAAGGGAGTTGAGAAGCTCAAGCCTCGCTTTTACGGGCCATACAGGGTGATACGCAGGATTGGGCAGGTTGCGTATGAGTTGGAGTTGCCCCAAGGCAGCAAGATCCACAACATTTTTCATGTATCATGCCTGAAGAAGTCGCTGGGGCAGCAGGTGACAGTGACAGAGGAGCTACCACCCACGGATGATAAGGGGCATTTGGTGTTGCAGCCAGAGGCTATTATTGATACCAGGGAGAGGTAGCTACGGAGCAGGACAGTTCGGGAATTCTTGGTGAGGTGGAAGAATTTGCCGAATGAGGATGCCACTTGGGAGAGTGAGAAGATTTTGTAGCATCCATCACTTCAGTTGCTTGAGGACAAGCAACATTTTGCCGGTGGAGACTGTAATATTCCTAATTAGCGACAGCTAATTGGAATATTCGATTTTGTTCAGTTTTTCCGTCTATAGTTTATAAATAAATAAAAAGTGAGTGGAGAGGGTCTAACTCAATTAAGTGGAATAAAACACCGTCCTAGTAGTACAACGTTGTGACTTAAGGGGGAGCCAAGGGGGCCAAGCACCACGTATAGAGGGGGCCCACGTATGCTCTAGAAGCTACTGCGCAGGAGAGGATGAGCACGTGGCAAGAGAGGGAGGCTACGTTGAGGAGATGAGCCTTAGGGTTGGAGGAAGGCCAACGTTATAAAAGAGGGAAGAGCCTTCTCATTTGATTCATTCTGTTGTTGATGATATTGAGCTGGTCGTTTTGACTTCTTGTGCACGCTGGCTGTTTAACCTGTCTGCAGCACTGTTTAGTGCATTGAGTGTCTCCGGTCGGAGATCTCGCCCTTAGCCCCGGGGGACTTCGAGTGCCTGCTCGGGTAAGGTTATTTCTTCAGCATTTTGTGAGAGGTTTTGGTGTTTGGGTTTGTTGCGGAGCTGAGCATTCATAGAGACGTGCAGTCACTGAGAGGGAGGATGCAGTGCATCTTGGAGGTGTTCCGGATCGGGATTTTTGCAGGAGATTTGAGCTGAGATTTTGAGCAGAGGATCAGCCTTTGCCTTTGGGAGGATTTTGGTGGAGTTTGAGGCAGCATTTCAGTCATTCTCATTTAGCCTCTGCGCAGAGCCTTGGAGACCAGCGTAATTCCCCAAGCGGGTGTTTTTCAGAGGTCGGCCATTTTTTATATGGTTTCTGGGTTTTGTCGGGATTGGTGAGTAGAGGAGGATTCCAGATTTTCAGCTCATTCCGGCAAAGGGAACAGCCCCTAGTCTTCAATTCATTCCAACAGTAGGAGCTACACGACAGTTTTCCAGCAGCTGGGACGCAATTCAGAGCAGCCATTTCCTATATATTCTAAGAGTATTTCTTCACTTGCCTTGAGCAAGTTTAGGTGCCATCACTCTGATCACCTATTGTACTTCATTATATTTCTCAGTTTAATAAAATGGCTTAGCATTTCCTCTCTATATTTCTAGATGAGTTGTCGTACATTATGTCTATGTTATTATATGTCTGCTGCACTGTCATTTTTATACATTCTTGAGCATTCTAGTTCTATACCACTTGGTGTGTTTATCTTTCACTCTTAGACAGAGTCTGGAAAGGGCCAGGTAGCCTCCGGATTTCATCCTCTTTTCAGAGGCGGCATATTCGATAAATGCCCTCCCAGTCCATCTCTGGTTGGAGTTTGTCGTGTTTTAGAGATATCCCCGAAACGGGATATTACACTTATGTAAATAATATTTTAGGTGCTAAAATATTAGAGGTTTGGAAATAATTATTAATCCCCTCATGTATCAATTAGTTAAATTTTCTGGAAAAAGATAAAATATAATCCTAAGCCAAAAATTTAATTAATTAGAGTCAAAATTAAAGTCTTAAGAAAAATACATTATCCAAAAGGAAAAATTCGTGGGTCCTAGAGAACTAAATTTTTGGAGGTCCCCCGCCAAGGGAATATTGAAAATTTCAAGAAATTTTGGACCCATGAGCCTTGTTGGTTAAGTAAAAGTCAATTTTTTGAGGAAATTAGCTCAAAATAATTAATTTTTAGCTAATTAAAAATGAATTAAAAGAGAAATTCGAAAAATCCTCAAAAAAATATTTTCGACGGTGGTGATTAAAATATAATCAAATCTTTATCAACAGTCAAGATTACTTTGACGAGGATCAAGCCAACTAGTCGTTTGGAAAATTTATCTATAAATTAGAGGTCATTTGTTTCACAAAGGATCCGATCTTTGGATCATATACTGGCTCTCGAATCTCTCTTGTAATTTTTCTGGAATAATAATAATAATGAAAAATTCTTTGGGGTTTTCATTGATGGTGGTGTTTCTCTCCTACTTATGGTAATATTGTTCCTAATGCTCTGCTGAATTATATTTTAGAATTTGTTGATTATTAGCCTTCGTGGATTAACTTATTGCAAGGGTATATTGCATAGGTTATTGGATCTAAGATATCATGTTAATTCAATTGAATTAGCAGGCATCTCTAATTCTTGAGGATTATATTGTCATTTTATATCTCTATCGATCTCACAACTTGATCTTGAGTGTGCAGAGGTCTTTTATATTCGAAAACTTGGGTGTGAGGGGAAGTCCTCGGTTGGACCAGCCAACTCCCAAGGCATAAGAATTGAAGAACCTTAATGATTGAATCCCAAGACTTATCTAATGAAGATTCTCTTGCAGAGTTTCTGGCTAGTGCCTCATTTAAATTTATTTATCATTTATATATTGTGCTCATTAGATAGATCTAGCAAGGAAGAGCTTATTTCTACTGATCTGGGAGCAGAGTTGGACTCATACTCCTCAGATCCAGTAGATATGTATTCTACTTGTATAGATCTGGAATAATTTTGGTAAAACAAATTTTAATTTTCTAACTTTTGGGTATTTTTTTGGGGGATTTTATTTTCAAATTTTGTATATATTGGGCCCTAGGCATTTTTTATTTTTTCACTTGTGCAGATGCAAATCCAATCTTATTTAAGAGAAAGTGTTGGGGTTTGAGATAGATCTAGGCCCTGGAGGGCAAGATCTAATCTCAAGTTTGTTTGCAAGGCATAACACAAGATTATTTAGTGAAAAGCGCGGTTGACAATTTTTTTTGTGAGGTAGGGAAAAATCTCTGAGCTTAACGCTGACCTTTTACTTTGTGGCATTTGTTTTTAGGCCACCCCAAGCTTGTAAACCCTCACACTGCCTTCTCTTCTTCCCAGTCACGGATCCATCTCCTTGCGGCAACCTCCTTTACCCTCCACACTGCCTGCAACAGCCTCTGCCCCTGCCTGCCGTGGCCTTCCAGCCACCCATCAACCTTTCGCGGCTCCTCTGCTTCCCCTCGACCTAGCTCCAAACCCTCCTCCGCTCAACCCTTCCACTCCTCATAACCCTCTTCTTCTGCACCTTTCTCCCTTTCGTGGTTTCCTTCTCCCTCTCAGCCCTCTCCTTTCCTTGTGGCACCACTTCCTTTCTCCTCCGTTCCTCATCTTCCTTCTGCTCAACCCTGCCGCAGTCCCTATTCCCCTCTCGGCCCTCTTCGCTACCCTATCCAAGTCCCTCTCCTCAGTCACAGCTCCTTCCCTCATCTGCAGACCTGTGGTGCCTTGGAATCCCTCACAGCTTCCTTCCCAAGGCTTCATTCCTCATCATTTCCCTCTTAGCCTTCTCTGCTCTCTTGCTAACCCTCAGTTCAGTCTTACCTTCAGATTGGCAGTGATTTCTGGGCAATGTAAATTCATTTCCCTTGCAGAGGTCTCATATGGTCTGGGAGATGATTTTTTTTTTTTGTGAGTACAGATCTGAAATATATATATATATATATATATATATATATTACAGCCCTAATAATCAAAAAAAAAAATCCAATACATCAGTCTTCAAACATTCTAAGATCAACCCATAATAACCTCAAGACCCATAGAAAGTGTTTAGTCTCTTGTTCTCTGCAAATTTCAGCGATTAATAGTGACTCAGTGAGCTCTTTGTGACTGATCTTAATTAGTTGAAGGTCTGATACTGCAAAGTCTGATCATAAATATAGCAGTGGTATGAAGGACAATTGACAGTCATCTTGTCTCCTTTGCAAACCCCTTGCAATTTTTGGGCTCATTCATTGCTTGATTTCTTATTGATTTGGAGGATTGTTATGATTATTGGCCTCTTGATTTCTTTGCTGCCTCATGCTAGCTCTTACATCTCACTGTTTGGAAAGTTTTCTGACACTCACCATCTTTCTGAAGGCATACTGAGGTCAGATCTTTTCTCAACAGTTGCATCATTTCTTGGCTCCTATCATACAAGTATCTTTGTATATAAACTGAGATAAAGAGGAGAATGTTTGCCTCTTTGCATTTATTCACTTACTGCTGTCCTTCACTGAATGTAATAAAAAACTAACAATACAGGGGCTAAAGCAATCAAAGCTAACTACACATTAAATATATGAAGAGTTCGATTGTTCTTCTAACCCTTTTCTTGTAAATCGTGGGCTCTTTAGTGACTGATCTTAACTGATTAGTAAGGTACAGTGGACTGATATATAATGACTGTAAGGTCTGATTCTCTTATCTCTGAAGTCCATACTAGATTTCAAATCTTGGTCTTGTTGCATTTCTCATGAAATCACTATTAGCAATCTCAGTCAATGTGCTCACAATAGTTGAAAGTTTAACTTGTGCTCATATGATCCTTAATAGGCACAGTTGGCTGATTTGGTATCTCTGGTTTTGTTAAGTAAGATTGAAATACTTCTTTAATTGCTTACAGGTGGTTTAGTGTTGGAACAAAATTGTGATCTCAGTGAAACAATTTAATCTGCGCCTTGCATTTCTCACATCATCTTGTTGCACTTGCAATTATCCACTATTGTTCTTGTACTTGGTTATATTACTATTGGTGCACAAGATTTATTCATATTTGCTTGCAGCATTACTTACCTTTATAGCTTGAAGTATTATTGTGCAAGTTCTTAATTTATTTGAGCATTGGTTATTAGGGCACTGGTCTCTTATTTTGCATCAAAAGTATCATTTGGATCTAATTGAACATAATTATCTTAGATTGCTCAATTTAGTAGCCTAACTTTCTATTGAATCTTAATTCAAGTTATTCAGGGAAGTGGTTGCTTTCTTCCTTGTCTCCTAGGACTTCTTGTTCCAACAAGTTTTCCCCTCATCATCATCCTTAGGGACTACCCCCTTGACTTAGCTAGGAGAGAGTCTAAATGGAGTAGGGGTCGGAGTAACAGCCCCTACTCTGAGTGTTGCGCCTTAAGTGTACACTTTGGGCGACAACACACCCTATTGTCAAAAATATCAGAATAAGTATCCCTGTTCCTTGTAAGCAGGTCCATTGCAAAAGAGCTGCAAAAAAAATGCTGCATCTATCCCTTTATAAAATTAATAAAAATAATTGGTTGGACTCGTTTTTATGCATGCAACAATCATTTGAAAATGTTTTTATCACCTTTCCACTACAATGCACATGGAAAAGGAAGCAACGGCAATGCTTTGGATGTGATTTCTAAGACAATGATCTGTAAACTGTTGAGTTTTCTTGAGTGTTGGGGTAGCATCGGATGTGCTCTAGCTCCCAAACTTTATGGAGGGACTAGATTACATGAGATCTTCAAGACCTAGAAAGGGATTTGGGAAATTCCATCAAGTTTGGGAGATAATTAATTAATTAATATTTTTAATTAAGGACCTCAAGTCTAACTTAAGAAAATTAAAATATTAAAGGTAATTAATAAAAACATGTGATGAAAATGACTCAAGTCACACGGATCAAGATTTCTTTTAATCTTAGCCATCGATTCAAGATTAGATCATGGTCGTTGGTTTCCCAACGAGAAAGTATAAATGAAAGGCTTGGGTTCAGTTGGAGAGCACATACACAGAGGCAGAGCACTGAACTAAGCTGAAATTCTAGGGCAGGGTTTGCTAAGAATTTTCAAAAGTGTTTCAGTTGCAAAGAGGGGTAGTATTGGCAAAGGGGATGGTCTGATCCCAGTGCCAAGAATCAGCAAGAGGCAGAGAGCAGCATCCAGACGCAACAACAGTAGTTACACAACAGCAGCAGTTACGCAGCAGCTGCGCAGCGCAGAGAGAAGCTTCAGGAACGCAACTCTTTCTGGGGTAGCATTGGGCAGCAGGGGACCCTCCAGGGTTACGCAGAGACCCTTCTAGGGCAGCGTAGGGTCTGCATCACCCATTTTGGGGTTACGCAGCCCTCTCCAAGCCAGCGCAGAGGCTGAAAGGGCTAACACAAGGGCTTCAGGGGCAACACTGAGGTGTCTAGGGCCATAATTTGTCTAAGTCTTGTAAATCTCGTTTGAGGGTGTGGATCATTCAAGGTTATGGCTTCAGAACAACAAGTTAGCTGCAGATCTATATTTTTCTCTGTCGGGTTAACTAGTGTGGTGCCTAGATTTGCTGTATTCAGAAAACTACTTAATAATATAAACCCTCCAGTAGCTAGAATGTGAAAATTCTATTGCAGTGTATTGGTTTATTTCTCCTACTTGATTTAATTAGTACAAGTTATTTCCAGAATTTAGATTTAGAATATACCGAAAATAAATACAACTACAGTCTACACATGCAGATCATTTACTGAATAATACACTCATGCAACAAAGTGACACATGGATTTTTGGACATAAGTCACCGGAAAAACCCAAAGTGGGAAAACCGATGCAGCAGATTTGAGGGTTTATTATTAAGTAGTTCTGAGTACAGTAAATCTGGGTTCCAAACTTGGAAAACCCGAGAGAGAGAATAAAAGATATCAAATCAGTAGCTAACCTGAAGATATAGTGCCAAATATCTGACTGATCCACAACCTCAAACGAGATTTATAGGACTCAGCCCGGATCTGACTCTAGAAACCCTCAGCGCTGCTTGTGAAGCCCTAGCATTTCCCTAGAGGGCCTGCGTCAGCCTCTATGTGGCCCTAGGAGGGCCTGCGTCACTCCTGGAGGGTCTACGCTGCCTTTGCTAGGCCAGCGTCAGCACTGCGAGGCCCTAGCTGCCTTTGCGCTGCCCCTACTGGCTCTGAAGCCCCTTTGTGATGTCGTTGTTGTTTCTCCTCTTGCCTGTTTCTGTCTCTTGGCCCTGGAATCAGATCATTCCCTTGGCCAATACTACCCCTCACTGCAGGAAATTCCTTCAGAAATTCTTAGCAAACCCACCCTAGAATTCCAGATCTATTCCTCAGTTTTACCAAAATTGTGTGTCTTCAACTGATCCTCAACCCTTTCTCTTATACTTTTTCGTTGAACCATTCAATGGTCGAGATTAAATCATCCATCAACGGCTGAGATTAGAAGATTGTTTGATCCATGTGACTTAAGACAATTTCAGCACATGTGTTAATTAATTCACTTTAATTATTTTATTTTCCTAAGTTAGACTTAGGAAATCCATTAAAAATAATTAATTATTTGAATAACTTGGACACCAACTGAAATTTCTCAAATCCATTTCCGGGTCTTGTAGATCAAGTGTACTCTAGTCCCTCCACAAAATTTGGGAGCTAGAGCACAACTGATGCTACCCCAAATACACAAAATCTCAACACTCCCTCTTAGCATCAGGAGTGTGCTCTAGTAATACATCACACCATGCATTACAAGATCTTGAGTATTGGATCTATGTTGTTGATGCTTGGCCTGCTGCCCTCCATCTACTGCATTGTTGGTCTCTGGAGTCTGTACTACTGCCCATGTCACTGCCACTGACACTGCCACATCTGTATTGCAGCTCCCTCTCAAATTGTTGCATCATGCTGCCCATAGCACTGCCACTGTTAACTGTTGCACTGCAACTTAGTTGTTGAGAAGTAAGCAACTGAAGGGCTCTGCCCAACTATTTGACAGACAAGTCAAGTTTCCCTCCACCACTGAAGCTTCCTGGATGCTAAATCACGTTGTCCTCCTGGAGACACTGTCATGCTGCAATATTGCACTGCATGAGCCCAGCTTCTCTACGCTATTGAAGTCCCATCAGCATCTCTGCGTTGCTGCCTTCACATTGTTGTTGGCTCTGCATTACGCTGCTCCCTCTTCAGCACTTCAGCTCCCTCTTTTGCTTCAATGTGGCCATCTACAACCATCTCCCGACTCATCCTACTACCGTCTTAAGGCTCTCGTAGCTCGTATATGATCCAAGAGTAGGGCTGACTCAAGGATCTCGCCAATGTGTCTATGGATGCTCTATATATCCATGTCACCCCACCTCTTCTCTCGAGGTGCATGAGCACTCATGGCTGCATCATCATCAGAGCCATCGTCATTTGTTGTTGCAGCCTTGGAATCAGAAGCTCCTTTGTCCTTCTTCTTAGGACAATTATTGGCGAAATGACCAAGATCACCACAGTTAAAGCACCGGACCTTGGAGAGGTCCTTCTTCTTCTTCCCTTGCTTCTTTTCCCTTGATGCAAGGGCTGCATCCTCCTCCTCTTCTTTCTTCACTCTGGCTAATACGCTTCCTCCACTGATAGACTGCTTCTTGGTGATCCTCCTGATCTCCTCTTGGCAGAGGATAGCCCACTATCTGCCCATGATGGTAACGCCGCCCTTCCCAGAATGCTTTGGACAAACGTTTCCCATTCTTCAGAGACAACATTTAGGGTTATCCTCACTAGGAGCCCTTCATCTAGATTAGCACCCACGCCAATCAGCTGGTCTCAGATAGCTTGAAGTCTGAAGAGGAATGGATCTATCTCTTCACCCTTCATCATTTGGAACATCCGCATCTGATTCTCAAGAAGCATTCTTCTTTGCACAAAGCCTCCTTGGTACATCATCTACAAGGCTAACCACATGTCATTTGCTGTAGTCTTACCAGCAATATGGGGAATCATGTGGTCCTTGACTTCTTCTATGATCAAATTCTTCGTCCATGCTTCATTTTCTTCATACTTCTTGAGTGGATCTGCATCGGTTGGTATAGCAAGTGTTTTCTCTGCATGATCTTTGAGACCATACTCATCCAGAACTGAGAGGATTATGGCCTTCTAGATAACATAGTTGGACATGTCGTCCAATCTATCTTGATCCCTCAGTCCATATCGAGCCATCTTTGCTCAGATCTGACTAGAAACCCCCTAGCAGCTGCTTCTGCTGAAAACTGACTTCCCTCCTGGAAATCTTCCACCAAAACTCACACGGACTGTAATATCCCCAACGGGAAATAAACAGAAATACACAGAAATACAAACAAGCAGCTATATAGAACAAAATGCCGGAACTAGGAAATGGAACAAATACACATAGAAAGCCAGAACATTAAGCCATTTTATTAATCTGAGAATATATGTATATGGGTACAAGATAATCAGAAGGAGTGCACCTATCCTTGCCCTAGGCAAGTGGAGACTCTCTCTCAGAAGAAGAAATGGCTGCAACAGAGACTGCGTCCTAGCTGACTGGAAAAACTGTCGTAGGAAACTGCTGCTGCAATGCACTGGAACTAGGGGCTGATCCCCTCACTGGAAAGAGCTGGAAACTGGAAGGCTAGCTGAACTCAACCCTCCGGACAAAACCCAGAAATCGTGAAGCAAATGCTCCACCCCCGAAAATGCACCAAATAAACCCTCTCCAGAGAAAACGCTGTCCCTCCCAGTAACAGCGCAGAAGCCCAAGAAAACGCTGGGAAAAAGGGCTGAATCCACCTGCAAATCCTCTGGATGAAATAGCAAAACTCCTCAGGGCTGGAAAACGCTGAAATCACTGCCAAATCCCCACACAACAACCCTGCTCCACAAAACTGCGTCCTCCCTAGCTGGGACTGCGTCCTCTCTCCTAGACTGCGCAGTCACAAAAAGGGGCAACTCCTCTGCACAACGTCCACCAGAAAACCAATGCGAATCACCACTGAAACTGAAGGAAAAACCTTGCTCGAGCAGGCACTCGAAGTCCCCCGGAGCCAAGGGTGAGATCTCCGACCGGAGACACTCAGTGCGCACTAAACAGTGCTGCAGACCGACTAAACAACCGGCGTGTTGAAGTAGACAGAAGTCTAGCTCTCAATATCAATATCATATCAACAATGCCAAATGGAGTGAAAACCCCACCTTTTATAGTGCTAAACTCCCTCCAAAACTCTAACTGCGTCCTTCACCCTCCTTAACCTGCGCAGTCACCCTTGGGTCAGCGTGAGGCCTCCTCATGTGCGTGTGGACCCCCAAGGCCACCCCTTTAAGTTAAAACGTCCATCAACTAGGAAATCACTTTATTTTATTTAAGTGAGATGACCCCCCCTTATTTCTCACTTTATTTATTATTCTTAGCTAAAGCGGCAAAATTATGCAAAAATGAAATATTCCAATTAGCAATGCTAATTAGGAATATTACACGGACAGTGTTCTCCGATCCTCCTGATTGAATCTCATATCTGTTTGGCTCAGATCTGTTGAATGACTATCTTCCTCCCGCCTTTGTTTCCTTAGCTAGGCACAATTCTGCATCTACAGAATCTCTACCCCACCAGCACTGCTGAAGATCTGAAGCACTGCTTCCGGATCTTGGAAAAAATTCTTCTGCAATAGGAGAAGTGACTGGACTGCATCTTCCTAGCTAGCCCAATGCAGTCCCAACGCTGCTAGGGTCTGCGTAAGCCTAGAGGCCTTCTACAGCTTCAACGCTGTCTCCTGGATTTGCTTTCCCCTGCTATCAAGATGCCCTTTCCGAATCTACTGCTTCTTCTGCCACCCTGCAGAAAAATTACTTCTTCAGCTGATTGCTGGAGATTCAGCTTGATCTACTATCGCTCTGATACCATGTGAAAATTCTACTGCAGTGTATTGGTTTATTTCTCCTACTTGATTTAATTAGTACAAGTTATTTCCTGAATTTAGATTCAGAATATACCGAAAATAAACACAACTACAGTCTACACATGCAGATCATTTACTGAATAATACACTCATGCAACAAAGTGACACATGGATTTTTGGACATAAGTCCCCAGAAAAACCCAAAGTGGGAAAACCGGTGCAGCAGATATGAGGGTTTATTATTAAGTAGTTCTGAGTACATCAAATCTGGGTTCCAAACTTGGAAAACCCGACAGAGAATAAAAGATATCAAATCTACAGCTAACCTGAAGATCTAGTGCCAAATATCTGACCGATCCACACCCTCAAACAGGATTTATAAGGCTCAGCCCGGATCTGACTCTAGAAACCCTCAACACTGCTTCTAAAGCCCTAGCGTTGCCCTAGAGGGCCTGCGTCAACCTCTGTGTGGCCCTAGGAGGGCCTGCGTCACCCCTGGGGGGTCTACGCTGCCCTTGCACTACCTTTTCTAGGCCAACGTCAACCCTGCGTGGCCCTAGCTACCTCTACGCTACCCCTGCTGGACTGCATGGCTCTGAAGCCCCTCTGCGCTGTCCTTGTTGCTGCTCCTCTTGCCTCTTGCTGTCTCTTGGCCCTGGAATCAGATCATTCCCTTGGCCAATACTACCCCTCATTGCAGGAAATTCCTCCAGAAATTCTTAGCAAACTGGCCCTAGAATTCCAGAAATATTCCTCAGTTCTACCAAAATTGTGTGTCTTCAACTGACCCTCAAGCCTTTCTCTTATACTTTTTCGTTGAACCATTCAATGGCCGAGATTAAATCATCCATCAATGGCTGAGATTAGAAGACTGCTTGATCCATGTGACTTAAGACAATTTCAGCACATGTGTTAATTAATTCACTTTAATTATTTTATTTTCCTAAGTTAGACTTAGGAAATCCATTATAAATAATTAATTGTTTGGATAACTTGGACACCAACTGAAATTTCTCAAATCCATTTCTGGGTCTTGTAGATCACGTGTACTCTAGTCCCTCCACAAAATTTGGGAGCTAGAGCACAACTGATGCTACCCCAAATACACAAAATCTCAACATAGAAGACCGGTTTTCCCGCATTGGGTTTTTCCGGGGACAGTTGTTCATAAAATCTTGTGTGTCACTTTGTCTATTGTGCATGTAATTTTCTATTTTAGATCTAAATCGGTGAAAGTCTGTTATGTATTTACTTCAATGTTAATCTGAAGATTTCAGCATTAATAACTTGTTAAGTAGGAGAAGTATAACCAGATCTAACAGTAGATTTCTGCATAAAGTAACTTTCAGAAATTTTCACATAAACACCCCATATATTCCATAGAATTATTGAGGACAGAAGTGATTTCACATATCTATATCATTCTGTACATGAGATTGTTCCATCATGTAATGCATACACATTTTATTTATAAGTGATACTTTACAATTTTCATTTTAATTGTTATGATGATTTAGTGTTTACTATAAGTTCTTTGACAATCAATTCATAACTTGAATGATAGCATACAATTTTTGTACAACTAAACATAAAATCTTAGATATAGATGCTCAATACTAATGTACAATCAAAAGAATGTGTGTAGAAGAATGAATATAACGATTGAGCCTAGATTCTTAAGTTTTAGATGCTGATGAATGGATCTTATCATGTAAATTGACCAGGTCTAGATCTTTAATATAACTCCAACCTCCCATCAAAAAATATCATTTGTATCTCTTTGTCCAGCAATGTAAATACAAGATGCATTTTTCCAGAAAAGAGAAAACAAATGACTAATTTTCTGAATTCTCTTCTGCTTCTATTTCCCATCATGCTTCTTGCCCCACATTGTGATTCCATACACCTAATTTCCTTCCTCTCACATATCCAACCCCTGCTTCAAATGACATGTATGCTCATCAACATTCATGTTTAGTAGAAAAAAATGTATAGAAGGCTTATACCTTCAAAGGATGTGCGATCCATTGATGGAATATGCAGGCATTGAACCTCAAACAATCTGCATACAAAAAAAAGGATAACGGTATTTAAAACAAGAAAAACTCAGACTGACATTAATTATACTTAAAAAGATCGCTATTGTCAGATTTCATTCAGATATTCATTATATGCTGAGGATATTACACTTGAGAGAAACTTACTCTCCAAGAGACTGATGATGCAATGCCATTCCCAAACCGGTTCCATCTATGCCTGCATATTTACATAAGATTTGAGAAATATGCTGCAAACAGATCTTTAAAGGTTTAATCCTAATTTACAAACGTATAGTTATTAAGTATTCAATTATAAAAAAAATTCAATGACACCTTCACTCACTAGTGAGGTTGATGGACTATTAAGCCATCCACCAGGGTTCCATTCTTTTTATGGTATGCCACTGAATCACATGTTAGAAAGGGATGAAATCAGTTGCAATTACCAACCAATTTTGGTTGAATAGATGCCCCTGAGACCCACTACCTCAGCAGAAGGGAATCTGTGTTATGCGATGCAACCTCAAATCTTTGGGCATGCTTCTCAAAGAAACTTTCAACAACAATATTTATCAAATTTTCATACAAGGACTGTCCATCCATGTTTATTACAGATGGGGAAGAATGATCCCTTCCCCTGCATTGGGAAAATATTGAGAACTTGTAAGGATCTAATTTAAGCCCACAAGACCCTTTGCTTAAAAGATTCAACACAACATTGTAATCTTTTTATGAATCTCCAACAGTGAATAGTGTCTGCAAAAGCTGTTTAAAATAAGTAGTTCTTTCTTTCTCTTTTATGGCCACAAGTCTGTCCAAGCACAAACAATAACTTCTAAAGACAAAAGTACGAGAGTTCATTGCATTCCAGTGAAATCAGTGTAAATATTATTGCAGAATGTTTTATTTTTGGTTCTTTTCGCAATATATCATTGTGGGGGAGGATACCCTTGAGCCATTCTCAGCCAATGTACAAGTTCAAGCCTCAAAATATAGTTTCTGAATAGGTTCTTGATTAAAAAGGATAATTTTTCCAAATAATAATAGTTGTTTTAACCATAGTTGGGAAAAAAATTGTCACTTCCTATTACTCCCCTATCAAACTCAGTTCAGCCCTGCTGCCAAGATTTACTCTGTCAGCAAGTGAAACTCACTGACAGTGAGTTTGATCGACATGCAAAGCATAGGTTACTTGGTGCAGAACAACTCATACTTGGGGGTGGATGTTAAACTGTTTCAAAAACTTCCACAGATATTCTATTGGACAGTTCGTCACATCAGAGCTGATAAAATAAACTGAAATTTATACTATGAAGGTTAAATTCCCTAAGATTCCAAATTTGTTAATTATTGAATTTCTACTTATGCGTGAAATAGGTATAATGAAGAAAATAGAGAAAGTAAATACAATCATAGACCATCAATGATGAAAACAAGGATTTCTTTGGGAAACCCTTAAGTGAGAAAACCCAGCTAGAAGGTGAGGTTGCTCTGGTCTCTTTTCATTATGGAAATAATGCAAGGACAAAGGAGAGGGCACTCTCTATGGAGTTGCTTGATACCTATGGCCTATTAGACTACTACAGAACACCAACCCCCTTTGTTATGCTCTCTCACTCACACTCCTAGTTACTCTGTTTTAATGTGGAAGAAGATACAACAACAAAGAATGGAACCCCTTCTCTTCCTAGTGCCTAGTTCTAACATAGCTCGTTAACCAACTAGGGGTCAGGTTTGACTCCATCAACTCTCAACTAAAGTTACAAAGTCGACCCTCCTAAAGTATTCTTCATAGCCCATACATGGATAGCCCCTTTTGCATCAGTATGGAGGCTGATGTGGCATCCTCTTGAACCATGGTGGTCAAATCACAAGGTCAACTTCCGAAAGTCATAACTTTTGCATACAAACTATAATTGACATATTTCTTGCACCTTTGGAAAGGTCTCTAAGTGTAGAACACCACCTAGGGGTTTGGCACAATTTATGGACCCCCAAAAGCTTCATTTATTGCCTCAAAATGGTCTAAGAAGGTTTCAGACACCAATTCTCCACACTAGGACTCGTCGATAAAATTAAACTACCAAGCTAATTATCCAATTTTTCCACTCCAAAAGCATCAAAATAGATGAAAACTAATATGTTGATTTGTGGTAGAATCGGATGTGCTCTAAGTCTCACAATTTGCAGGGAGGCTTAGGCACATGTATTCCAAAGAACCCAGAAAGCGTTTTGGGAAATTCAACTCATATCATGTTTTATGAAAATAATTAATTATTTTTAATGGGACCTGTTGTCGCACAGATTGTTTAGGGCACCGCGACAACGGCTCAGACTGGGGGCTGTCACTTCTTATCCCCAATCTCTCTCTTTAAACTGTCTCCTTGCAAGTTAAGGGAGGTAGACCCTATTATGAAATGAAGGATAAATCTAGGAGACACAGCTAAAACATCAAATGCTTGATAAAATGAGCGAGATTCCACAGATCTAAATTAGATTTTACGTTAAGACCAGTGCCTAAAGGAGTCAAACGAGATCCCGCTATGCAATTAGAAACAAGCAATGACGATTAATTGCTGCTTATAATAAAAACATGATTGATGATGATGATATTCAATTAAAAACACCACAACCATGAATAATGAAAATGCCAGGATTTAAAATGCT
This sequence comes from Pinus albicaulis, assembly GCA_034641835.2. Classification (NCBI taxonomy): domain Eukaryota; kingdom Viridiplantae; phylum Streptophyta; class Pinopsida; order Pinales; family Pinaceae; genus Pinus; species Pinus albicaulis. The sequence goes on from CM076570.1 coordinate 1,146,285,175, forward strand.
CAATTAATTTCGATCCAGACAAATCAACGATTTTATATAGTCAATCTCAAAATAAAGTTTTAAAAGCTCACTTGACCATAGAAAAACTTGGAAAAAAATTTTAAGTTTTGAAATTTTTTATTATTTTTGGATTTTGAAAATTTTTTTATTTTTTATTTTTTTATTATTTTTTAAATCTAAAATTAAAAAATCTAAATCTAAACAAAGCTAATCTAAAATCTAAATTAAAATGAAATCAAAATTAAACTAACATAAAACTACAACTAAAAGAAGTTAAAAATCTAAATCTAAATAAAAAGTTAAAAATTAGAATCTAAAGTCAATAATAACAAAAATTAAAATTAGTATTAAACTAAAATCGAATTAAAATATATACAACAACTAAAATCTACGACCAATCTCAAACTAATATCGAAATCAAAATTCTACCTACGCTAACCAAACTCATATAAACAAAACGAATCTCAACTAAAGTTTAACACTATACAAAATAAACCCTAGCTCTGAAACTGAACGTAAATCAACCAATTTAAAAAAAAAATCGACGCCTGTACACGAAATACCGCTAGTTTTCGTTTGTGTGCGTGTGATTTGTTGTTTGCAGGTCGGATGTGAGAACTGGATCGATGTGAAGATTGGACGGAAAGTTTAATGCAGGCTTGGACGCGATGAAGAGATGGACGCTGAGATAGAAGGGGTCGACGGTTAGCGTGGGGGAGGCACGATGGACGGAAGGCACCACAGTCAGTGCAGACAGCGTTGAAGAAAGCCGATAGCCAAGGATCGATGCCAGAAACAAATGGACGGCTAATGAATAAATCGTTTTGTGGTTGCAGGTAGTCAATTTGCTGCGGGAGAAAGGGATGAGGGTTGGCGTGAAGAAGCTCAGAATTTGAACGAAAGGGCAGAGGGCAGCAAGGAAATAAGAGAGTCGATGGCAATGAGGGATGATGCAGACAGCGACGTATAGATTGGAGGAAAAGGGTGGAAGCTGAATCTATCATTCAAAGATGGATTTGCAGGCAGAAAGAGGACGCTGGACAGCAGATGAGGGCTAGGGCATGCAGAACCTTGATGAAGACAGATTGAAACCCTGTGCACACAAATTCGCCCAGCAAGCTTTAGATTTTCTTCAAGCTCAGATCTCTTGCTCTATAAATCCAAAACAGTGTCCAGATTTGCCCACAGTGGGGTTTTGAGGCCAGATCTGCCTTGGATCTTAAAAAAAATTTCGAATTGAACCTGTAACCTGCAAAGACAGCCAGATCTGACAACACACATCAATTTTAATGATTAAACCCTAACAATCTTGAACAATTTACAAATTTACAACTAATTTACAAGTTCAAAACCCTCAAGGTCAGATTTAAAATCCATTTTAGCACAATTTTTCAGAGATTCAAAGTTTAGGTGAGAGGCACAAGCCTTCGAAACCCTGCAAAATCACAAATATCGTAAGATAGACCCGGAATTTAACAAATAAAGAGCTTATCAGATTTATGCTCATTGAGAGTCGGCTGGTCCAACCGAAGACTTCCCCAGACGCCCAATCTTAAAAAAAATTTCCCTGCACACTTAGATCTGAATTTTAGACTGATAGAGACTTAAGAAAACAACATTAGACCCTTCGAAAAATCAGAATGTTATTTTATAAACCCAGAAAACTGCATAAGATACCTATATGCAGATTAATCCATGAAGGCCATCAACCATAAAATGCAAAAACAAAGTAGCAGAGTTTAGAGACAATTCACCACATAGATCCGAGAAGGAACATCAAAATTTGTAACCCCAAAGTCTTTATGCTTTATTCCTAAAAAATTTACAAGAGCTTCTAAGAACAAGTGCACGATTCTGAGATCGGATCATTCAAGACTGACAAAGACCTCTAAATTTATAAGACAAAATCTCCAACGGCTAGTTTGGATGATCCTTGTCAAAATAATCTCAACAGTCCAAAAGATTTAATCATCTTTTAATCCGGAGCGTTGAAATTAAAATTTTGAGGAAAAAACGAATTTATCATTTAATTCAATTTTAATTAACTCAAAAATATTATTTTTGAGTTAATTACCCCAAAATTTTGATTTTGACTTAACCACCAAGGCCCAAAGGTCCAAAATTTCTTAAAATTCTCATTTTTCCCTTAACTGGGGGTTTTGTCAAAATCATTTTTAAAAGGACCAACAAATTTTGCCTTTAAAGATTTAATCCTAATTTGGGACCCTAAATTAATTAAATTTACGGTTTAGGATTTTATTAATTAATTGACCAGAAAATTTAATTAATTGACTAAGAAAGGGATTATAATTATTTTTTCCAACTCTCTTTTACATGAGATAATACATTTACATACATGAAGGGGGAAAACCCATTTGTATAGCCCCTCAAATAAATACCCAATTCTGCGACTCAATATATGATCTAGTAGACCAAGTAGCTCAAACTACTTTTACAAGGACTCGATAGAACACTAGGACTCACTTAGTATGCTGATGACAAAATTCACCCTAGCTTTGGGGTGAGGCTGGAGGGAAAAACTCTGCCGATCACTTTCGTGAATCAGTGAGACAAAAAACCTCCTAGGATGGAAATCATCAACAACCTACTAGGCTTACCTAGGTTGTTACATACATTGACGGTCTTACTTAGATCATTTACATCATTACATGCAAAATGGGTTTACATCATTTATAAAAATTGTCGACTGATGATGGAATCTGAATGGCGCAACCACGTCGAACATGAAGAATCCCATTTGAAAAAATGAAGGTGTACTGCTATGGGGTCGTTGACAAAGTGTGGTCAACATCTGGCTCTACTTGGGGACACGTTGCTTCATCGAAGGAATGTGAGAATCCAGAATCTGCATCCAAGCAACACACAAGATTACATAAGTATCGTCCATCCAAATATCATCATATAGCATTAAGCTCATGAAATATAGAAGCTCTTCTTTTATTTATTATTCTATTTAACATGAAAAGTAAATCTACTCTAACTGCAAAATGAAATGCTGAAATAACGAGGAGTAGGGTTAGAAATACGATACAGATGATGTGGCATCAGATGTGCTCAATATAGTGTATGCTGAGCATTTGCCTGCTTTCAGGCAAGTCTGTGGGCTGCTTTTTAGATGTGCCATGGCCGATCTTGCATAATGTAGGACTTTGTCTTATCTGAATATCAAGTTGCTCTCGACCATCAGACGAATCAAACCACTTACTTCTTCTTTTTTGCTTCTTTCTCTTATTCTGAGTGGGTTGTGATGTCAACAATGAGGCTATTGTAGATTTCTTGTCCCTATCTTGAAATTCCTTGTACAAAACCTTTGCTGAACCTGGAGCGCAACCAATCTTATTTTGAATATACTCTGTCAATGGTGACACATAAGCTTGGTCTTTTTCAACATCCTTTGTAGCCATAGTTAACTCTTCCTTAATGGGAAAAGTGACCTCCATGTGACGAGATGGAAACTGCTTCAGCAAACTGGGAGGCTTATGATCTTTTGACAAATCTGACTTGGGTTGGAAATCTTGCATGTGTGATATTTCCATTTTTAACTATTACATGTGGAACTCATCTCCTTGGCATGCATTTCTTCAATAGTTGACAATTTGTGTTGCGAGATGTCGATCCCGGAATGATTAACTTCCATCATTTTTAACTGTTTTCCATGACATTTTTATTTCCTTCGCATGACTCTCTTCAATCATCAACAATCTATGTTCCATGTTTTTTATTGATTCATCATTATTTGCTTTCATGGCCATGAAGAAATTTTGCATACAGTTCATCTCTTTCTTATGATTTGTTTCCATGATCGTCATTTCCTTAATATGTTTTTCTTCCATGGCAATTATTTGATTGGAGTGATTAAATTCCATGATCGTCATCTTTTCGTCTAAGGCTAACAACTTGTTTCGTATAGCATCAATTTCCCTAGTATGATCCGCTATTATTTTCTCTTGATTAAGTTCCATATTCTTAATGATTTGAGCCTGGTTGGCCTCCATATTCTTGATTACCTGAGCTTGATTTAGCTGTATATCCTTAACCATCTGAATCAATTCTTTAACAAGATTCTTATCGTTGTCAACACTGGTTTGACAATTTGTTTCTGCTTCACCACTATCATGGATTTGTGCTATTGTGGTACAAGTGGATTCATCCTGAGAATTGTCTGGAAAACTCCTGCTGATAGCTGAATCTTCTACAAGATCAATTTTATTATTTTGTATAATACTGGAAACACAAGGCGAATCATTTTGTTTTATATATTTATCTGTAAAAGCATTGATGATGTCTTGTAAACAATACTATTCAGGACAATTTCGAAACCAATCGATAGCATCACCTTTCAAAGAATAGCCAAAGACACGTATCTTGACAGTTTCATGATTATATTGTGAAGAACGACAATATTTATGTATAAAAAGGTTGACCATCCTTTGATGTAATAGAGCAGTGCCTGGATCACCACCTGAGAAAAAAGGCAATTTTGAAGTGGCCTCTTCCAGCATGTCATGAAAGGTGTCATCCATGATGACCTGCTTAAAATTTAAGAAATAGATCCGTGTTCAAGAATAGTCAAAGAGTCCTCAAGAAGTGAACTTCCTAGCAGGAACTCTTGTAAGAAATGAAAGAAATTGGAGTCGCCACTTGAATATGAAACTAATTCTAAAACAGGAGAAATAATCGAGAGATAGCAGATGGATATCAGAGGGGGATTCTTGTCTGGGAATAAAAAGATGAATAAGTGGAGTTGCCACCCAAACAAGAAGCCAATCGAAATGTCCAGGTGCTAAAGATACGATGATGAAATGATTAGAGATATATGACGAAAAGATAAGGCGATGAAAAATCAGAAGATTAGAAAAGTCGTTAAGACCAAGGACGAAACCCAAAACTCTATCTGAAGCAACCAAGTCAAAAATGTTGTCGCACGGTTTGTTAGGGCACACATGATGGCAGCTCGGTAGGGGCATCCACTTCTTATCCCCAATCTCTCTCTTTAAACTGTCTCCTTGCAAGTTAAGGGAGGTAGACCCTATTATGAAATGAAGGATAAATCTAGGAGACACAGCTAAAACATCAAATGCTTGATAAAATGAGCAAGATTCCACAGATCTAAATTAGATTTTACGTTAAGACCAGTGCCTAAAGGAGTCAAACGAGATCCCGCTATGCAATTAGAAACAAGCAATGACGATTAACTGCTGCTTATAATAAAAACACGATTGATGATGATGATATTCAATTAAAAACACCACAACCATGAATAATGAAAATGCCAGGATTTTAAAATGCTCAATTAATTTCGATCCAGACAAATCAACGATTTTATATAGTCAATCTCAAAATAAAGTTTTAAAAGCTCACTTGACCATAGAAAAACTTGGAAAAAAATTTTAAGTTTTGAAATTTTTTATTATTTTTGGATTTTGAAAATTTTTTTATTTTTTATTTTTTTATTATTTTTTAAATCTAAAATTAAAAAATCTAAATCTAAACAAAGCTAATCTAAAATCTAAATTAAAATGAAATCAAAATTAAACTAACATAAAACTACAACTAAAAGAAGTTAAAAATCTAAATCTAAATAAAAAGTTAAAAATTAGAATCTAAAGTCAATAATAACAAAAATTAAAATTAGTATTAAACTAAAATCGAATTAAAATATATACAACAACTAAAATCTACGACCAATCTCAAACTAATATCGAAATCAAAATTCTACCTACGCTAACCAAACTCATATAAACAAAACGAATCTCAACTAAAGTTTAACACTATACAAAATAAACCCTAGCTCTGAAACTGAACGTAAATCAACCAATTTAAAAAAAAAAATCGACGCCTGTACACGAAATACCGCTAGTTTTCGTTTGTGTGCGTGTGATTTGTTGTTTGCAGGTCGGATGTGAGAACTGGATCGATGTGAAGATTGGACGGAAAGTTTAATGCAGGCTTGGACGCGATGAAGAGATGGACGCTGAGATAGAAGGGGTCGACGGTTAGCGTGGGGGAGGCACGATGGACGGAAGGCACCACAGTCAGTGCAGACAGCGTTGAAGAAAGCCGATAGCCAAGGATCGATGCCAGAAACAAATGGACGGCTAATGAATAAATCGTTTTGTGGTTGCAGGTAGTCAATTTGCTGCAGGAGAAAGGGATGAGGGTTGGCGTGAAGAAGCTCAGAATTTGAACGAAAGGGCAGAGGACAGCAAGGAAATAAGAGAGTCGATGGCAATGAGGGATGATGCAGACAGCGACGTATAGATTGGAGGAAAAGGGTGGAAGCTGAATCTATCATTCAAAGATGGATTTGCAGGCAGAAAGAGGACGCTGGACAGCAGATGAGGGCTAGGGCATGCAGAACCTTGATGAAGACAGATTGAAACCCTGTGCACACAAATTCGCCCAGCAAGCTTTAGATTTTCTTCAAGCTCAGATCTCTTGCTCTATAAATCCAAAACAGTGTCCAGATTTGCCCACAGTGGGGTTTTGAGGCCAGATCTGCCTTGGATCTTAAAAAAAATTTCGAATTGAACCTGTAACCTGCAAAGACAGCCAGATCTGACAACACACATCAATTTTAATGATTAAACCCTAACAATCTTGAACAATTTACAAATTTACAACTAATTTACAAGTTCAAAACCCTCAAGGTCAGATTTAAAATCCATTTTAGCACAATTTTTCAGAGATTCAAAGTTTAGGTGAGAGGCACAAGCCTTCGAAACCCTGCAAAATCACAAATATCGTAAGATAGACCCGGAAATTTAACAAATAAAGAGCTTATCAGATTTATGCTTATCGAGAGTCGGCTGGTCCAACCGAAGACTTCCCCAGACGCCCAATCTTAAAAAAAAATTCCCTGCACACTTAGATCTGAACTTTAGACTGATAGAGATTTAAGAAAACAACATGAGACCTTTGCGGAAAAATCATAATGTTATTTTATAAACCCAAAAAAATGCATAAGATACCTATATGCAGATTAATCCATGAAGGCCATCAACCATAAAATGCAAGAAACCAAGTAGCAGAGTTTAGAGACAATTCACCACATAGATCTGAGAAGGAACATCCAGATTTGTAACCCCAAAGTCTTTAGCTTTATTCCTCAAAAAGTTTACAAGAGATTCTAAGAGCAAGTGCACGATTCTGAGATCGGATAACTCAAGAATGACAAAGATCTCTAAATTTATAGGACTAGATCTCTAACGGCTAGTTTGGATGATCCTCGTCAAAATAATCTCAACCGTCCAAAAGATTTTATTATCTTTTAATCTGGAGCGTTGAAATTAAAATTTTGGGGAAAAAACGAATTTATCATTTAATTCAATTTTAATTAACTCAAAAATACTATTTTTGAGTTAATTACCCCAAAATTTTGACTTTGATTTAACCACCAAGGCCCAAGGGTCCAGTATTTCTTAAAATTCTCAATATTCCCTTGGTTTGGGGCTTTCAAAATCATTTTCCAAGGACCCACAAATTTTGCCTTTAAAGATTTAATCCTAATTTAGGACCCTAAATTAATTAAATTTCTGGTTTAGGATTTTATTAATTAATTGACCAGAAAATTTAATTAATTGACTAAGAGGGGATTATGATTAATTTTCCAACCCTCTTTTACATGAGATAATACTTTTACATACATGAAGGGGGGAAAACCCATTTGTATAGACCCTCAAATAAATACCCAGCTCTGCGACTCAACATATGATCTAGTAGACCAAGTAGTTCAAACTACTTTTACAAGGACTCGATAAAAAAACACTAGGACTCACTTAGCATGCTGATGACAAAATCCACCCTAGCTTTGGGGTGAGGCTGGAGGGAAAAACTCTGCCGATCACTTTCGTGAATCAGTGAGACAAAAAACCTCCTAGGATGGAAGTCATCAACAACATACTAGGCTTACCTAGGTTGTTACATACATGAACGGTCTTACTTAGATCATTTACATCATAAAATGCAGAATAGGTTTACATCATTATAAACACTGTCGATCGGCGATGACATCTGGATGATGGAATCTGAATGGCGCAACCACGTCGAACATGACGAATCCCATTTGAAAAAATGGGGGTGTACTGCTATGGGGTAGTTGACGAAGTGTGGTCAACAGGACCCTAAGTCTAAACTAGGAAATTAAAATAATTAACGGATATTAATTAAAACAGAGTGTGAATCTTCGTTGTTGATTAATGATTTAATCTCAGTCATTGAAGTCTCAACGAGAAGATTATAAGGACTTGATGGGGCATTTGGAAAATACACCGAGACGGAGAAAGAATCCAGAGATCGAAATTATTTAGTGAGCAGTGCTTAGGGAGAAGATCGATCGAGAGGATTCTCGCAAAGAGGGGCAGAGATAATGTCTGGTTGGAGATTTTCCTAAGCGGAGAATACACAGCAAAGAAGACAAAGAGCAGTACACAAAGAGGTATCATAGCAGCTACGCAGAGCCTACGTAGAGCCAACAGAGGCAATGCAATAGCCTTGAGGAAGTTCGTGATTCAGTTGAGGATCAGTCAAATCCAATGCCAGAGAGCCGAGGTGTGAGACCAAAAGGGGCTAGAAGGTCAGATCCAACCAGCAGAAGAGACAACAATCAAAAGCCACGCAGTCCCCATGCAGAGTGACGCAGAGACTGCGCATAGACAGTGGAGGGCTTGCCAGTTTAGGGTTTTAGCCAGTTTGGGCTTCCAGTGTCAGTGTGAGGTAATCTCACTAGCTCTTTGTCAGTCAAATTCTCTGTGTGGATGGCCAGCAAGGCATCCCAGATTGTATTCAGAATTACTACATAATAAATAAACCCTCAATTGCTGCACTGGTTTTCCTGCATTGGGTTTTTCCGGGGACATTGGTCCAAAAACAACGGTGTCACATGTGTTTATGATTTACTCTTGCTCAGATCTTGTTTCCGCACTTATATTTTTCTGCATTTAATTTGTGAAGGTTGCAGTGTATGAGATTTTGATATTCACAGTAGAACACCATAAATAATTTGTTCAAGGAATTAACAAATAGAAGAATTCTCATCAGTGTTGGAGTAGGATTCCGGGTGTAGGAATTTTCACATGGTATTAGAGCCTGTTTAACAGTGCAGGAGGAGCAAGAGAGGAGATCCAATAGATCCAACGTTGAAGGAGAAGATGGGGATCATGTGAAAATTTCAAATCTGAAATTCTACTGCAGTAATTGATTTATTTCTCCTACTTATTTTCCACAATAAGTTATTTACAAAAACCCTTCAGTAAAATTCAAAATAAATTCTACTGCAGTTATCACATAATTTCTTAGAGAAAATAACAGTGAAATATAAGCACAAGAATCAATCACATTAACACAGTTATTTTTGGACAATTGTCCCCAGAAAAACCCAATGCGGGAAAACCGGTGCAGCAGATGAGGGTTTATTTATTAATCTTCAGCAACAATCTCTTTACAAGGAATGATTGGCACAACTATGGAGAAACTTTCATGAAAACACATGAGATCATTTTCTCTCAACCTCTGGAGAAATTCTAACACCCAAGAGACTCTCTGACCTCCACTGCATCACCTCTGCGTGATCCTATGCGCAGGGACTGCGTGAGGACTACGTCCTCAGCTGTGCTGCCTCTCTGGAGTTGCCCCTCTTCGCTGCCCCTCTGCTGCTCTACGTCCCTCTTCCTCGAGCCCTGACTAATGTTGATACCCTCCACTTCCTTCGCCTTGCAACTCTCCCTCTGAAATCAAATTCTAAATTATGAAGAATTGACTTCCCTTGGGTTACTGAGTGTTTACCCGACTCCTTTTCCAAATGGCCCTCAAGCCTTCCTTTATAATCTTCTCGTTGACAAATCAACGGCCCAAATTAGAAGTCTAATCAACGGCTAGGATTAAAACTTGACTTGATCTTCGTTATCTAGAAGATTCACACTCTGTTTTATTAATAGCCATTAATTATTTAATTTCCCTAAGATTAGACTTAGGATCCCCATTAAAATAATAAATTATTTTAATAAAACATGAACCGAGTGGAATTTCCATGAACGGTTTCTAGGTTCCTTGGAATACTAGTGTCTAAGCCTCCTCACCAAATTTGAGACTTAGATCAATTTCCGATGCTACAAAAATCAACACTCCCTCGTAGCAAGGAAAGTGTTCTAGCAATTTCCTTGTTGCATACTACTTTGACCCTGAAGCATCCTCTGCGCTGCTGAAATCCATCAACCACTGCTTTGTTGTTGCCTCTGTACTGCTGCCCATGATACTGTCACTATCACTGCCTCATCTGTACTGTATCTCCCTCTTATTCTGCACTTATCCGTTTCTTCTATTGAAACAAATTCTTAATCATCCCCATCTTCTCCCTGAAATAAACAAACTTTGTTCTTCCCACAACTTTAGTGAGGATGTCTGCCACCTATTCTCCTGTCGGAGTGTACTGTAACTGTATTGCTCCCTGCTGGACACAGTCTTTGATAAAATGACATCTGATGCCAATGTGTTTCGACCGATCATGAAACACAGGATTCTGAGAGAGCTTGATGCAACTCTGATTATCAAATAAAATGTTGGTCGCTTCCATCCTTTTGCTAAATAGATTCACAAGCATCTTCCTAAGTAATATGGCTTCACACGAAGTTGCGTTGGCTACCATATATTCCACCTCAGTTGAGCTCAGAGCTACGGACTTTTGTTTCCTACTGCACCAAGAAGTCATTCCTGATCCAATGTTGAAACAATACCCACTGGTACTTTTCTGATCTACTGAACTTCCAGCCCAATCTGTGTAAGTGAACCCACTCAGTTTGATGTCATTGCCTCGAGTGTATCCTAATCCATGCACGATTGTTCCTAGTATATATCTGAGAACATGCTTGGTTGCTGTCGAGTGTGCCCTCTTTGGTTCCACCATGAACTGACTAAGGGTGTTGACAGCATAACAAATGTCTGGCCTAGTGAAAACCAGATACATCAGGGACCCTATGAGTTGTCTGTAGTACTCTGTACAAGGTAGGATCAACCTCCTTATCCTCAAACGCATCAATCTTCTTCCATTTGGTGATCATTGGAGTAGCCATGGTCTACAATCCTGCATCCTGAACCTCTTAAAAAAATTTGTAGCATACCTCCCTTGTCCAAGGAAGATTTCACCCTTCTGCTGCCAAACGTCCAACCCCAGAAAATAATGCATCAGCCCCAAATCCTTCATGTCGAATTTTGTAGCTAGGTTCTCCTTGCAATCCTTGATGAGCCTAGATGAACCTGTCAGGAATAGGTCATCTACATACAGTACCAGAATCAGAGGCTCATTCCCTACTTTCAGATAGTAGATATTAGGACCTGCGTCACTCTTGACGAATCCCATCTTCTGCAGATAACAATCAATCTGACCATACCAAGCTCTAGGTGCTTGTTTAAGCCCATACAAAGCTTTCTTAAGCCTGCATACATGAGTCTTCTGCTCATGTGTCTCAAATCCCTCTGGTTGTTCAATATATACTTCTTCTTCTATCACCACATTCAAGAAAGCAGTCTTGATGTCCATTTGGTGAATCTCTCACCCCATTTGCGATGTAAGGGATATCACGGATCTGATAGAAGTATACCTGGCTACTGGGGCAAAGGTTTTTTTGTAGTCTATCCTATCCTTCTAAGCATACCCCTTACCACAAACTTGGCTTTGTATTTTTCCACACTGCCATCTGCAACATATTTAATCTTGTAGATCCATCTCGAACCTACAACTGATATGTCCTGAGGCCTAGGTACCACTTCCCAGACATCATTGATCATGATGGAACTGTATTCTTCCACCATTGCATCTACCCATACCTGATGCTAAGCTGCCTCCTGGAAACTAGAAGTTTCACCAACCTGAGCCACCAAGGCTTGGTACCTGTAAGGTTGTCTATGCTGCCTCTTCTCGTTTCTAGGAACTCCAACAAATTCCTCTGCATCCCTCAAAATCTGTTGTAGTTCCTGGCTAGTTCTTCCGCTAGTAGTGGGTAGATCTTCTTGCCCCTCCTACGAATCTTCCTGAGGTAATAATCCTATTTTCTTATGCCCTGCAGAAGCACTGGTGCTGGTTTCGATTGGTCGAAGTGGCTAGACCAGTGGATCATCCTCTAACTACATTTCGGAAGGCATCTCCTGGGATTTCCTGAAAGCTCTGTCCTCCATGAACTTTACATCCCGTCGTACTACAATCTTCCTACTACCAGGAATGTAGATTCTATATGCCTTAGCATTCTCGCTATATCCCACCAGATACCCCTTTTCTACAATCTGATCCAATTTCTTCCTCTTTTCTTCGAGTATATGGTAGTATGCCAAACTACCAAAGATCCTGAAATGACTCGCTTCTAGCTTCCTGCCAGTGAAGACACTTTCTGATGTAATCTTGCCTAGTTCCTTGTGAGGAATTCTGTTTTGAAAATATACAGATGTACTGCATGCTTCCACCCATAGAAATTTGGGCATATCTTGATCTTACAGCATTGCCCTCATTGCTTAAACAATAGTTCTATTCTTCCTCTCTGCAATCCCATTCTGCTCCGAATTATATAGAGCGGTCCATTCTCTTTTGATGCCTTCCTTTGCGCAGAACTCAATGAAGTTTTTATTGATATATTCTCCACCATTGTCTGAAGGCGATACCTTTATCCTCTTTCCTGTCAGATTCTCAACCAGAGCCTTAAACTCTTTGAATCGATCAAAGACCTCATCTTTGGTCTTTAGAAAGTAGATCCAAGTTTTCCTGGAATGGTCATCAATGAAGGTGACGAAGTATTCGACACCACTAAGAGCTCTGGTGGACATTGGTCCGCAGATGTCTGAGTGTATTAATCCCAAAACACTCTTAGCCATACTGCTGCTTCTGGAGTATGCTTCTTTGGCGTACTTTCCTAGTACGCACCCTCTACAAACATCATCCCATTTGTTGCTCAACTCTGGAACTCCTGTGACGGTTTCTCAGAAATTTCTTAGAGCCCCATGTTGTAAGTGCCCCATCCTTCTGTGCCGTAGCTCATTCAAATATTTCTCACCACTGCTATCTATTCGTGCCATTGGAGATTCTAGCTGTAGCTTATACAGTTTGTTGCTCTTGACTCCAATTTGGGCCTTCTTCTTCCAACTCGAGTGTTTGACATATAGTTTCTTTCCAATGAAGTATACATCATAGCCCTTGTTTTTTAGCTGAGATACAGAGAGCAAGTTCATCCCCAAACCAGGCACATGCAGCACATTGGTAGCCCAAAGCCGATCTCCTGCTTCAGTTTGAAAAACTATAGTACCTCTTCCAAGAGGGGTACATTTCACCTTATTTCCCATGGTGATCATGAAGTTCATCTGTTCTTCTTGGTAGCTCGAAAAACATTCTCTTATTCCCGTCATATGTGCAAAATCCCCACTATCAATGTACCAAACCTTTGAGGAAGCAGAGCTTGACAAGCAAGCAAATTCTTCCTCCAATCTATAAGCCAACACAGAGATGTCGTGATCCATCGTATCTTTCATGCTTTCCTCTTTCTCAGGAGAACTGCGTGAACCCTTTCGAGTTGCTACTCCAACAGCATCAAGACTACGTTCCATTGCAGAATCTCCAATCCTATTACCCGATCTCTGCTCTAATACCATGTGAAAATTTCAAGTATGAAATTATACTATAGTAACTGATTTATTTCTCCTACTTATTTTCCATAATAAGTTATTTACAAAAACCCTTCAGTAAACTTCAAAATAAATTCTATTGCAGTTATCAGATAATTTCATAGAGAAAATAACAGTGAAATATAAGCACAAGAATCAATCACATCAACACAGTTATTTTTGGACAATTGTCCCCCGAAAAACCTAATGCAGGAAAACCAGTGTAGCATATCAGGGTTTATTTATTAATCTTCAACAACAATCTCTTTAAAAGGAATGACTGGCAGAACTATGGAGAAACTTTCATGAAAACACTTGAGATAATTTTCTCACAACCTCTGGAGAAATTCTGACACCCAAGAGCCTATCTGGCCTCCATTGCGTGATCCTTTGCGCAGGGACTTTGTCCTCAACTGCGCTGCCTCTCTGAAGTTGTCCCTCTGCGCTGCCCCTCTACTTCTCTGCGTCCCTCTTCCTTGAGCCCTGGCTGATGTTGATACCCTCCACTTCCTTCACCCTGCAACTCTCCCTCTGAAATCGAATTCTAAATTCTGAAGAATCGACTTCCCTCAGGTTATTGAGTGTTTGCTCGACTCCTTTTCCAAATGGACCTCAAGCATTCCTTTATAATCTTCTCGTTGACAAATCAACAACCTAGATTAGAAGTCTAATCAATGACTAAGATTAAAACTTGAGTTGATCTTCGTTCTCTAGAAGATTCACATTCTCTTTTATTAATACCCATTAATTATTTAATTTCACTAAGTTTAGACTTAGGGTCCCCATTAAAATAATTAATTATTTTAATAAAACATGAACCGAGTGGAATTTCCACAAACGGTTTCTGGGTTCTTTGGAATACTAGTGTCTAAGCCTCCTCACCAAATTTGAGACTTAGATCACTTTCCGATGCTACAAAAATCAACAGATCAAAGAGCTGCGTAAGCAGCAAATCGATTTTCTAGTGACTGTGCAATCCAAGCCAGAAGGGCTAGATCTGCAAGGAAATCTCTCTCTAAGTGAGTGGACAGAGAGGTAGGATTTTCCAGTTTGAAGTTTGTCAAAGGCAAAGGGAGCAACACAACAGATTCAATGCGGATCGATAGCTGGTGGGACGGAGTTTTCTGTGTAGCAGTGATTGCTGGTGCAGAAAGCATCAGAAGGGAGTAGCTGAAGATATATTTTGGGGATTTCTGACCTCAGAGAGTTTCATGCCCTAGAAACTTTGATTTCCAGCAGGGAGTGTGTAGAGCCAGCTGCGCAGAGGATTAAAGGCAGCAGATCCACAACGTTTGGGGGATTTTCTTCTTCAGAGAATTCCTAGTTGGGGAATTCTAATTCTTGATAGATGGGCAGCAGTATTGTGCGAAATATCTACTATCTCCAGCAAGGAGTGCATAGGCCAGGCCAACAATTGCACAGAGGAGAGACAGGGAGCTAGTTCGACATTTTTTCGGCAGAAATGGTACCAAGCGGGCTGCGAGATCAAGATCGGTTGGAGGGAGCCTCAAACTATGTGATATGGCAGGCAAGGATCAGATGCCTGTTAGATGAACATGATCTCAAAGCTTTCATCGATGGTGTGGTAGCTATACCAGTTGATGCAGATCCGCTGAAAGCATAAAAGAAATATATGGCAAAGGCAAAGTGCTTGATCCTCGACGGAGTGACGAATCATGTCATGTGTCACATCCCTAGCAAAGACACAATTAGAGAGATGTGGAAGGCCTTGGATACACTATATCAGGGATCTTTTGAGCAGCGGAAGATGTTTTTGGAGGAGAAGTTGTGTTCTACAAGGATACAAAAGGGTGAGCCCATTGATCCATTCCTATCTAGACTTCAGGAGAACCGAGATCAGCTGGCCGTTGTAGGAGCTACGCCTCAGGCAACCGATATGGTCAGATTTTCCCTGAACTCAGTTTCATATGAGAGGCAAGTCTTCGTCCAAAGCATCCTAGGTAGAGAAAGATTTCCAGATTGGGAAATGTTGTGGACTTATCTTCAGCAGGAAGAGATGAGGCGAGACATGCTCAAGTGTAAACTTGAGAGCAACAAAAGCAGTGGGTTGAAGCCCAAGGAGGAGGAGGAAAATGCATCCCTTGCATCAAATGGATAGCAGAAGTAGCGGAGGCAGAAGAAGGGCGTCTCTAAGATCAAATGCTTCTGATGTGGTGAGATGGGACATTGCGCCTCACAGTGTCCTCTCAAGAAGAAGGACAAAGACGAGAAGCATGATCCGCAAGCTGCAACCGCCGGGATGGAAGAAGAAGAGTTTGCTATGATTGCCCATATATCTCCAGGGGAGAATTGGGGTGATCTGGAACTGTAGCTCGAAAGAGTTGCAGCTGGGTAGGGTCCTTGAGAAATCCACCTCTCGAATCATCACCTTGCTACAGGAGCCTAAATCAAAAGTAGCAAGATGAATGAGTTTCAGTTGGTGCAGAGGAGTACAAAAGTAACAGCGTAATGGCTAGAGAGCGCCAAAATCTGAGCAGCACAGAGCAGAGTTGGTAGCAATGCAGGGAGGCACAGTGCAGACTTAGCAGCAACGCAACAGCTTCAGAGGGACAACGCAGAGGCTAGCAGCAGTCAGATCTTCAGTACCGAGATGCATCATACTGAACACTTAGTTCAATATTGGATGTTTTTCAGTTGCAGTGCAGTGGCAGTTGGCAGCAACATGCAGGGTCAGATTTAATTTGTGAAGGTTGTAGTGTATGAGATTTCGATATTTACAGTAGAACACCGTAAATAATTTGTTCAAGGAATTAACAAATAGAAGAATTCTCATCAGTGCTGCAGTAGGATTCCAGGTGTAGGAATTTTCACATAATATAATGACCTAATCCATACAAAAAATTTATCCATGCTAAATAAAAACGCCAAAAGAAAAGAAAAATCCTAATTTTTTAACTACATTTCATGGGTACCGCTCCCAGTCGTTGGAGGACAAGTACCCCAAGCTCCGGTGCTGCTGGGAGCTTTGGAGTGTTAGAAAATCAGAAAGGCAGAAATATTTTCTTATTCTTGATAATTACTTATGATATTTCTTATTATTGTGATTCTTTATATCTTATTTCTTTTAGTTCATCAAGTAATTACCAAAACAACAACACATAAAACAATACACACCAGATGTAGGCAATATGCCAGGGCAAAACCCCCCTCGAGGGGAAAGCCCAGTGAAGAAATTCTTCCTTTCAATAGTATCCTTTAAGACTCTTCACCCTAGACAAAGACCAGACCATCCCTCCACACCAAGTCAGCCTCCAGAATTTCAAACCCTTTCCAGCAACTTCGACTAGGCAGCAACTTCTGGCAACATGCAGCTTCCGGCAACAGTGAAACTTGGGAGACTTCGATCTCCCAATCTAGAGCACGAAACAGAGAGAGAGAGAGGCACCAAAATTTCAATTTTATTCTTCTCCTTAGACTTCCCCAAACTCGCACTTATTTTGGCTTCCCGACAACATACTTCGTACTTCTCCCAGCTACAAGAGATATCGAACTTCTTGTGAGAGTGTGCTCCAAATGAATTCGATTTGCTTGTATTTATAGGCTCCATGTGAGGTCGAGTTAAGGTCTTTAGGCCAACTTGATCTCTTCTAGGCCAACTTGATGTGGAGGATACATAAATCGTATTTGACTCAATACTAAACCTTTTTACATGATTCAAAATCCCAAGAAGGATGTCTTTAAAAGTAAAATAATTCTATTGACTCAAAATAAATCCTAGAAGTCCTCAATGGGGACTTTAACCTAAAACATGGTGACCTAATTATGAAACCCATGCTTTAATAAGTCACAATAATAATAATAAAATTATTTTCTTTATTCTTTTGACAAGTACATTACAAGATGACTCAAATACATTAAATGAAGATTGAACCTAGTTTCATTTTCCAACACTTCCTCTTAACTAGGGAGGTATTCATCATATACAAGTACAATGGAAGATCTCATACTATATGAACAATGAAGAACTTTAGCCACCGCAATGCCATGGACTAGATTCCTGACCAGGGAAACCTATCCATTGGTCTCTCAACAATTTAGGCACCTCAATGCCACAGACTATATTCCTAACCAGGTAAATCTATCCATGTGGGACTAAGATGGACTCAAGCTTTCAGCCTCTCTAGGTACCATCAAGCTTACTTGCTAACCATCAACCTGATACAGGTGCGTGTTAGAGCTCAATGACCAACGCCACCCTTCCAACTTCGAGACCTAGACATCAACACAAAGTGTCAGCCAAATGTCCTCCCAAGCAATGCTTCACTCACAAAGCCTCAATACCCCTTGATCCAGTAGATCAAGGACAACAAATCTCTCCTGATCAAACTGATCGGTAAGCAACATGCTATCAAAACCTTCGAGAGATTCACCTGTACAAACACAACCCCAATCAATAATATTATTTCACATGTACATAATCAAATACAAACCTCTGGGGTCTTCAAGACAACATGATGTTGCTTCTCAACTTTTCATAGTAGGATTATCAACTGAATCTTTGACAGAAGATTCCTCAATCATACACTTTCCTTTCCTACTTCACTTGTTGCAACATATCCTCCAAAATTCATTCTTTAATCAAAACCAAGCTATGCCCTCCCTCTCAAACAGAGAGAATCTCTTTACTTAGACTCCCTCTTAATCTTAGGGAGATCTCTTCTTTACAAGATTAGAGAATCTTTCGTGTCTTCTAACCATTTCATGAGAGTTATCATCATCCTCATCATGCTTATCACATCAACGGACATCCTTGCCATATTGAAGATTGTGTACCTACACAACTTAGATAACAAGTACAACCAAATCTATAGAAGCATGAAGTTAGCCATATCAAAATCACGGAAGCATTTCAACTTTACAAATGCCCAAAATTAATTACAAACAAGAGACATTACAACTTTCATTCTATCTAGGGTTTCAATGTTTCTTTCAAAGGTGTAACACACCCTACTACAACATAGAACAAGCCCTAGAAACAATATAGATCTATCAGATATCTAACAACTCTTTAGAATTCATATGTTAGACTTTCCACTAGAGATTTTATACAAATCCTAGACTTCATAGAAGAGAATCAATCAAAGTCAATCACAGCTTAGTCATTAACATGACCAGCTTTCACTAGGGTTAGTTGCAAACCCTAGATCTTCAATCAACCAGAGATTTTATACAAATCCTAGACTTCATAGAAGAGAATCAATCAAAGTCAATCACAGCTTAGTCATTAACATGACCAGCTTTCACTAGGGTTAGTTGCAAACCCTAGATCTTCAATCAACCATCAAATCCAACTAAAACTCAAATCATCATATTGTCATTATTCATCAGATATTTTCACTTCTACTAAGGTTCAGCTCCAAAACCCTCAAATTTCATTTTCACAACCTCAACAATCATTATATAAATTCCAAATTGTCATATCACACATACTAGAGAATTTTAACTACTACTAGTGTTTAGCTGCAAAACCCTAGATTTACAAAACATCATCCTAGACCATCAAACTTTGACTAGTGATTATTTCCAAACCCTTGGACTCATGACCATTAACATTTAGGTCAACACATATATCTAGGAATTCATCAGCATATCATAAGCACGTCATATGTCAGGAAATATTAAAATGTTAGACATATACCAACCTAGACCAAGCTAGGGTTTCAACAAATGGACACATGCCCGGGGATTCTTTCCTAGGACTCTAAATACATAACAATAGTTTTGCTTATAGACCCAACCAAACCCTAAAGATCTAGGGTTTTACAACATAGCAAAGCAAACCTTACTATACCAAAACTTCAAAGGTTTGGGATTTCAAACAACATCATCAATATATCAAAACATAATAGCAATTTCTTTAGACTCCATCAATAATCCTAAATAGGTTTAGAGTTTCACATATTATTAGCATACCCTTAGGTAAGGGTTTTTCAGAGAACCTTTCTAGGGTTATTTTATATAAACAATCAAAGATATGAGGAGGGTATATTTATCAAATGATGAATCACCCCAAACAAGAATCTTTATTATTCAAGAGAGCTAGACACAACAATTGTTAGTAATGTAGAATGGATTACCAAGTATAGACAACTTATTGGCTCGCCAATGTAATTGGTGAATACTTGACCAAACATATGCTTTGCAATAAATGTTCTCAGTCAATTCGAAGTGGAGCTGAAGCAAGATCATTGGATAGCAGCAAAACATATTCTGAGATATCTGCAAGGAACCATGAACTATTGTCTAAAATATGATAGAAGGAATGATGTCCAACTAATTGGATATACAAATTCCGATTGGGGAGGAACAAGATGGAAGGAGCACTACAGGAAGATGCTTTAGTTTGGGATCCTCCATGGTCTCATGGATGAGCAGAAAGCAAGACATCATTGCTTTGAGTAGTGTTGAGGCTGAATATGTTGCAACTTGTGAAGTAAGAAAAGAAGCGGTCTGGTTAAGGAAGTTGTTATCCGACCTATTTGAAGGACCGATGGAACCTACAGTGATACTATGTGACAACACTAGTTGTATATGTTTGTCTGAAGATCCAGTATTTCATGGAAAGACGCTAATATAAAATGGTGTGCTACAACTTCAGTATATCTCCACTGATGAACAGGTAGCTGACATATTGAAGAAATCACTTCCAAACAAGAAGTTTGTGTATTTAAGAGACAAGCTTGGTTTGGTGGAAGTATCCTCCCTATCTAAGAGGGAGAGATAGACACAACATTTTTGTCTTCACTGGAAGAAAAAATGGAGGATTTGGTAACCATCTGGCATTCGATACTCTTTGAGAATGTGGTAGGGAATTCAAGATAAGAGTAGTCGTGGACCGATATTCTTTTGAGGATTAGCTACCCAAGATAAGAATAGTCTAGAGGAAGGTCATACTCGGTGAACACTTGAGTGGAGTATGTACCTTGAGAGACAATGATGATGGTGTCTATAACTCATTGGTCTCGCCAACATTGTGCTCTAATCTTGTGGAGAGTTAGAGCTGTTAGTTAAGGCCTTATTATGTGAAAATGATGGTTGATATGATGCTAAACAGATGGTTCACAAATCTGACTCTTCTTATGAGATCTCTTCAGATTGAGAATGACCATGTACCTCTTATGAATAATTCCCTAGTTAAGAGCTCTGTTTTAAAAATCGGCCTGACCGAAACCGACCAGGCCTGGTCGACCGAGCCGGTAGGGTGGCCGATCCGACCAGGTAGAAAACCAGCCAGGCTGGCCGGTTTATTACCGAGCCGGCCGGTTTTTGTAATGGCTCGGCCAGCTTGGTAACAAACCGACCGACCAGGCCGAGCCTGATTCAACCAAGCCGAGCCATAACAGTTGGCCGGTGGGCCCAAAAAAGTCGGTTTTGTGGACTTGAAAATGAATTTTAATTCGTTGTTAGGGTTTTTTTAGGTTGTCTAAGGCTTTTATATCATCTAAGGATTACCCCTAAAGCTAGCATGCATTGACTTTGAAGTGAAAAGAATCAAACAAGGTGACAATGGCTTGTTTCCTGTAGTTATCTGGACTCCCCTTCATTTTGCAGCCAGAAATTTCATTCTGATAATAGGATTGGATTGTACATACGAATCCAAACAATAACAGTGACCTGCAGAAAATGTGACCATCATTGGTCTAAAGTAAAGTATCTAAAATGTACAAACTAGTTTCATCGCAAGTCACGTAATATAGAAAAATAAATGTCCTAGAAAAGTATGACTATGTTGCTATGTGTCAATTGTAACTCAATGATACAGCTAGAGTTGTTTTAACTTTTAAGTGTCCTGTTCATTATCTGTAACTATAAAAACACCAACACAATTTGGATCCTATTATCTGTCAATCTAGACTGCAACCATATGTGATATCTGACAGCAAGGCCCTAAAGAACTGCTAGAGCACAAATGTCCTTACAGCAGTCAAGGCTAGAACATCTTTGTGGATGCGTAGAATCTGTGAATGAATCAGTAGCACCACCTACCTAATCTATGTGTCGTACAATGGCTTCATTTACTCTAATGGATTTTTACAACGGAGGGATCAATAGGTTAAGTCCTCAAGCAATATTGGAAGACTCAGAAAGGCAGACAAGTGCATGCTCAATTCAGGAATAAATTGAACAAACAGAACAAATGATCACTAAAGATCACTGTAAATATACAAAAAGGAAATACCTAAGACATGTTGACAAGTAATTTATCAAATTGGAATACATGAATTAAAGCTAGTTGCAAAAAATTGAAATTGTAAATAACTTTGTTCATTGTGGCCCTAAAAAATTATGCAGCAGGGGAGAGACATCTTGGAAGGATTCTACCCTAGATAAAAATAGTTAATTTTGGATACAAAAAGTGGGGAACATAGCCAGTTGCTCTGTACAGCATTACCTGATTGATGTAGCTTAACTTTGAAACACCATCAACCAGGCCTGCAACATCATCTCCAAATTCTTGTTCTACATTTCTCAGGTTTTCTCCAGCATCATCTATGACATCATGAAGTATACCTGGCACTAAAGTATTCACAGCCTACAAACAATTCATGAGCCTACTTTTATCATATGTTGTCTTTTGTCTATATTGTAATGCTTTGTGTTTGGAAACATGAATAAAAATCTTTAAATTTATGTTTTTGTACAAAAAAATTAATATTTAATGTATTTTTTACAAAAACCGAGTCATTGAAACCTGGTCGACCGAGTCATTACCAATTCCGAGTCATTACCGAGTCATTACCTCGACCTGGTAGCTGACCGATTCCGTTTTTTAAAACATTGGTTAAGAGGGAGTGTTAAAAAATGTGTAACTAGGTTCGGTCTTCATAAATATGAAATGTATTCGTGTAAATTGTAAATTATAAAATAAAAAGAAAATTATTATTGAAGCATGGGTTTCATGCTTAAGTTCTTTATAGGTCAAGCACTAATTAAAGTGCTTCTAGGTTTTAAGATTCATTGTCATATGTTGAAGAACGTATGGGCACATTATGATTTGTAAAGAGAAATTTGTTTCGTCTCTAGAGTGTCAAAATACCTCCAAGATCAAGTCAGCCTAGAGAGCTGCAAAGTCGGCCTACATGAAGAGCCACGTCTCCTTTGGAAGTGGCCTATATAAGGAGAGGAACTCGACCTCCTTATGGAATTCAATCTCACTCACTCATATGCGAAAAAGAGGACAAGAAGAAGGTCGAAGAAGAGGACGAAGCAGAAGCTAAAGGAAGCTGAGTTGTTTGATTGGGTGTCTCTCTCTCCTATGCACAAACTGCAGCTAGGCTTTCTGCGCTAGGGCACTCTTGAGTTCGATCTCGGTGGAAAGGAAGAAAAGAAGGCAAGCGAAGGGATTCTAGGGCGTCTCTATAGTCCTAAATCTCAAGGAAAGGCAAGCGAAGGGAAGGAGGAAGCTCTACAAGGAGATCGAAGTCTCCTTGTGAAGGTGTAGCAGTTGCAACAAATCAGAAATTTCAAACTTTCTGGGAGAGGTCGAAGATGTTGCAGCTGGAGGTCGTGTTGATCTTGATCTTGGCGGTATTTGTCTATGTCACTAGGTCATGGTATTCGTCAATTGAATAATCGATAAGAAGAGAAGAGATTTACGGGTTTTCCCCTCAAGAGGCGGGGTTTTGGCCCTGGGCTTGCAGCCTATATACTGAGTCACTGTTCTTATTGATTTGGTAGTTGTTTGATGTTTTCACACTGTAATAATAAGGAACACATATAAGAAGTAAAAGAATAACACAAACAATTATCAAGAAAGAGAATTGAATTAATCATTGCCATACTGAATTCTCAACAGAAGAGGCCAGATTCTCTAAAAGCTACACTTGAAGATGTCGAAGGACATGGAGCAACTAAAGGATCTTTTAGAGAAAGCAAAAGACCAAAGAGATATTCAGGATATGCAACATACATGACGAAATTAATAGAAGAACCAACTACCTTTGAAGAAGCCACTCACGAAGAAGAATGGAAGAAAGCAATGTATGAAGAATATCAATCCATAATGAAGAATTAGGTATGGGAAATCATTCCTAGACCTAGTGACAAATCAGTTGTCACTTCAAAATGGATCTACAAAATCAAACATGTTGTTGATGGAAGCATAGACAAATACAAAGCTAGTATAATATTCCCAATTAGCAACAGCTAATTGGAAATATTAATTTTTGACTACTTTACTTTAAATAAAGTTAAGTTAGAAATAAAGTGGGTCAAAGGGACACTTAACTCACACTTAGGATAAAAATCATTTCCTAAAGTCACTTAGAGGCATGATTAATTGGCAGCGCAGGGCGTAGAGGAAGAAGTGGCAGTGTGGGCAACGTGGACCCAAGACAGCACAAAGCTAGAGGGACAACGTGGCTCAAGGAGACAGCGCAGTTTGTGGTGGGGCCTAGGTGAGAGCAAGGATCTCCAAGCATAAAAAGGGAGAGAGGCTCCTCATTTGATCATTCTATTGTGCATCTATGATATTTGTCTTTTGACATTGAGAACGCTTTTGTTGTTTAGCAAATTCTGCACGTTCTGTTCAGCACATCGGGTGTCTCCGTGCGGAGATCCCAAACTTAGCCCTGGGGGACTTCGAGTGCCTGCTCGGGTGAGGAGTTCCATCCTTGATTCTTCGGAGAGAGTTGTAGCAGCCATAGTTGGGATCATTGACTTGCATAGATAGCGCAGTCAATGAGAGGGAGGACGCAGTCTTTGGAGGAGGAGATTCCGAATTGAGGGTCTATCAGGGGATTCAACCCGGAAGAATTGGAAAGGGGTTAGCACTTCCCTATTCCATCATTTTGGTAGGTTGGAGGCCATATTTTGCAGCAAATTATTCAAGGCCAACGTTCATCACTAGGATAGCGTTATACCTCAAGGGAGGTCATTTTCCAAGGTCATCCATTTCCGGAAAGCTCTCTGAGCTTTTATGGGTATTTGGTGGAGAGGCCATTCCCAAAGTTTCACAATTTTCTGAGTTGGGGAGCAGCCCCAAATAGTTGATCTACTCCAGCAGCACTAGCAGCTTTGGAGATAACGCAGTCATAGAGGGAGCAGCCATTCCATGATATAGTCTGAGAGTATTTCTACGCATGCCTAGTGCAAGCCAAGGTGCCATCATTCTGATCACCTTTGTATTCATTTTACCTTTCAATACTTAATAAAATGGCTCAGCGTTCTCCATGTTTTGTCTTGTTCATATGATGTCTCTCTAGTAGTTGTAGTTTCTTGTTTATGTGCTTTATATTGTTGTTTATTTCTAATCGGAATATTACAATGGTATCAGAGCTCATAGACTTGGCTCGGCCTATGGAGCAAATTGTCTATGACACCAGCAGGAAAATCATACATCTGTTACCAAGAAAGAAAGTACAAAGACCAAGAGTGGAGGTTAGAGATCACTTTCGGGGAAGGTGATTGTGTTCCAGTAGTGGACGTAGAAGAGGAGGAACTGATGGCGGAGGAAAGAGATGTTGGGAAGGAGTTCGGGGAACTTCTCCTCAAATCAGTACAGGATTTGTCGAGGCGAATAGAAGAGATGGGGCAAAAGCTCACTAAAGAACCTAGACAGCGTGAAACCCCAAGAGGTTTCCATACGGAAGAGGGATCGGGCACATCCCATCATTTACAGGAGCATCTCACAGCACAGCAGATGGCATCTCATACACCCACACGTTCCACGATGCCCACATTTCTTGCCACAGACACTGGGCAGGAGTACAGAAGGAGCAGGAACCAACTCACATGGGGGATTACTTTGCCGAGTACCAGTCCTACAGTCGGGAGTTCAGAGAGGCCCTCACATTCCATGACTTCGTACAGAACAAGAGGGACAGCAGACCCCGCAACCATAACAGGGGGAACAGGCACTCACAGGATGGGGATGTACAGCGCACTGTAGGCAGATTTTATCTGCCGACATTTGATGGATCATAGTGTTCGGCAAAGGCTTGGATGGAGAATTTGCATATCTATTTCCAGCTTAATCAGATGGCAGAGGCAGAAACCATCAAGGTGGCAGCGCTGCACCTGGAGGGCGAGATCCATGATTGGTGGTTCCACGGGATGGTTACGCTGGGGCACTCAAGGGTGACAACATATGTTGAGTTGCCATGGGCACCAGGACATCGTTGTGCCGCAGGGAAGGCACACTACATTGAGGTTTTCTTCGACAGTGACGGAGAAGAGGATGAGTATGAGGAGATGGAGGTAGGAGGCAGCAGTGCGGGACAGAGAGGAGATCATCCACCACCTCCACCACCAGGAGCGGGAGGTGCAGCGTTTGCACCTACCGGGGGAGTCCTTGCTTCTTTGTGAGGGGTTCCCAAATATTTTACACTGCATGTCCGACGTACAGTGCAGGGACAATTTTATTGATGCACAGTTGGTAGAGCGGAGGAGCATATCGACGAAGAGATTTGATGGGTTTTCGGTACTAGTCCTAGGTGCTAGAACCATGCAGTGTGCCAGGTATGTGCCAGCCTTAGCAGTGACTATGGGGACGTACACTCTAACAGATCATTTCTTTGTGGTGGACATTCCGGACACCAACGTGATACTAGGAGTGCAGTGCTTGAACATGCTGGGAAAGGTCACCACAGATTGGGAGACTTTGAAGATGGAGTGGACAAACAAGAAGACCGAGAAGCAGGAGATGATTTAGGGCACGCACACTTACCCGCCACAAACAGTTTCGGCACATCGGATGGAGGCAGATTTCCAGAAGGGAGACATAGAGTGGGCAGTGGAGCTACGTGCTTTAGAGGCTGGGTCTACAGGGCAGGCCGTACACCCAGATGTACAGTCCATCCTAGACAAATATGCCACGGTTTTTTGAGATATACCACGAGGGCAGCCACCAGATCGGGGATTTGAGCACACCATTGAGCTGGAGCAGGGCATCCAGGCAGTGATCACTACACCCTATAGGCATCCTAAGGCCTATCGGGATGAGATTGAGAGGGCCATCCATGAGCTTTGGCGCTGGGGCCCATCCATCCTAGCACTAGCCCATTTGCTTCTTCTGTCGTGCTAGTGAAGAAGAAGAATGGCACACTGAGGATGTGCATTGACTATCGGGCTCTCAACAAAAAGACCATGAAGAACCGATACCCCATTCCTCGGATAGATGAGTTGATGGATAAGTTGAGGGGATCGAAGTTCTTTTCGAAGATTGATTTGAGATCTGGGTACCACTAGATTCGCGTGAGGGATCAAGATGTTCTCAAGACTGCTTTCAGATGTCATTATGGTCACTTTGAGTCCTTGGTGATGCCCTTTGGGCTAACCAATGCTTTGGCCACTTTTCAGTCATGCATGAATCACATCTTCCGCAGTCACTTGAGGAAGTTTGTGTTAGTGTTTTTCGATGACATCTTGATTTACAGCAAGACATGGGAGGAGCACCTACAACATATTGAGGCTGTATTGCACATATTGGAGCAGCATTTTTATGCCAAGATCTCCAAATGCGAGTTTGGGCTGACAGAGATGCTCTACTTGGGGCATATCATTGGTGTAGACGGAGTGAGGTTCCACGAGGAGAAGATCAGGGCCATCAGGGATTGGCCAGAGCCGAATAATGCGACGGAGCTTCGGGGGTTTGTGGGCATTTGCACCTACTATCAGAAGTTCGTCAAGGGGTTTTCCCAACTTGCTACACCCCTTACAAACCTTACCAAAAAGGGGGCATTCAGTTGGAATGACACAGCGCAGAGGGCTTTCGACAGGCTCAAGAAGGTGATGAGCAGTTGTCCAATTTCAGCATTGCCAGATTTCACACAGCCATTTGTCTTGGAGTGCGATGCATCAAGGGAGGGGATAGGCGTAGTTTTGATGCAGGGACGCCACCCCATAGCTTTCGAGACCCGAAAGCTATTACCACACGAGAGGTTGTATGCTATATACGACAAGGAGATGTTGGCCATCATGCATGCATTGGCTAAATTCCAGCAGTACCTGGTGGGGAACAGGTTCAGAGTGAGGACTGACCACAACAGCCTCCGATTCTTTCTAGAGCAGAAGCAGTTGTAGGAGAGGCAGCAGAAGTGGGTCAGCAAGATCCAGGCATATGATTTCGACATCGAGTGTGTCAAAGGGAAAAACAACGTGGTGGCTGATGCACTTTCACGTAGACCGGCAGCATTGTCCTTGATGAGCTTAGATACGAATTGGAGGGCTCAGTTATTGGTAGAGTACTCCAAGGACCGTTTTGCCTGTGACGTGTTGGACAGACAGGTTACAGATGACAGGTACAGGGTGATGGATGAGGTCATATACTTCAGGGACAGGATCTTCTTGACTGAGAGTTCCCAGCTCAAGGAGAACATATTGCACGCCTCACATGATTCGCCATTATCAGGCCACCAGGGGTTCACCAAGACCTATAGGGTCATCAGAGCGAGGTTCTCATGGAAGGGCCTCAAGGAGGACGTACTCCGACATGTCAGGGAGTGCGAAGTATGCCAGTGTAATAAGGGAGAGATGAACCATCCAACGGGTTTACTTCAGCCTCTTCCCATACCAGAGGGGAAATGGGAGAGTATTTCAATGGATTTCATCACAGGGCTGCCCACTGTACAAGGCAAGGATTGCACATTTGTAGTCGTTGATCTGCTAACAAAGTATGCACACTTCTTCGCTATATCAACATGATACACTGCAGCGCTGGTAGCGGAGTTGTTCTTCAGAGATGTTTTCAGATTGCATGGTCTCCCAAAGACCATTGTTAGTGACAAGGATAGCCGCTTCATGGGCGGGTTTTGGCAGGAGCTTTTGCATTTGGTGGGTACTGAGTTGACCTTGAGCACCAGTTATCACCCACAGATGGATGGGCAGATAGAGATAGTGAACAAGTGGCTGGAAGGCTACTTGCGAAACTATATCACCGAGCAGCAAAAGGCATGGTTACGATGGCTGCACTTGGGGGAGTACTGTTATAACACCACCCACCATATGTCTATCGGTATGTCTCCATTTTATGCTTTATATGGGTATCATGCTTTATCTTTTGCTGACGTGATGTTTAGTGCTAGCAAGATCCAAGAGAGTCAGGATATACTCCGGGATCTTAAGGATAACATAGCTACAACGCAAAATCAGCAGAAGTTGTATGCCGACCGAGGACGGGTTGAGAGGCAATTTGAGGTAGGGGACTTGGTCTACCTACGATTGCAACCATATCAGCAATCCACGCTGAAGTAGAAGGGGGATGAGAAGCTCAAGCCCCACTTTTATGGACCATACAGGGTGACACGCAGGATTGGGGAGGTGGCTTATGATTTGGAGCTGCCCACTGGTAGCAGGATTCATAATATTTTCCATGTGTCATGCCTGAAGAAGGCATTGGGACAGCAGGTGACTAGAACTGAGGAGCTCCCGCCCACAGATTATGAGGGGAATTTAGTGCTACAGCCAGAGGCCATCATTGACACTAGGGAGAGGCCGCTGTGGAGGAAGACAGTCAGGGAATACCTGGTGAGATGGAGGAATTTCCCAGATGAGGATGCCACTTGGGAGAGTGAGAAAATTTTACAGCATCCATCATTGCAGTTGCTTGAGGACAAGCAACGTTTTGGCGGGGAGGACTGTAATATTCCCAATTAGCAACAGCTAACTGGAAATATTAATTTTTGACTACTTTAATTTAAATAAAGTTAAGTCAGAAATAAAGTGGGTGAAAGGGGCACTTAACTCACACAGGATAAAAAGCATTTCCTAAAGTCACTTAGAGGCATGATTAATTGGCAGCGTGGGGCCTAGAGGACGAAGTGGTAACGTGGAGGAGATGTCAGCATGGGTAGCGTGGGCCCAAGGCAACACAAAGCTAGAGGGACAGCGTGGCTCA
This sequence comes from Pinus albicaulis, assembly GCA_034641835.2. Taxonomy (NCBI): domain Eukaryota; kingdom Viridiplantae; phylum Streptophyta; class Pinopsida; order Pinales; family Pinaceae; genus Pinus; species Pinus albicaulis. The sequence continues at coordinate 1,146,314,690 of CM076570.1, forward strand.
AGGAGACAGCGCAGTTTGTGGTGGAGCCTAGGTGACAACAAGGATCTCCAAGCATAAAAAGGGAGAGAGGCTCCTCATTTGATCATTCTATTATGCATCTATGATATTCGTCTTTTGACATTGAGCACACTTTTGTTGTTTAGCAAAGTCTCCACGTGCTGTTGTAGGAATTTACAGGGTAAGTTCCTTAGATCAAAAACCAAAGGTCACCACTCACAAACAGATCGCAAATCAATAAACCAGTATTATCACGTTATTAAAACCCTCGAAGAGGGAAACAGTCCACAGCCTGAGCCAACGCGGCCACTTCAGGCAATTTATTAAAATAAAAAGAAAAGTTATATATGTTTCTCTTATAAACGGTTACCGGACAAATGACCCTCCATGCTCTTTAAATAGAGATCATGGACCAATCGGGTGTTAAGCCACAGATCAAGTGTCATTAATACCAAGGAGAGAGATAACCGTCGGATCAGTACAAATCGTGACCGTCGGATTATAAGTTACAAATGTACATAGTAAAGAAACACACTTTCCCTAACTCTACACTAGACTAAGTTATTCTTAACTATTTCCTATGTGTCGGAATATCCTAACAGTTGTTCAGCACATCGGGTGTCTCCTTGCGGAGATCCCAACCTCAGCCCCGGGGGACTTCAAGTGCCTGCTCAGGTGAGGAGTTCCATCCTTGATTCTTCAGAGAGAGTTGTAGCAGCCACAGTTGGGATCATTCACTTGCATAGACAGCGCAGTCAGTGAGAGGGAGGATGCAGTCTTTGGAGGAGGAGATTCCGAATTGAGGGTCTATCAGGGGATTCAACCCGGAAGAATTGGAAAAGGGTTAGCACTTCCCTATTCCATCATTTTGGTAGAGTTGGAGGCCATATTTTGCAACAGATTATTCAGGGCCAGCATTCATCATTGGGATAGCATTATACCTCAAGGGAGGTCATTTTCCGAGGTCATCCATTTCCAGAAAGCTCCCTAGGCTTTTCTGGGTATTTGGTAGAGAGGCCATTCCCAAAGTTTCACAATTTTCTGAGTTGGGGAGCAGCCCCAAATAGTTGATCTATTCCAGCACCAACAGCTTTGGAGATAACGCAATCATAGAGGGAGCAGCCATTCCATGATATAGTCTGAGAGTATTTCTACACTTGCCTAGTGCAAGCCAAGGTGCCATCATTTTGATCACCTTTGTATTCATTTTACCTTTCAGTACTTAATAAAATGGCTCAGCGTTCTCCATGTTTTGTCTTGTTCATATGATGTCTCTCTAGTTGTTGTAGTTTCTTTTTTATGTGCTTTATATTGTTGTTTATTTATATTCGAAATATTACAGTGGTATCAGAGCTCATAGACTTGGCTCAGCCTGTGGAGAAAATTGTCTATGACACCAGCAGGAAAACCATACATTTGTTACCGAGGAAGAAAGTACAGAGACCAAGAGCAGAGGTTAGAGAACACATTCGGGGAAGGTGATTGTGTTCCAGTAGTGGACGCAGAAGAGGAGGAACCAATGGCGAAGGAAAGAGATGCCGAGAAGGATTTCGGGGAACTTCTCCTCAAATCAGTATAGGATTTGTCGAGGCGGATAGAAGAGATGGGGCAAAATCTCACTACAGAACCTAGACAGTGTGAAACCCCACGAGGTTTCCATACTGGAGCGGGATCGAGCACATCCCATCGTTTACAGGAGAATCTCACAGCACAGCAGATGGCATCTCATACACCCCCACATTCCACAATGCCCACATTTCTTACCACTGACACTGGGGCAGGAGTACAGCAGGAGCAGAAACCGGCTCACATGGGGGATTACTTTGCCGAGTACCAGTCCTACAGTCGGGAGTTCAGAGAGGCCCTCACATTCCATGACTTCGTACAGCTCAAGAGGGACAATAGACCCCACAACCATAACAAGGGGAACATGCACTCACAGTATGGGGATGTACAACGCACTGTAGGCAGATTTTATCTGTCGACATTTGATGGATCATCCAAGTGTTCTGCAAAGGCTTGGGTGGAGAAGTTGGATATCTATTTCCAGCTTAATCAGATGGCAGAGGCAGAAGCCATCAAGGTGGCAGCGCTGCACCTGGAGGGCGAGGCCCATGATTGGTGGTTCCACGGGATGGCTACGCTAGGGCACTCAGGGGTGACAGCATATGTTGAGTTTACACGGAGGCTGATAGAGCGGTTTGATCAGAGGGATCCAGAGGAGCATTTTGTTGAGCTGACTAAACTCAAGTAGACCGGGAGTCCAAACACATACATTTTAGAGTTTTTGAGACTCTCTGTGATGGTACCTGACTTATCTTCAGCCAGGATGATCTACATGCTCATCGATGGATTGGCAGAGCCCCTTCGAGGGTTAGTCAGATCGACGAGGCCAGCTACAATCCATGACGCAATTGGGAGGACTCGGGACTTGCAGGATGCACTACCCCGGACTAGAGCTCCTTTCCCCCAGAGACTGACATTTCAGCCGAAGGGGGAGGACATGAGGGTTCCGCCTCCAAAGGATAACCAGAGCCGAGGGCCTTTGGATGATGAGACCAGGAGAGATCTGAGGCGGAAGAATCTATGCTTCACATGCCAGGAGCCATGGGCACCAGGACATCGTTGTGCCGCGGGGAAGGCACACTACATTGAGGTTTTCTCCGACACTGACGAAGAAGAGGATGAGTATGAGGAGATGGAGGCAGGAGGCAGCAGTGCAGGACAGAGAGGAGATCATCCACCACCTCCACCACCAAGAGCGGGAGGTGCAGCGTTTGCACCTACCGGGGGAGTCCTTGCTTCTTTGCAATGGGTTCCCAAATATTTGACACTGCGTGTCCGAGGTACAGTGCAGGGACAGCGTGTTTCAGTATTAGTGGACAATGGGGCTACCCATAATTTTATTGATGCATAGTTGGTAGAGTGGAGGAGCATACCGACGGAGAGCTTTGATGGGTTTTCGATAGTGGTCCCAGGTGCCAGAACCATGCAGCGTGCCAAGTATGTGCCAGCCTTGGCAGCGACCATGGGGACGTACACTCTGACAGATCATTTCTTCGTGGTGGACATTCCGGACACCAATGTGATACTGGAAGTGCAGTGGTTGATCATGCTAGGAAAGGTCACCACAGATTGCGAGACTTTGGAGATGGAGTGGACAGACAAGAAGACCAGGAAGCACGAGATGATTCGGGGCATGCCCACTTACCCCCCACAGACAGTTTCGGCACACCGAATGGAGGCAGATTTCCGGAAGGGAGACATACAGTGGGCAGTGGAGCTACGTGCTTCAGAGGCTGGGTCTAAGGGCAAGCCGTACACCTAGATGTACAGTCCATCCTAGACAGATATGCCACAGTTTTTGGAGATATACCACCAGGGCAACCACCAGATCGGGGATTTGAGCACACCGTTGAGCTAGAGTAGGGCACCCAGGCAGTGATCACTACACCCTATAGGCATCCTAAGGCCTATCGGGATGAGATTGAGAGGGCCATCCATGAGCTCTTGGCGCTGGGGCACATCCGTCCTAGCACTAGCCCATTTGCTTCTTCTGTCGTGCTAGTGAAGAAGAAGGATGGCACACTGAGGATGTGCATAGACTATTGGGCTCTCAACAAAAAGACCATGAAGAACTGATACCCCATTCCACAGATAGATGAGTTGATGGATGATTTGAGGGGATCGAAGTTCTTTTCAAAGATTGATTTGAGATCTAGGTACCAGAAGATTCGCGTGAGGGATCAGGATGTTCCCAAGACCGCTTTCAGATGTCATTACGGTCACTCTGAGTTCTTGGTGATTCCCTTTGGGCTAACCAATGCTCCGGTCACTTTTCAGTCATACATGAATCACATCTTTTGTAGTCAATTGAGGAAGTTTGTGTTAGTGCTTTTCGATGACATCTTGATTTACAACAGGACATGGGAGGAGCATCTACAACATATTGAGGCTGTATTGCGCATATTGGAGGAGCAGCATTTTTATGCCAATCTCTCCAAATGCGAGTTTGGGCTGACAGAGATGCTCTACTTGGGGCATATCATTGGTGTGGACGGAGTGAGGATCCACGAGGAGTAGATCAGGGCCATCAGGGATTGGCCAGAGCCGAAGAATGTGACGGAGCTTCGAGGGTTTGTGGGCATCTGCACCTACTACCGGAAGTTCGTCAAGGGGCTTTCCCAACTTGCTGCACCCCTTACAGACCTTACCAAAAGGGGGCCATTCAGTTGGAATGACACAGCGCAGAGGGCTTTCAACAGGCTCAAGGAGGTGATGAGCAACTGTCCAGTTTTAGCATTGCCAGATTTCACACAGCCATTTGTCCTGGAGTGTGATGCATCAGGGGAGGGGATAGGCGCAGTTTTGATGCAGGGACGCCACCCCATAGCTTTCGAGAGCCGAAAGCTATTACCACACGAGAGGTTGTATGCTATATACGACAAGGAGATGTTGGCCATCATGCATGCAGCGTCCAAATTCCGGCAGTACCTGGTGGGGAACAGGTTCAGAGTGAGGACTGACCACAATAGCCTCTGATTCTTTCTAGAGCAGAAGCAGTTGCAGGAGAGGCAGCAGAAGTGGGTCAGCAAGATCCAGGCATATGATTTTGACATCGAGTATGTGAAGGGGAAAAACAACGTGGTGGCCGATGCACTTTCACGTAAACCGGCAGCGTTGTCCTTGATGAGCTTAGATACGGACTGGAGGGCTCAGTTGTTGGTAGAGTACTCCAAGGACCGTTTTGCCTATGAGGTGTTGGATGGACAAGTTACAGATGACAGGTACAGGGTGATGGATGAGGTGATATACTTCAGGTACAGGATCTTCTTGACCGAGAGCTCCCAGCTCGAAGAGAAGATATTGCACGCCTCACATGATTCGCCATTATCAGTCCACCAGGGGTTCATCAAGACCTATAGGGCCATCAGAGAGAGGTTCTCATGGAAGGGCCTCAAGGAGGACGTACTTCGACATGTCAAGGAGTGCGAAGTATGCCAGCGTAATAAGGGAGAGATGAACCATCCGGCAAGTTTACTTCAGCCTCTTCCCATACCAGAGGGGAAATGGGAGAGTATTTCGATGGATTTCATCACAGGGTTGCCCACTGTATAGGGCAAGGATTGCATATTTGCAGTCGTTGACCAGCTGACAAAGTATGCACACTTCTTTTCTATATTAGCACGATACACTGCAGCACAGGTAGCGGAGTTGTTCGTCAGAGATGTTTTCAAATTGCATGGTGTAATATTCCCAATTAGCGATAGCTAATTGGAAATATTAATTTTGATCAATTTTGTCTTCTATAGTTAAAATATAAATAAAAGTGAGTAAGAGGGGGATATAGCTCACTTTAAAATAAAGTACACTCCCTAGTAGACTCAACGTTGTAACTTAAGTGGGCCAAGGGGGGCCGAGAGACCACGTAGAGGGGGACCCACTTAGACCACGTGGGCATAGACAGCGCAGTTGAGTTGGCAACATGGGCCAAATGGAGGCTACGTAGGAGATGGTGGGGCCTAGAGTTGAGAGAGGCCCATCGTTATAAAAAATAGGAAAGCCTCCTCATTTCCTCATTCGAGTTTATGCATATTGAGCTGGTCATTTCAACTTTGAGCACGCTAGCTATTTAGCTTGTCTGCAGCACTGTTTAGTGCATTGAGTGTCTCCGTTCGGAGATCTCCCCCTCAGCCCCAAGAGACTTCGAGTGCTTGCTCGGGTGAGCATTCCCATCAGTATTTTGTAGGAGGATCGAGTTGTGGCATTTGTGGAGGAGCATTGCATCTATAGACTGCGCAGTCTTGAGAGGGAGGACGCAGTCCATATTGAGGGAGCTCCGGAGTGGCATTCTTTCGGAGGATTTTGGTCAGGAGATTGAGCAAGGGACCAGCCCTTGCTTATTCGAGACTTTTGGCTGAGCGAGAGGCCATCTTTTGGGCGATTTCATCCAGCTTCAGCGTGGTCCTTGGGAGGATAGCATAGATCCTTAAGGGAGGTGTTTTCGGGGGTCATCCATTCCAGAAATGCTCTCTGGGCTTTTCTGGGTATTGTGAGTAGAGGCTGATTCTAGATTTTCAGCTCATTCCGAGTAGGGGAGCAGCCCCAAATACTCGATTGGTTCCAGCAGTAGCAGCAGCACGGCAGTTTTCCAACAACTTGGATGCAGAGCATAGAGCAGTCATTCCTTTGTTATTCTGAGAGTATTTCTACACTTGCCTGGTGCAAGTCAAGGTGCCATCACTCTGATTACCTCTTGTACTCATTTCTATTTCTCAGTATAATAAAATGGCTCAGTATTCTCTCTATTTTATGTGTATCTGCTTCATATTCAGTTTGTAGCATTTTGTATCTTGTTGTATGCTTTGTATTACTAGTTATTTCCCTTTCGGGATATTACACATGGTCTCCCAAAGACCATTGTCAGTGACAGGGATAGCCACTTCATGGGCAGGTTTTGGCAGGAGCTTTTGTGTTTGGTGGGTACCGAGTACCCCGAGCACCAGTTATCACCCACAAACGGATGGGCAGACAGAGATAGTGAACAAGTGGCTGGAAGGCTACTTGCGAAACTATGTCACCGGGCAGCAAAAGGGATGGTTACGATGGTTGCACTTGGGGGAGTACTGTTATAACACCATTCACCATATGTCTATCGGTATGCCTCCATTTTATGCTTTATATGGGTATCATGCTTTATCCTTTTGCTGACGTAATGTTTGGTGCTAGCAAGATCCAAGAGAGTCAAGATATACTCCGGGCTCTTAAGGATAACATAGCTACAATGCAAAATCAACAGAAGTTGTATGCCAACCGAGGACAAGTTGAGAGGCAGTTTGAGGTAGGGGACTTGGTCTACCTACGATTGCAACCATATCGGCAATCCACGCTGAAGCAGAAGGGGGTTGAGAAGCTCAAGCCCCGCTTTTATGGACCATACAGGGTGACACGCAGGTTTAGGGAGGTGGAATATGAGTTGGAGTAGCCCACTGGTAGCAGGATTCATAATATTTTCCATGTGTCATGCCTGAAGAAGGCATTGGGACAGCAGGTGACTGCAACTAAGGAGCTCCCACCCACAAATGGTGAGGGGAATTTAGTGCTACAGCCAGAGGCCATCATTGACACTAGGGAGAGGCAGCTGCGGAGCAGGAGAGTCAGGGAATACCTGGTGAGATGAAGGAATTTACCAGATGAGGATGCCACTTGGGAGAGTGAGAAAATTTTACAGCATCCATCATTGCAGTTGCTTGAGGACAAGCAACGTTTTGGCAGGGAGGACTGTAATATTCCCAATCAGCAACAGCTAATTGGAAATATTAATTTTGACTACTTTACTTTAAATAAAGTTAAGTTAGAAATAAAGTGGGTGAGAGGGACACTTAAATCACACTTAGGATAAAAAGCATTTCCTAAAATCACTTAGAGGCATGATTAATTGGCAGCATGGGGCCTAGAGGACGAAGTGGCAGCGTGGAGGAGATGTCAGCGTGGTCAGTGTGGGCCCAAGATAGCGCAGAGCTAGAGAGACAGCGTGGCTCAAGGAGACACCGCAGTTTGTGGTGGGGCCTAGGTGAGAGCAAGGCTCTCCAAGCATAAAAAGGGAGAGACGCTCCTCATTTGATCATTCTATTATGCATCTATGATATTTTTCTTTTGACATTGAGCACACTTTTGCTATTTAGCAAAGTCTGCACGTGTTGTTCAGCACATCGGGTGTCTTCGTGCGGAGATCCCAACCTCAGCCCCGGGGGACTTCGAGTGCCTGCTCGAGTGAGGAGTTCCATCCTTGATTCTTCGAAGAGAGTTGTAGTAGCCACAGTTGGGATCATTTACTTGCATAGACAGCGCAGTCAGTGAGAGGGAGGACGCAATCTTTGGAGGAGGAGATTCTGGATTGAGTGTCTATCAATGGATTCCGCCCGAAAGAATTGGAAAGGGTTTAGAACTTCCCTATTCCATAATTTTGGTAGAGTTGGAGGCCATATTTTGCATGCTTCAGCCCCTTTGCAGCTTGTGCATAGTGATTTATGTGGTCCACTTCCTGTTGTTTCTTTCTCTGGTTGCAAGTACTTCTTAACTTTCATTGATGATTTTTCCAGATGCACTTGAGTATACTTATTAAAACTCAAGAGTGACGTTTTTAACATGTTCTTGGCCTTTAAGGCCTTTGTTGAGAAACAATTTGGACATCAAATTCTTAAGTTAAGATCAGACAATGGAGGAGAATATGTTAACAACAAATTTATCAACTTCTGCGTTGAGCATGGCATTCAATTGCAACATACTATTCCATATACTCCACAACCAAATGGTGTAGCTAAACGGAAGAATCGCACCTTCAAAGAAATGGCTAATTGTATGCTTCAATCTAAAGGACTTGGTCTCAATTTTTGGGCAGAAGCCATTAACTGTGCAAATTACATAGTAAATCGCACTCCTACTAAGGTTTTAAAGAATATAACTCCAGAAGAAGCTTGGAGCTCAATCAAACCAAATGTAAGTCACTTTCGTGTTTTTGGAAGTGATGCTTGGGCCCATATTCCAGATGCGAAACATAAAGCATTAGAACCTAAGAGTGAAAAATGCATTTTTGTTGGATATTCTGAAGATGTCAAAGGATATAGACTTCTTCAACCAAAATCCAAAAATATAATCATTAGAAGAGATGTAAAATTTGATGAAAATATATCGGCCTGCGAGCCTAGTTCGGCGGGTATGCCACCTTTGGCCTGTGAGCCTGATTCGGCATATGTGCCACCTCTCTCTCTCTCTTCTATTTTTAATAGCATTCCTTCTAGTTCAGATGATGACAGCAACGATGACAATCCTCCTCCACCTCTTGAAATTGTTCCTTCTACTTCACCGCTTCCAAGATGGGTCCGCTCTACTCGGGATGCAGCAGGTTCTCTTATAGGTGACCCTGCCGATCGACGACGTACTCGTTCTCAGTTCAAAAGAGCCTCTTCCTTATTGGCTCAGGTTCCAGAAAAACTTGATCCAGAAACCTTTGAAGAAGCCTCTGGTCATCCATATTGGGATGAAGCTATGAATGAAGAGTATCGTTCCTTATTGACAAACGATACTTGGGATCTTATTCCTCTTCCAAAAAGAAGAAAACTTGTCAGATGCAGATGGGTTTACAAAACCAAGTTTGGACCAAATGGAAAAGTGGATAGACATAAAGCTCGTCTTGTTGCTAAAGGATTTTCACAAGTTGAAGGCATTGACTATACTGAAACCTTCTCCCCTATTGCCAAAATGAATTCTATCTGCCTTGTTCTTTCCCTTGTTGCCCCCTTTAAATGGGAAGTCCATCAGATGGATGTTAAATCCGCCTTCTTACATGGAGATTTGCATGAAGAAATCTACATGGAACAACCCCCTCGCTTTATCCAAAAAGACTCCAGCCTTGTTTGTCGCCTTAGGAAATCACTCTATGGTTTCAAACAAGCTCCTCGGGCTTGGTATGCCAAAATGGATAGATTTCTATTAGATAATGGCTATTCTAGGTGTCATTCTGACAACACTGTCTACATCTAGAAAGTGGGTAAGTCCTTCACCATCCTTGTTCTTTATGTTGATGATCTTATCCTTACTGGTAGTGATCCAAACCATATAAACCATGTGAAGTCTAGCCTCAAGAAGAAGTTTGAAATGACAGACTTAGGACACTTGCATTATTTCCTTGGTCTTCAAGTCTTGCAATCCAAAGAAGGCATTACCCTCTCTCAGTCCAAGTATGCCTGTGATCTTCTACACCACTTTCACATGGAAGACTGTAAGCCAGCCCCTTCTCTCTTTCAGTCTGGAGTCAAGATTTCAGTCACTTGTACTACCCCTGAAGTTGATGCTACCTTATACCGTCAACTTGTTGGTAAACTTTTTTATCTAACCCATACTCGTCCTAACCTTTCCTTTGTCGTTGGTCTTGTTGCTCAGTTTATGCACCAACCTCATGAAAGTCACTGGAAAGCAGCTAAAAGAATACTTCGATAGATTCGAGGTACAGTTCAGTTCAAGATTCATTACAGTGCAGGAGCATCTCCATTATTGATTGGTTTCACTGATTCTGATTGGGCTGGTGACCCTGATGATCGAAAGTCTACTGCAGGATATGTATTCACTCTTGGTTCAGGACCTATTACTTGGTCTTGTAAGAAACAAAGTGCCATCTCTCTTTTTTCAGCAGAAGCAGAGTATCATGGTATAGTTGAAGCCAACAAGGAAGCAATGTGGCTTCGTCAGATCCTGTCTGAATTTGGTCTTCATCGGCAGCATCCAAATACACTTTGGTATGATAATTAGAGTGCCATTCAGCTATGTAAAGATCCAGTTCAACATCAGCGTATGAAACACATTGAACTCCACATACACTTCATCAGAAAGCTCATTCATGATCGTGTTCTTGAAGCGCAGTACTGTCCAAGCAATGATCAAGTAGCCGATATCTTTACAAAGGCTCTCACAGAAGCGAAGTTTACCAAACTTCGATCCATGCTTGGAGTTCAGGAAAGTTATCATTAAGGGGGGATAGGCTCTAATTTCTCCTTTCTTCTCCTATTGTGTCACCTTTGTAAATCCTTTAATCCTATCCCAATTTGTTCTTAAGGGGGGATGTTAGGATATTTCGACACATAGGAAATAGGCTCCTTTTGTGTCACCTTTGTAAATCCTTCAATCCTATCCCATGTTGTTCTTAAGGGGGGATGTTAGGATATTCTGACACATAGGAAATAGTTAAGAGTAACTTAGTCTAGTGTAGAGTTAGGTAAAGTGTGTTTCTTTACTATGTACATTTGTAACTTATAATCCGACGGTCATGATTTGTAGTGATCTGACGGTTCACTCTCTCCTCGGTATTAACGATACTTGATCTGTGGCTTAACACCCGATTGGTCCATGATCTCTATTTAAAGAGCATGGAGGGTCATTTGTCCGGTAACCGTTTATGAGAGAAACATATGTAACTTTTCTTTTTATATTATTAAATTGCCTGAAGTCGCCGCGTTGGCTCAAGCCGTGGACTGTTTCCCTCTTCAAGGGTTTTAACCACGTGATAATACTGGTGTACTGATTTGTGATCTGTTTGTGAGCGGTGACCTTTGATTTTTGATCTACAAAACTTACCCTGTAAATTCCTACAAAAAGACTTGCGTTATAATAGAAGTATGGTCCATTTTCAAAAATCCTCTCTTTGTCTTCCAGGCTCGAAAAAATAACTGTGAAAAAGACTCTCGCTTCGAATTTCAAGTCAATATGGCCCTCCGATTTCCATTTGAGAAAATCTCTTTCCGAAAGCCAAATCTCGATAAGTTTGCAGTCAGGGCATGATCTTTCATGAATTTTCGATAATTTTCCAATTTATTCGCAAGGATCACAAATCTCGGTTTCTTGGTTGCCCTTGAAAGGCATCGCCCTTAGAGCTGAGCCTGCCACTGAGCTCCCATGACTGGTCCATTATTAGGGCCGACTCCTGGATTCTAGGACGCAAATGCTTCAACTTTTCCACTTGACTCTCCAGCAGTTACACTACGATAGGAGGGGATCTCTCCCCTCCCAACAAGGATGCTCATGTGGCCTGTCAATGTCCCAAGAAAGATGGATGACAAAATATGGCTTCATATCTGACACTTACCGGACTTCAAAAATATTTCAAAACCCTAGCAGAGCACATCTCAAAATTTATTATTGATGGTGCCTATGCATATCAAGCCAACTGTATTTCAAAATAAACAAAAATGCTTAACTAAACATAATAACTTTGGTGAATGTGAAACACCCATATGTTCAATCCTATATGTGAGATCATTCCTTCACAAGTGTTCTAAATATTGAAAAAGAAAAAAAACTTGAAAGATAGAGAAGCAAAGGAGCATTTGGCAGAGGTTTTCCACATCGAGAGGACTGAACCAGCAAGACACCCTTTAGGATGACACCCATGCTTGACTCCAATATTGCAATTAATTTCTTTTGACCAACCCCCATTGGTCCTAGGCTTGGAAATAACATTCTTGTACAACCTTGTCACAACAACCCTCGACTCAATAGGAACCATTACTTCCTCCAACCCCTTCCATAGCTTCTTCCAAATGAATATGGAAAGAAGCATGTTAAGCAAACAATTTTCCAAATGAGTATTGGCAAAAGAAGTAGCATGCTCAATTTATATTTTGAACAAATCTCCAACGTGTCAAAGATAGAGTTCCTTTAGAAGCTTAGAATAGTATAAAGACAAGTGTGCCACATGTGAGAATATTTGGTTGTGTAGCCTATGCACATGTTCGAGAAGAAATAAGAAGGAAATTGGATGACAGTGGTGAAAAACGCATATTTGTTGGTTATATTGAAGAATCCAAGGCATATAAATTGTACAATCCTGTAACCAAGAATGCAATTATTTCAAGAGATGTTAAATTCTTTAAAGATCAACCATGGAATGAACAAGATAAGAGAAAAAATAGTGATCAAGTTTCTCCACATGCATTCAAACCGAGTTAAGCAACAAAAGTGCAATAAGCAAAAGTCCAAGACAAGGACTGCCATGGCTACAAGTTCCAGCTGAAGGGGCAAACCAAGGAGGACAAAATGAACACATTCTATCCTCAAGCAGCGAATTTGACCCCACCATTGCACGGAAACGAGAAGCTTGAAAGAAATTTATGAACAACTAGATAATGAACAAGTACATTTTTCCTTTCTATCTTGCAAGGCCACATATTTTGAAGAAGCAGTCAAAAAGAAAGAATGGGTTGAAGCTAGAATGATGAGATTGCAACAGTAGGGAAGAATGACACATGGAGTCTTGTGGATCTTGCAAGTTGCAACAAGGAAAACAAGCATTGTATTCAAATGGGTCTATAAGACCAAGTTTAATGAAAAAGGGAAAATTGAAAAGCATAAAGCCATATTGGAAGCAAAAGGCTTTACACAATAGCCTAGAGTAGATTATGAAGAAACCTTTGCCACAATAGCAAGGTAGGATATAGTGAGAACAATATTAGCAATAGTAGCAAAAAAACATTAGCCGGTTTACCAAATGGATGTCAAATGAGAATTTTTAAATGGGATCATGAAGGAAGAAGTTTATGTATATCAGCCTCCAAGATATGAAGTCAAAGGTCAAGAGATGAAAGTTTACAAGTTAAAAAAGGCTTTGTATGGTTTAAAGCAAGCCCCTAGCACATGATACAACAGATCTGATTCTTATCTGCTCAACAAAGGAATCAAATGCAACATTACTGAACCCAATCTCTATACAAAAGCGTATTTGCAAGGTAATATTTTGATTGTTTTCATTTATATTGACGATATGATGTACATGGGAAATTTGCACTTCGAAGATTTGCAAACAGCTATGGAGAAGGAATTTAAGATGACCAATCTTGGTCACATGAAATATTTTCTTGGAATAGAAGTTAAACAGTATGAAAAGAGAATTCCATTTGTCAAAGAAAGTATGAAAAAGTCATTTTGACAAGGTTTAGGATGAGCGAATGCAAGCCAACAAACACATCAATTGCTCCAGGAACCAAGCTAAGCAAAGATGACAATAGTCTAGCAGTCAATTCCACTTTGTACAAGTAGCTAGTAGGCAGCCTACTTATCTCTCAGAAACAAGGCCTGACATGATATATTAAGTCAGTTGTATATCCAAGTTTATGGAGTCACCAAAAGAAACCCATTGAAAAGTAGGAAAGAGGATTTTAAGCTATATTGTAGGAACAATATAGTATGGAATTGTGTACACTGATTCCAAAGATAGCCATCTTGTTGGTTACATAGATATGGATTTTGTAAAAAGTATTGATGATAGAAAGAGTACCCCAATATATGGATTTCAACTAGGTATACTACTAGTTTCATGGGCATCCAAGAAGCAGACCATTGTCTCCATTTCATTAGCAAAAGCAGAGAGCAGCATGCCAAGCAATTTGATTAAGAATATTGATAGGTGATCCTGATCCTAAAAAGAAGAAAGAGCCAACTCTTATTTTCTATGATAATAATTCAGCTATTGCACTTTCCAAAATCATGTGTTTCACAGCAAAAGTAAACACATTGACACCCATTTTCACTTCATTTAAGAGCTAGTCAACAATGGTAAAATCAATCTTTGGTTTTTCAATTCCAAAAATCAGTTGGAAGACATCTTTACAAAGCCATTGGAAAAAACAAGTTTTGAATTTCAAAGACAGCATTTGCGAATTCTCTGTGCTGAAAATTGAAATGAAGATGAAGTCAAAATTATGGGGGAGTGTCGAATGTAATTGTTGACTACATCCTCTAGCTGTCAAGTAGTTTACATAGTCAATAGTTTTGGCATTGTAGTGCATTCAATGCACAAGTAGTAGTTTGCAATAATGGGTGAGACCATATCAAACAAGGTATTAGATTGAGTCAAATAAATAGTTTTATATATTCTCCATGTAACCAGTTTTTAATGTGGTGTGGAAAAATGATATCTTAATGTGAGAAGAACTTTGAAGCTCCATTGGTATTTCAATTTGGGTAACTCTATGTTTTACTGTGTTTTTTCACTCTTCCTCTTAAATTACCACAAACACATGAAGTGTGCCAAAGTGATTATCCAAGCTAACTACCATTGAGATTCTTGTGCATGGGTGGCAGGTGCCTAGAATAATTTGCTTAAATATGGACACTCGACCTAGTTGGTAGGAATTGATGCATACCCCTCGCATTTGTTCAAATTCAGGCATGGCCAGGATGGCAGACACGAGCCAACACTTTTTCAGATTCAGTCAGTTAGATGCCACTTAAACCACCAGCTGAAAACTTGGCTTGACTTTTAAACGAGTTGAGTTTACTAATTTTGGCCAGAATTGATCAAGCCTTGTCAAACATGCCAAGACTCGCATGGTTTGAACAAGACTTGGAGGATTTAATCAAACTTCACTAAGACTTTGGTGAATTTGATCAAGGACCAGTGAGTTTGATCGAGACTCAGTTACTCAGCTAGTTTGACAATTCTTAACTTTGGTAGACCGATCATTTTGTCTTTAACTAACATTGGCCAAGGCCTATCAGTTTTTCTACAACTTTCCCCCAATTCTGAGACATATACTTACTCTTTGGCTTTTCTTCCCCAAGTCCAGGTTATGTGACTATGGTGTTAGCAGCAGTATACAATAGTGTTTCAAAACTCAATCCAACTTATGAGACTATGCTGATAGCAGCAGTATACAACAATGTTGCAAAACTCTCCAATTTCACGTGACATCTCTAAGTTTGTCAGGTCACTAATTTTTCTACGTTTTTCTGAGTTTTCATGTCCAAGTTTATGATCGCCGACCTTTGAAGGTTTTTCCCATACTTTCCCAGTTTTCCCAATTTCCCAAGTTGACGACCCCACCGCTTTTTTGCTGATGCTAAGTTTTGTTGGAAATTAATTCCAACTGCAATCTGAGCAGGAGGGCAGAAATTCAAGTATTGATCTGATCCCGAAAGACAGCAGCAGCAGAAATTTTCTTTGTTTTTGTTTACACTCTACCGCGCATTGAAACCCTGTCTTTAAACCCTGCAAAACCAAATTTTTAGTTCACAGGCCGTAGCCCTATTCTACATTAAACTTTGTGGCATTCAAACTCCACGAAACCCTCCGCATTCTTATCCTCTCATCTATTGCTTTAAACACCATCCACCTACCATTACATTTACCGCGCATTTGTTTGAAGTTTAAACGCCCCACGTCATTTTCTGTGGAGCCCACGACTCCACGTCACCATTTTCGCTGGCCAATCAACGCGCTATTGCAAAGGTTCGAGGCCTCGTCACTATTCCTCCAAACCATGCGATAAGCCGCCCCCACCACTGCCAAGTCATAATGCTCGACCAATCATATACGTATCGCATAGATTGATGTCGACGTCAACCCATCCTCAAATGGATGCGATAAACTATTGAACATTTTTGCATAAAGTTTGAAATCCGCCAACGTGTCAAGTCTCCAACCAATAGCAAGCGTATCACATCGCTTGGGTGCACAGTGAGCAAGCCCTCAGATGGATGCGATAAATCATTAAGCCGTTTTGCATAAAGTTGTTTGAAGTCTGCGAAACGATGTAATAAGGTTTTTAAACCTTAGGTTAAATGTTTTATTTGTTTTTTATATGTGCCGCGATGAATGTCGTATTTCGTTAAGTTTTATATTTTGGGTTATATATATATAAGTTTTATAATATATATATTATAAACATAATATGTTTATAATATATATAAAACAACAGTGCGAAATGTTGTAGTAAAAGTAATGCATGCCCGAATAGCCAAAGAGCAGAAGACAGAGAGAAGGCACTGTGTTTTGTAGCAGTGAAGAAAGAAATTTTTTGCTGTTGTGAATCCAGAACAACATAAGTTCTAAAGGAATCCATATTTTCTAACATTCAGTTTATGTTTAATGGAAAAGAGTGTTTACTCCACATCTCTATCCATATTGTTTTATTAAATCTCTGTGTTTGTAGAGGAATTCTTGTTTCCTCTCAGTTGTTAGGAATAACTATAAATTCCAACATGGTATCAGAGCTAGTCCAGGCTCTTTGTGTTTCCCAAAAAAGCTGAAGAAAGAAGGAGTTGTTGAAGCTTTTGACCAGCAGTGTAAAAGATCAACAAAGTCAAGTATTTACCAAAACAGAGTTTTGTGTTTGCTTTAAAGAGTGCAGTCTAGAGAACTGTACGAAAGAAGTTTTTTAGAGACAGAGTTAACTCTCAAGTGTGAAAAGATTTGTTTAAAAACAAAGTCAAGTTTTTAGCATAGTTCAGTAAAGTTAGCTATGGCGGGAGCCAGCACAAACACGAGTATGGGAAATACTCAACTCCCACAGTTCAATGGGAAGAACTATGACTATTGAGCAATCACAATGAGAGCCCTGTTTGCCTCTCAGGATTTATGGGAGCTAGTTGAAGATGGTTTAGAAGAACCAGAAGATGAACAAACATATAATGCCTTAACACAGGCAGAGAAAGATTTGTTGAAGAGTAATAAGAAGGACTCAAAAGCCCTCTTTTATCTCTATCAAGAAATGCATGAAAGCACATTTCCAAGAATTGCAACAGCAAAGAAGTCCAAGGATGCATGGGATACCCTCTAAACAGCCTGCCAAGGTATGGAGAAGGTAAAGACAACAAAGCTTCAATTAATGAGAAGAGATTTTGAAGTCCATTACATGAAAGAGTCTGATACAATAGACTCATTATTCACATTGTTGATTGGGTTGGTTACCCAAATGAGATCTCATGGAGAGACAATAAAAGAAAGAAGAATAGTAGAGAAAGCATTGAGGAGCTTACCCTCAAAATTTGATGTGATAGTAACAACCTTTGAAGAGACAAAAGATCTCTCAATGTTTACTGTTGATGAGCTTCATGCATCATTGATAACACATAAACAAAGATTGAGTAGAACAGCAAACTCATCTTTGGAACATGCCTTCAAGACCTAAATGTCCTTTGGAAGAGGAAGATGTCAAGGCAGATCAAACTACAGAGGAAAAGAAAGAAGCAGAAGCCAAAACAAAGGAAGAAACAACCCTGCAAATTCTAGTGGAAGGGGCAGCAATCAAAATCAGAATCAAAGTCAAGGCAGCAGCCAACAAGGTGGACAAAATCAAGCACATGGACAAAGGTATGATAAATCCCAAGTCCAATGTCATTACTGTAAGAAATATGGCCATTATGCCAATTAATGTAGAAAGAAACAGAGTGACATGGGTAGTAGACCCAGTGCTAATTTTACTAAAGAGAATCTCAATCAAGAAAATTTGTTTTTAGCATGTAAAATGGCTGAAGAGAAAAGTGAAGATATATGGTTTCTAGATTCAGGATGTAGCAACCATATGACAGGAAACATCTCTATGTTTTCCATGATTGATGAAAATGTAAAGTCTCAAGTAACATTGGGGACAGATAGTAAAGCCTCTGTCATGAGAAAAGGCAGAGTAAGTGTTTTGACAAAGAAAGGAGAAAGAAGAACCACATCAGATGTATACTATGTACCTGGTATGAAGTGTAACCTTTTGAGCATTGGACAACTCATTCAGAAAGGCTACAATGTTTTCTTTGAGGATGACGTATGTACCATTATGGACATACCACCAAGAAAACAGAGGATTGCACAAGTGAAGATGACAAGAAACAGAATGTTTCCTCTCAAGATGAGAGCAGATTTGAAGAAAGGAGCTACAATGGCAGCAGTAACACAAGATACATTCCAAAGAGAAACAAAGGATGAAAACTGATTATGGCATTTGAGATTTGGACATCTCAACTTTGGAGGTCTGAATTTGTTGCATAGGAAAGGAATGGTAAAGGGATTACCATTGATTGAAAAGCCCGACAACCTATGTGAAGGTTGCATCTTGGGTAAACAACACAGAGAAAGTTTTCCATCAGAAAAGAGCATAAGGGCAAAGGCACCCTTAGAAATAGTCCATTATGATTTGTGTGGACCAATGCAAACACCATCATTAGCAGACAGCCACTATATGCTGACCTTTATTGATAATTACACAAGAAAAACATGGGTATATTTCTTGAAGTTGAAGAGTGAAGTGTTTGAGAAATTCTGCCACTTTAAAGCTCTTGTAGAGAATCAAAGTGGGTAGCATATTAAAGTCTTAAGAACAGTCAAAGAAGGAGAATATATCTCCAAAGAATTTCTACGTTTTTGCAGAGAAAATGGAATTCACAAGCAATTTATAGCAAAGTATACACTACAACAAAATGGAGTTGTTGAAAGGAAAAATAGAACCATCATGGATATGGTAAGAAGCATGTTGAAGGCAAAACATTTGCCAAATGAATATTGAGTTGAAGTTGTACATTGTGCAGCATATGTCTTGAATAGATGCCTAACAAAGAGTGTAATGAAAAGAGTTCCTGAAGAAGCATGGAGTGGCATAAAACAGTTTGTCACCCACATGAAAGTTTTTGGTTGTGTCGCTTATGCACACATTCCAGATCAGCTAAGGAAGAAGTTGGACAGTAGGGGGGAGAAGTGCATATTTGTTGGATACAGTGAAGAATCCAAGGCATACAGATTGTATAACCCATCTACCAAGAAATTTATGATAAGTAGAGATGTACAATTTATTGAAGAAGAACCTTGGGATGGAAGCATTGAGAAAACAGTGAATGTTAAAAGTTGTTTGTCTCATGATGAAGATGAGGAAGAAATGGCTGAAATGCATCCCTCATTAGCAGCACCACCTCCACCAACATAAGGACAGCAAGGGACACCACAGGCTGGTATGAGAACACCCTTGAAAAGTGATGGTAGTGCTTCTCCAAGCACATCACAAGGAGCAAATTTGAATGCTTCTACAAGCACAAGTTCAGCAAGTGAAAGAGGAACCAGATTCAGAAGTCTGAATGAAATTTATGAACAAGAAGAAGGTATGAACTCTTTATTTGCATTATATTGTCATGTAGAAGATTCTATTTATTTTGAAGAAGCTGTAAAAGATAAGAAATGGATAGATGCTATGGATAAAGAGATAAATGCAATAGAGAAGAATAAGACATGGAAATTGGTTGATCTCCCAAAAGGCAAAGAAGTAATTGGAGTAAAATGGGTTTATAAAACCAAAAGCAACGCTGAAGGTAAGATTGAAAGGCACAAAGCCAAACTTGTTGCCAAAGGCTACAAGCAGCAACAAGGAAGAGACTATGAGGAAACTTTTGCACCAGTTGCAAGAATGGAAATAGTAAGATCAGTGTTGTCCATAGCAGCACAAAAAAAGTGGAAAGTTTACCAAATGGATGTGAAATCAACATTCCTAAATGGAATATTAATGGAAGAGGTATATGTTGAACAACCTATGGGATATGAGAAAGAAGACCAAGAGCACAAGGTATGCAAATTGAAGAAAGCTCTATATGGGCTGAAACAAGCACCAAGAGCATGGTACAGTAGGATAGATGTCTATCTACTGGAAAATGGGTTTGACAAATATGAAGGAGAACCCACATTATACATCAAAGAAAAAGATGGTAAGATGCTCATTGTTGTTTTGTATGTTGATGATTTTATATTCACAGGTAATGATGCTTACCTCATTGAAAATTTTAAGACAGTCATGAAAGAAGAATTTGAGATGATTGATATGAGATTGCTGAGATACTTCTTAGAAATAGAAGTAGAGCAAAATGAAAATAAAATTTTTATTTCTCAAGCAAAGTATGTTAAAGAAGTTTTGGAAAGATTTAACATGTAGGATTGCAAGGCAGCAATTACTCCTACAGTGATAGGATTGAAATTAAGCAAAGAAGATAGCAGCAAGGATTTTGATCCAAGTTTGTATAAGAGCATAGTTGGCAGCCTTATGTATTTGACTGCAACTAGGTCAGATATTATGCATGCTGTGAGTTTAATTTCCAAATTCATGGAAAGGCCAAAGGAGGCACATTGGCAAGCAGCAAAAAGAATTCTGAGGTATGTGAAAGGAACAAAGAGGTATGGAATTTTATACACCACTTCAGAAAATTTTGAATTGATTGGATATACTGACAATGATTGGGCTAGAAGTGTAGATGACAGGAAAAACACCTCTGGATATGTTTTTCATATGGGATCAGAAACCATCTCACGGGCTTCTAAGAAATAGCCAATTGTGGCTTTATCAATAGCAGAGGCAAAGTATGTGGCAGCTACAGCAGCAGCATGTCAAGCAATATGGATGAGGAGAATGTTGAGAAGTTTATGTCATGAACAGGTAAAAAGCACAACAATTTATTGTGATAATAGCTCAGCTATAGCTTTATCAAGAATTCAGTGTTTCATAAGAGAACAAAACTCATTGATGCCAAGTATCACTACATCAGAGAGTTAGTGAACAATGGAGAAATTGTTTTATAACATTGTAGAACAGAATAACAGTTTGCTGATATATTAACAAAACCATTGGGGCAGAAGAGTTTTAACTATCTCAGAAAATGTCTGGGTATGCAAGAATGCAACAGTTGTAATTAAGGAGGAGTGTTGGAAATTAATTCCAACTGCAATCTGAGCAGGAGGACAGAAATTCAAGTTTTGATTTTATCCCGAAGGACAGCAGTAGCATAAATTTTCTTTGTTTTTGTTTACACACTACCGCGCATTGAAACCTTGTCTTTAAACCCTGCAAAACCAAATTTTTAGTTCACAGGCCGTAGCCCTGTTCTACATTAAACTCTGTGGTCAAACCACGCAACCTCCAGCATTCAAACTCCACAAAACCCTCCGCATTCTTATCCTCTCATCTACTGCTTTAAACACCATCCGCCTACCATTACATTTACCGCGCATTTGTTTGAAGTTTAAATGCCCCACGTCATTTTCTGTGGAGCCCACTACTCCACATCACCATTTCTGCCGGCCAATCTACGCGTTATCGCAAAGGTTCGAGGCCTTGACACTATTCCTCCAAACCATGCGATAAGCCGCCCCCACCACTGCCAAGTCATAACGCTCAACCAATCATATGTGTATCGCATAGATTAATGCCGACGTCATTTTCTGTGGAGCCCACTACTCCACATCACCATTTCTGCTGGCCAATCAACGCGTTATCGCAAAGGTTCAAGGCCTCGACACTATTCCTCCAAACCATGCGATAAGCTGCCCCCACCACTGCCAAGTCATAACGCTCGACCAATCATATGTGTATCACATAGATTGATGCCGACGTCAGCCCATCCTCAAATGGATGCAATAAGCTATTGAACGTTTTTACATAAAGTTTGAAATCCGCCAGCGCATCAAGTCTCCAGCGAAGAGCAGGCGTATCGCATTGCTTGGGTGCACAGTCAGCAAGCCCTCAGATTGATGCGATAAATTATTAAACCGTTTTGCATAAAGTTGTTTGAAGTCCGTGAAATGATGTAATAAGGTTTTTAAACCTTAGGCTAAATGTTTTATTTGTTTTTTATATGCGCCGCGATGAATGTCTTATTTCGTTAAGTTTTAGATTTTGGGTTATATATATATA
Source organism: Pinus albicaulis (assembly GCA_034641835.2). NCBI lineage: Eukaryota > Viridiplantae > Streptophyta > Pinopsida > Pinales > Pinaceae > Pinus > Pinus albicaulis. Next base: position 1,146,336,670 of record CM076570.1, read on the forward strand.
TATATATATATATATATATATAAAACAACAGTATGAAATGTTGTTGTAAGAGTAATGCATGCCCGAATAGCCAGAGAGCAGAAGACAGAGAGAAGGCGCTGTGTTTTGTAGCAGTCAAGAAAACAATTTTTTGCTGTTGTGAATCCACAACAGCATAAGTTCTGAAGGAATCCATATTTTGTAACAGTCAGTTTATGTTTAATGAAAAAGAGTGTTTACTCCACATCTATGTCCATATTGTTTTATTAAATCTTTGTGTTTGTAGAGGAATTATTGTTTTCTCTCAGTTGTTAGGAATAACCAGAAATTCCAACAAGTTTTGCAACATTCATAAACAATTAGAAAGTCCTGAGCTATTGTCTGGTCAAAATAGTTGCTGATTAAAAACATTTTGGATGGTGTCTATGCATATCTGGCCAACTGTATTTCAAAATAAACAAATGATGCTTAACAGAACATAATAACTTTGGTCAATGAGAAACACCCATATTTTCAATCCTATATGTGAGACCATTCCTTCACAGGTGTTCTGAATATTGAAAAAGAAAAAGAACCTGGAAGATAGAGAAGCAAGGGGGCATTTGGCGGAGGCTTTCCACAATCGAGAGGAGTGAACCAGCGAGGAGGACCGCAGTGACCAGAGTTGCTCATCATCTCCTTCGCCTGCTTCACAATCTCTTCCATTTTCTTCCCACCAACTATACTTCTTTGACTCTGACAAGAGATTATTCCAAGTTTGATGGCTTTTCTGTTTGGTAACTGTTTTGAGTCCGGGTATTTAGTGAATGCTCTTCTGTAATGTAACTGTAACTGTTTTGGGTGCTCTCTAAAAGCACAGAGAGACATAGAATTGGCCACTGTTGCCATCTTCACTGCTAATTCTGCTCGCTATTGCTTCGATGTGATGTGTACCTTCGAAGTTTTCGATGGTGTTTATGTCTCTGCCTACTTCTGGGAAAATAGAAATGTAAAAATAGAAAGAACCACCCGCCTACGTTCCTTTGCCAGTTGAATGCCGCAAGATCCCAATCTCTAATTTGACGGATCAAACTACTTTTCAGGTCCACCTCAAAGATACAAGTACACTCTTTTCATCCAATTCTCTGAATTATTTCTGTACCCCAAACCAGCGTGTTACGTTTCATTAATTAAATTATTCGGACAGATTCTGCGTTGGTATCATTAAAGAAATGCTTTGGAGATATGTTACTTGGGTAGGACGGAATATATGATTGATCAAAGAAAGACAAAATTACTTGATCGAAGAGAGCGCGGGCACATCAAGACAAATAATCATCCTGCAATTGACTAAAAAATGTAGGGCAACACAAATTACCGGGCCACTGTAACATCTCCGGTCTTTCAAAATTAAAACACAGAATATCCCTCCAGATTTAAATGTATAAACACAGAACGCTCTCCAATTTTAAATCTATGAACTCGTCATGAAAGCAATAATATAATTTTTAAAATTTTAAATTATGCGGTCATTCATGGCTTATATGAAGCACGATATGTGATATATCTTATAAAAATGGGTTATATTTTCAACGTTTGATTTTATTATACAGTCCTTAATTTATAAGGAATTAATGGTTGCTTTCATTATTAAATAAGCATTTTCACGAGTATTGATCTAAATTATAATTAAGATTTAATATTTTTATGAGTTGCATTTGAAATATCTTTTGCTATTTGACTTTTTATTTTGTCTTCATTGTATTGATTATTCGAAGTGTTATTTAGTAGAAGTTTGGAAATTTCATTTTCTTATAAGTTTTATTTGAAATAATGTGCTATGAACTTTGTCAACTCTTTTCAATTCGATAATTTGCATGTGATTTCCAGTCGTGTTTATCTTCCTAATTTTTTAATTCATTTTTTTGCTTATAATAAAAATTTATTAAATTAAATAAAATTTGTATTTTTTAAAAATTTAAGTTAGGTTAGAATTTAAAAACATTTCAATATTTTTTAAATATTTTATTTATTATGAGAAATCTTTAAAAAATAAATTAATAAATAAGATTAATCTAATTATATAAATTTTAATATATATCAAAATTAGTATTTTATAATACTAAGATTTTTAAAAATATATATAATTTTATTTTTAGGTGTGTTTATTTTGGAATAAGATTCTCTAAATTTTAATCTAATTATTAAACTAATAATAGAGATATAATTCTCAAAAAAGTTGATTACATTTTTTTTTAAATGATAAGTCATCATATTATAAACAATAGATGACTTTCAATAACCTCAAGTCATCTATTTTCTAGTAAATCGTAAATAACACAGTCACCAGCAAGAGATCCTAAATGAGATTCAGGAATGAAGCAAGATTGCTTCAGCATGAGTGTTGTGTGGTTTCATCAACCAACCAACTAACTTTTGAGTATTGAACTGTCTTATATTTAGTACAAATAAACTGGTCTTTTATCAGGGACTATGTCCAACGGGGAGTTGTATAGTTGAGGTACACTCCTACAGGAGAACAAGTTGTAGATATCCTCACCAAGTCTCTGAGTAAGATTAAGTTTACTTACTTCAGAGAAAATATGGGGATGGTCGAGAACCCATTCTTGTAAAGGAGTGAGTGATCTTCAGAGACAAAGGGAGCTGCAGTACGGATGAGGTAGTGACTGATTCAGTGTCACAAGTAGCAGTACAGAGGGCAACAATGTTGAGTTGAGAGGCAGTAGCCAGGACATCAACAGCGCAACAGATGCTTCAAAATCAGAGCAATACAGTGGGTACCTTGCTTGAACACTTTCCTCACTAAGAGGAAGTGTTGATTTTTGTAGCATCGGGAAGTTTTCCAAGTCTCAATTTTTTGAGAGAGACTTGGACAAGAGCATTCCAAAGAACCCAAAATCATTTGTGGAAATTCCACTCGGATTTTGTTTTATTAATATATATATGTGTGTGTGTGTGTGTGTGTGTGTGTGTGTGTGTGTGTGTGTGATCCCTAAGTCTAAACTTAGGGAAATTAAATAATTAAAAGGCATTAATAAATCAGAGTGTGAATCTTCTAGAAAATGAAGATCAAGTCATCTTTTAATCTGAGCCATTGATTAAAGCTATAATCTGGGTTATTGATTCATCAGCGAGAAGACTATAAAAGGAGGCTTGAGGGTCATTTGGAAATCAAGTCGGGCACATTCTCAGTACCTGAAGGAAATCGATTCTGAAGTAAGAGAATTCAATTTCAGTGGGTGAGTTTGTAGAGGCAGGGTTGCAGAAGCAGAAGGAGGAGGGAGAGAGCTGCGGGGTCATAGAGGAAGAAGGCAGTGGACGAGGAGGAGGCAGCGCTGAGCAGCAACACTTTCTCTCCACACAGAAATTATGCAGTCCAGGTAGGGACTGCGCAGACTGACATAGAGGGTGCAGGAGGTCATCACGTGTGTCGGAAATTATTCCAAGGTGTCCAAAAAATTCACATCAGGTGTATGCTACTTGATTCTGATCGTCAAGATTTCTGTAAACATTCTTTTCATTGTTGAAGCTAAATACAAACCCTCATCTACAGCACCAGTTTTCCCACATTGGGTTTTTCCGGGGACAATTGTCCAAAAACAATTGTGTTCATATGGTTGATTCTATTGTGCTATATGTGTCATTTCTATTCTTCTGCTTTTGATTAGAGTGAAGTACTGCCCATGTTTATTTAAAAAATTGCTGAAGCTTATGTAAATAGCTTATCTAATAAGTAGGAGAAATAAATCAATCACTGTAGTAATAATTTTCGGATTGAAAATTTCACATTGTATATGCAGTGCTACGTACATATGGTGTTGTGTGCATGTTGTACATGTAGTGCTACGTACATATGTTGTTGTGTGTGTGATTGTACATGTGGTGTTGTGTGCATGTTGTACATTTGGTGCTATGTGTAGGTGGTGTTATTTACATGTCATCCATGTGGTGATGTGTACATGTGGTGTCGTGTACATGTGTGCATGTGATGCTATGCACATGTGGTATTGTGTACATGTTGTACATGTGGTGCGGTGTACATGTGGCATTATGTACACGTTGTGCAGGTGGTGCCATTTACATGTGATGATGTGCACACATTGTGCATGTGGTGCTATGTACAGGTGGTATTGTGTACATGTTGTACATATGGTATTGGTGTACATGTGGTATTGTGTGCATGTTTTACATGCTATGTTGTGGGCATGTGGTCAGGGATAATTTTAGGGGCGAATTTTAGCCCAAAGGCGAATTTTAAGGGATTTTAAATTTTATTAGGGCGAATTTTTTTATATAAAACTCAATTTTTATAGTTTAATAAAGTTAGCCCAAAAAATATTTTAAAAATAATTAATTAGTTAATATTAGCCCACCAAAAAAAGGGCGCACAAAACTGAAAGCATGAAATTTGCCCCCGATTTTCCAGTTTTCCATGACATTCGCCCCATTTTTTCAACCAATTTTCCAGATTTCCATGGCATTCGCCCCATTTTTCAGTGGTTCGGAGAGGTGGCTGGGCTCTGTGCACACCGAATCACCGATCTTCTAAGTTCTTGCAGTCATAGGAACCCCATCATGGTCCGTTAGGGCCTGGCCGATTGTCTCTGGTCCGTCACTCTCTAGTCCGGACTCCGTTAGGGCCTCCCATAGTTCGTATATAGCAGAGAATGGAGATACACTTCGAGGAAATGGTGTTGTAGGAGATAACACTCGCCACAGCCTACTTGCTCGGTTTCTCTGGATTTGAAACAAGAACAACGGCTACGGGCTTTCGAAAATATGTTGTAAGCTTATCTCCTGCGTCTGGGGACTCTGTTGCTGATGCTGGGTATCGGCATTTCACAATATTGGGCGGGCCTTTACATAAAACTCTTTCACTCATCAGGTATACCAGTGTATGTATCTGTATAAATCATTCTCTTCTTCTAGCCCTTTCGGGTTTTCTTTCGTCAACCAGACTCCATTTTGAATAAACCAAAGGTTTGCATGCAAATTCTACCAATTTCCATCATTCATGTGAGTCTCTGTTACATTATATGTTTCTGTTTGTGATATGTAAAGCCCATCGATGTATAATATATCTCCACACCTTTTTGCACCCATTAATGGGTTTTGGGATTGTCTAGACAATGGAACACTCAGCTAACTTTTGTATAACACAGGCATTGAATACTGTTGAGAAAAATTCCTGGAAATAAGTAGGAAGATTTATCTTATTGGGTGACCTTGCATTCTCGATTTTATTTGCTTTTATGATTGAATTTGTTTTTTTTTTTTTGCCATCTCAGTTGGGGTTTAATTAGTGCTTTTTTATTGGTGTTGCTCTGTTTTCACATTGGATTGACACCTCTGGATTGCACCCTATGACAAAATTATTGAGGATATACATCTTTTTTGTGTATGGTGATGCATATGTTTTCTGTGGATGTTTTTCAAGAATGGATGCTGGAACATGCCTTTCATGTAGAAGGTGCAAATGCAAAAAGAAAGCGCATGAGAAATTAGAGACAGCAAGGAGGACCACGTATATAGTCAATACTCGTAAACAATGCAGTCACACAAGTAGCTGTGATGTTTGTGCAAGAATTGATGGAAGAATGTCACATAAGCGTGGTAGCTGCCAGAGAAGCTGCAGCAGATACAGGTCAGACAGTTCAGATACTAGTAATTACAAGGAAGAAAAGCTGTCTGGAATGAAGAGTAAGAGAAGTGAGAGCCCATATTCTAAAAGTAGTAGCTTAGAATCAGGTTATGGTTCAGATGGCCCCTTTTGGATGAACTCTAAGTTCATGTTCAGGTGCCCTCTCTCCATTGTGGAGAAAACAGAAGAACAAATATGTAAGGAAAATTTAACAAGCAGTTCTCTTAGGTACATTCATACGAGCAGCACTAGGGTACACAAACACAGATACTGTCACCACTGTCCAATAGATAGGAAGTCCTGCCATGGACTGCATTGTTGTCATACTAACAATGAGAATTGCTCAAGTGATTCTGATGACTCTAGAAAGGGAAATGATTTCAGTTTTTGCAGACATAGGAACACGTCCCATGGCCCAGGTCATGTCGATTCCCACCAAATTTTCCATTTAAAGAAACCAGAGGACATCATATATTGTAGCTCAATTTCAATGGGAGTTAATGAAGGGTTAACCTCAAAAACGAGAGGTTTTATGAATGGTGTTTGTGTTACATCTGAAGATCATAATGTGGAAGGCTCAAATGTTGGTTGTTTTCAACACACACAGATGCCTTTTGGACGTGAGAGAGGCTCTTTAACTATCACCAGAGAGAAAAATGGAGCAATAGTACAATGCACCACTGGAAATGAGAAAACTGCTACCATGATCACTAAAAAGTGGAGCCATTTGGAAATGCAACCATCACAATGTAATAATAAACAATCTAGCATTCAAATTCACAAGTTTTCCCTTTAAAAAAATCAGATAAGGCAGAGTAGTCACACCTTCATTCCATAATTTATTCTCCATGGGGTAATACAAAGCAGAAGTAGTAAATTGTGTTGCATAGGTGGGGAACTTGGTACATTTCATCATTCACAACTTTATACATGTATTTTTCTATCCTTTATATTTGTTTTGCTTGAATTAATTATTTGTTACTCTAATTTTGATATCATCAATTCTCTTTTATTTCTAGTATGTTTACTATGCAATCCACTATGTAAATTTTTCCCCATGGAATGGAAAACTAATGCAAGCCCACTCCCGTAAAAAGTAAATGAGACATTGGAAGATGATTCTTCATTTTAGCAGCAAAGTATAGGAAAAGCATTCTTTTTCCTATAATGCCTACAAATTCTGTACCAGAGCAGGGGAATTTGACTCAAAATAAACTAACATACTTGGCCTGGAGATTATCTTTAATGATCCAAGCATCCCAGGTGATTAAATTTCAATTCTTCCTAGACAAGAAGGTGTTAACAATCTGCCAGAATGTTTATGCAGTAGCAAGGCGTACTTCAGAACAAGGCTCCATGACCTTTTGCAGATAGAATTGCAGCTTAGAGCTGGTCATCTTAGTGATGTAGTTCAGAGCAGGCAGTGCAAGGGCTTTCGAGAGAGAACAAATGAACAAAAGACTGTGAAAAGACATTTGCAATTTTTCTACCATGATCACTAAACTGTGGAGCCATTTGGAAATGCAACCATCACAATGTAATAATAAACAATCAAGCATTCAAATTCACAAGTTTTCCCTTAAAAAAAATCAGATAAGGCAGAGTAGTCACACCTTCATTCCATAATTTATTCTCCATGGGGTACTACAAAGCAGAAGTAGTAAATTGTGTTGCATAGGTGGGGAACTTGGTACAGTTCATCATTCACAACTTTCTACATGTATTTTTCTATCCTTTATATTTGTTTTGCTTGAATTAATTATTTGTTACCCTAATGTTGATATCATCAATTCTCTTTTATTTCTAGTATGTTTACTATGCAATCCACTATGTAAATTTTTCCCCATGGAATGGAAAACTAATGCAAGCCCACTCCCGTAAAAAGTAAATGAGACATTGGAAGATGATTCTTCATATTAGCAGCAAAGTATAGGAAAAGCATTCTTTTTCCTATAATGCCTACAAACTCTGTACCAGAGCAGTGGAATTTGACTCAAAATAAACTAACATACTTGGCCTGGAGATTATCTTTAATGATCCAAGCATCCCAGGTGATTAAATTTCAATTCTTCCTAGACAAGAAGGTGTTAACAATCTGCCAGAATGTTTATGCAGTAGCAAGGCATACTTCGGAACAAGGCTCCATGACCTTTTGCAGATAGAATTGCAGCTTAGAGCTGGTCATCTTGGTGATGTAGTTCAGAGCAGGCAGTGCAAGGGCTTTCGAGAGAGAACAAATGAACAAAAGACTGTGAAAAGACATTTGCAATTTTTCCACCATGATCACTAAACAATGGAGCCATTTGGAAATGCAACCATCACAATGTAATAATAAACAATCTAGTATTCAAATTCACAAGTTTTCCCTTAAAAAACATCAGATAAGGCAGAGTAGTCACACCTTCATTCCATAATTTATTCTCCATGGGGTACTACAAAGCAGAAGTAGTAAATTGTGTTGCATAGGTGGGGAACTTGGTACAGTTCATCATTCACAACTCTCTACATGTATTGTTCTATCCTTTATATTTGTTTTGCTTGAATTAATTATTTGTTACCCTAATTTTGATATCATCAATTCTCTTTTATTTCTAGTATGTTTACTATGCAATCCACTATGTAAATTTTTCCCCATGGAATGGAAAACTAATGCAAGCCCACTCCCGTAAAAAGTAAATGAGACATTGGAAGATGATTCTTCATATTAGCAGCAAAGTATAGGAAAAGCATTCTTTTTCCTATAATGCCTACAAACTCTGTATCAGAGCAGGGGAATTTGACTCAAAATAAACTAACATACTTGGCCTGGAGATTATCTTTAATGATCCAAGCATCCCAGGTGATTAAATTTCAATTCTTCCTAGACAAGAAGGTGTTAACAATCTGCCAGAATGTATATGCAGTAGCAAGGCGTACTTCAGAACAACAATCAATTTTCATGACTAGTGTACAAAACCATGCAAATATACAATGCTATGTGACTATGAGAATCAACACAATGTCATATTAGATACCATGCCAATTAATGTTTTTTAAGAAACAAAACTTGTATATATCATTTACTAACTAGGATAATGTAGTCTGATAATATGAGATCTTTTGAGGATGCCCCTATCAAGGTGGCTTGTATAAGGTTTTATTGAAGTGCACATGTTGTTCAATCCTCAACATACAACAGTGAAATCTTATTACCATGATAATTTAGGTATGTTAGGACTAATACAACATTGATGAAATTATCTGTAACCTAGACTGGGCATTGGGAGCTTGAGAGAAACATAATACTTGTATGCTATTTTGCCTACAAACTCTGTACCAGAGCAGGGGAATTTGACTCAAAATAAACTAACATACTTGGCCTAGAGATTATATTTAATGATCCAAGCATCCCAAGTGATTAAATTTCAATTCTTCCTAGACAAGAAGGTGTTAACAATCTTCCTAGACAAGAAGGTGGACTTACAAATTAAGAGCTCATAGAAGTCCATCCTAAGAATGTTTTGTTAGAATATATTTATAAATAAAAAGATGGTTTCATATGAGCTCTATATTTATAAATAAAAGATGGACTTCTATGAGCTCTTCTATTGTTGGGTGCAATTAAGAGTCCGGCAAGGATGAAGTATCAAAGATAATTAATGAGTGTAGAGAAGGGATTGATTGTCTAACTAAAACATGAGATCAAAGAAGAATCCAAAACTCACCAAATTATGTTAGTAAGTCTGAATTCATTGACCACAGTTCACGAAAGAGGTCATGGTAATACAGGTCAATTCAATATATTTAGAATTGAAATATCGATGGTTGATAATGAAGTACCATCACACAGTTCGTAAAAGAGGTCAGGGTAGAACAATTTAGCCTGATTGAAAATTGAAATATTGATGATTGATAATGAAGCACCATCAACAATATCATTAGCTTCCCCTGCAATTATGAGCTTCTTTGAGTTCATTAGTAGCAGCAGGAGTTCAGTACCAGCCATCATGACAAAGGAAGAAAGAAAGGAATTGGAACAGCAGGGCTTTGCATCCAAGGAATATACTGACCCACCTCCTGCTGCTCATTGAAACTAGTGAATTCACGCTCTGGTCATTCTACAGGGCTCTGATAGCATAATTCACTGCCACATTGTTGTTTCTCTATATCACTATTGCTACTGTGATTGGGTACTCCAGGAACTCAACAAACTGTGGGAGCGTTGGGGTGTTGGGTATTGCCTGGTCTTTTGAGGGCATGATTTTCGTTTTGGTTTACTGCACTGCTGGTATTTCAGGTCAGTAATCATTCCAATAAGGTGATCCATCACATATATAGTGTTAATGCTCAGAGATATGGACCAATAGAGGCACACTGTTGTGGTTGAGATTTCTGAATTTCTTCTTGTGTTTGATCCTTGTGTTTGGTGTTGCAGGTGGGCATATCAATCCTGCTGTCACTTTTGGCCTATTCTTAGCTAGGAAATTTTCCTTGCCAAGGGCTATTTTGTATATGATAGCCCAGTGTCTAGGGGCCATTTGTGGGGCTGGATTGGTTAAGGCCTTCCAGAAGAGTTTCTATGATATATATGGAGGTGGGGCTAACTACATGCATCATGGATACACCAAAGGTGTGGGTTTGGCTGCTGAAATCATTGGTACCTTCATCCTGGTCTACACTGTGTTCTCTGCAACCGATCCCAAACGAAGTGCTAGAGACTCCCATGTTCCTGTATGTTTATATATACAGATGCATATACATCTTAGTTTTGTACATGGATGGGGGCATGGATTTTACTAAACCTGCTTTGGTTGTGCAGGTCTTGGCCCCTTTACCTATTGGATTTGTTGTTTTCATGGTGCATTTGGCCACCATTCCCATCACTGGGACAGGCATCAATCCTGCAAGGAGCTTCGGAGCAGCAGCCATTTATGGCCACAAACAATCCTGGAATGACCATGTAAGTATTTATCTCTTTTTCTTTGTGGTGGTTGGGATATTGCAATAGTTTCATATTGGCAGCACTATGCAATAAGTCAATCATTGGCTTACTGCTTTTCTCTTCTATAATTAGCTTAATACATAGTGCTTAAAATTTGCAATTTCATATTAGTGTATTGAGTTGCTGGTTTGATTTATAGTGTTTGGACACTCCAAAAGTAGTATAAAGGGAAGGATCAAATAAGCTATATAGGTGTTTATGGAATTTTTATAAGGCTTATTTGTTTTCCTGGTTAGGTTTTTCTGGTGGATGTAGTGTTTTTATGTTATGCATTAGATCTATGTACACGATCTTGTTTGTAATTTTAAAGTGTTATGAAAGACACACTAGTAGATTCCATAATGAAGAGTCTATTGCTTGTAATTTTTGAAAAATTGTTATGCTCCTTTTTCATTAAAACCGGTTGGATTGCTCCAGTATTAACATTAGGGTAATTCAATGGAACTAGTATTTGCTAAAGATGATACACGAACCTTAGGAGTTTGACTGACTTCAACAGAGCAAGTATTTGCTAAAGTTGATACACAAGCCTGATGAATATGATTTTGTTTGTGCAGTGGATTTTTTGGGTGGGACCTTTTTCTAGAGCTGCATTAGTTGCTGCCTACCACCAGTACATTCTGAGAGCAGCAGCCATCAAGGCCTTGGGATCGTTCCAAAGCAACGCCAATGTGTAATTAGGTGACACTGGTTGTAGGTAGCAGTTGTCTGTGTTTCAGATGTGTAGGTCTATAGTAGATTAATAATTTCTATGGACTTATGTCTAGCACTGGATGAGACCAAATAGCAGCTCAGTGAAAACTGATTTGTAAAGGGTAGCTTCTTCTGTCAGTGCCTTCATCATAGGTTGGATTGTTGACTTCTAAGAGACATAGAGGTTGAGGGAATCTGGCTTGAATCCAGTTCTGTTGCAGAAGTGATAAGAACGCTTGTAATTTCTGTAGAGGTTAGAAGTTGTGAATGAATGAACTCATAATTATACACAGTACAAGTTACAAGGTAAGAGGACATATTCAACAGATTGATCTTAGAAAAGAAAATGATAAAGCAGACATTTATGTAGCCCTTCTTTTATAATTTTGGTTAGGATGTGTGGTCAACTCTTCTCCTAGCACAAACAATTGTAATTAATTTTTCAATGGTTACTAGCACAAACAATTGTAATCTCATTTTGAATGTTGTTTCTATGATCATTTAGTACTCATTTGTACTTTAAACATATCATGCCTTCAATCATTTCTAAACCATAGTGGCCTACATAAAATTCTCAAGGAGGCTTAGATTTCATGAGTGCATCTCTACCAGACTCTTCACAGTGTTCATATTGACAACATGAGCCCCATCAACATTCAATGTCTTCAATTATTGGAGTACTTTATCGTTGTACCAAAAATTCTCTCGTTTGGATTCTGAGGTCTTTGATAAGTGCATCTCTTCCACCAACCATACTGGCCTACCTAAAATTCTTTACACTTGTGGACAAGGAGGTTGGATTTGAAAAGTGCTACTCTCCTCCCATTCTTCTTCTCAGTGTTTACGTGGTTATAAACATCATTGGAGAACATGTGCCCACTCAAGAGTCAATGCCTTCAATTATTGCAATACTTTATTGGTGTACCAAAATTCTCTTTTGGATTCTGAAGTCTGTGATAAGTCCATCTGCCTAATCAACCTTCAATGTCTTCAAGTATTGCAATAATTTACTGGTATGCCAAAATTTTCGCATTTGGATTATGAGGTTTGTGATAACTGCATCTCTCCCACCATTTTTCTCTGCTTCCACATTCATTTCTACTGCATGGATCAAAGTTGGTAGCAGAAGGTAGGATTATATCAAATTGATTGTGTTAACCTCATTTTAAATATATCAAATTGCTTTAAAAAAATGAGACAATCAATAATAACAAGATTAAGATAAAGTGAACCTTGTTGTCATGGTTATCATAAGTTTATGCTGAAGAAATTATATCTTAATAAGATTAAACTTTATTAAATCAGATTCAAAAGTATCATATTATTATTAAAAGTTTCAACATTATTTTTTTAATTAATAAAGTGTATTTTAATTTATTTTATTAATCTATCTATATATATAATTTATTTTTAAATATAAATTAGTCTTATTTATGAAAATAAAATCATATTAATATAAATTAATCATTCCATACTTTCTGTTTTTTTTGAAATTTTGAAAAACATTTAAAAGGAATTTTATTATATATCAACATTAAAATAATATGGAAAGAGGATTAATAGCTAAATTATTTTTATAAGTTATTATTATAGAGATAAGCTTTGGAATATATTAGAAAAGTGTAAGGTTACTTTTGCATTTAGAGTTATTGTGATAAGGTTATATGAGAATGATATTGTTATGTCTAGGAATATTAAGGGTTGATAAAAAGGAATTAATTGCAATATAGAAATTAAGAAAGATTCTCCCCTATCCCTACCTTTATTGACATTCACATTGACAAATTAAAGGCATGTTTGGAAGAAGTAGCCTTGTGGTTGCATAACCTTAGCTAGATTAATCATCCCCTTTCTTCTTTACATTAGTGATATTGTTCTTACGGACATGACTCCACCTCATTTTGAGAAGCGAGGATTATTAAGGATTTTGTTCTAGCATAGCTATGCGAGTAAACGCTAATAAAAAAGGTTGTAATAATCAATCGAGTAGTCTTTAGTGCGACTTTTTGAAAGCTTTTACGGTGACTTTTTACGGTGTAATTTCTCTAAATTCTGGCAGGAATTTATTGAAAAGAGAAGTTTGATTGCTAACTTTGCACAATCGAAGTGCATTACAGGTTTTTGAGGGTGCTGAATCCATATATAGAGTCAAAAAACCAGTTTGAATAACAAAAACCAAGATTTTACCTCAAAATTTTTCACCGGATTTCGGCACCTGAAACTTCAAAAAGTCGCACTAAAGACAGCTCCATAATCAATTAAAAAAAGGTAATTTATGTTAATTGTGAGCGATAATAACAAATCAAAGAAAGTTATACAATAAGGTCTTGAAGTCAACCTTCATCACAATCTTAACTAGAAATACAATGTTGGGAAAATGATTAATAGAAAGTGGAAAACCAATTTTTGTCTTAGGTGCAATTGTAGGTCAACAAATTTTTGGTTTTGGAAAAAAGAAGAAGAAGCTCATATTTTAGACACCTCTTCATCTTTTTATCTTATATGGAGATGAATTTCGCTGTTGCATCATCTCTATAGAATCATAGAGGGAAATTGAGAAAATCCAAAAGTTTTTTATAGTTTATGATCTTATTAAATGCAATATACCCTATCCTATCTTATAGAAGCTAGTCTTTCACCCATTGAGAGTTTTCCTATGACTAAGTACCTAATATAGAAGGACAAGACAAGTAACATGAAAACAAGTGGCTCCCTAAGATTGCTTCAAAATTTAGTCAAAATTTTGTGTGGCATAAAACTGGTTGGCATAAAGATTCTCAATCTTAGTCAAACTAGTGGAGAATAGAGGAGGCCACTCTAAAACGTGAACACCAATAAAATTACTATCGCATATAAATTAAAGTTGAAATCATGGTGTGATAATGCAGTAGAGAATAAGAGAAAAACAAAATATTAAAAATTGGTCATTAACCATAATCCAAAAGATCAAGTGTCATATTCTTGTAGCTAGTTTTAAGAAGAAAAACATCATTACCAGAATAAAAATAAACTTTGAGGAGCTTAGGAATTGAGCAAGACCTAGAATTTCATAGGATGCAAGTAAATGTCATTGCGATGTTAGAAATGTGAAGGATGAAAAACACTTCCTTTTACAATGTCTTGCTTATTCTTATTTGTGACAGGAAATGAAGCTGGATTTGATGATTTTAGGACCTATTTTCAGATAGATAGCGTTTGACTAGTATTAAATGATAAATAACTAATTTAACAAGACTAATGCAAAGCATCAATGGGCTCATTCAAGTACATGAAACTACCTTGATGTCTAGCTTTGACATCTTAGAAAATTTTAATGGTATATATGTTGCTTGTGTTTGGGGAATTTTTCTGAGTTTCGAGTTTTATATTTTCTTGGAAAATAATTATTGATATTTGGAAAATGTGTGATTTTATATTGGTATTGGAAACGAAGCTAGTTTTGATCTTTCATTGGAAATGAAATCAGATTTGATGAAGTTGGGACCTATTTATTTTCACATAGATAGTGTCATAGTATTAAATGATAAAGAACTAATTTAAGAAGTCTAACGCTAAGCAACAATGGGCTTATTCAAGTACATGAAATTGTGTTAATGTCTAGCCTTGATATCTTTGAAAATTTTAGTGGTTTGTTTGTTGGTTGTTTAGAGGATTTTGTTGAGTTTGAAATTAGTCTCTTGAATGCTTATGGTTCTCATATCATGCATATATCGATAGATCGATAGATCCAGTTCTATTATTATAATCATTATTGTTTTCTTTATATATTTGGTGGTTTGAGGAAAGATGTTTTATTTCCTTTCACTTTGTGGCATGATTTCGACATCTTCACCTTTTAGAATATAGTAAAATATTTTTCTTATTATAGATTTTTCTTGGAAAAGAATTATTGAGATTTAGGTGCAAATGCACAATGTTGTGTAGCATTAGTGTGATAAATATGGGATAGTGAAAAGCATAGTTTTGAAGATTAGTCTAAGTTGACTCGTACCTAATCAACTCAGTCAAGTTGATTGTTGGTTGAACGGCTAATTGTTGGTTCAATGGACAGAAGGTCTTGCAGGCACAAATACCAAAGGGAAAAATGGAGCCCATCATGGGTACTCTTTGTAATTCTCCACCACTGCTACCTTTCCTCAAACTCCTCTCCAACCTCAATATCAGTGCTAGTAGTAGCATGACAAACAACACTACGCTTAGCAGAACTAGAAGAACGTGTTTTCCAAACTACACGAGAACTACTTCCCTCACGAGTGACCATGTGCCATGCTTGGTCTCGGTGGTTCTCTTCCTTCTACTCCTGGTTCAATTACCATATCTTCATTGGAACCAACACTCCGAACTCCACTAGACAATGATTCACCATTTTGTAGTAGTGATTCGCCATTTGTACTGGTGATTCACCATGATTTTACGGGATAATATAATCTCGTGAGAGATTCGCCAAAAAATTATATATACATATTATATTATTAATAAAATCGCCTTCCATTTTTCCTATGTATCATGGGGATTCGCCTATTTTTTATATATATAAATTTAGGGGGGTTCTTAAAATTATCCCTGCATGTGGTACTATTTATGTGCATTTTGTAGTCGTGGTATTATGATATGTGTATTCGTTGTGTTGTACTCTATGTACGTATATGTATTGTGTTATACACCAGTTGTACGTGTATGTGTTGTGTGCTGGGTATGGGTGTATGTATTGTGTGGTGTTGTATGATGTGTGTGGATGTACTTGGGATGATGTACACTCTGTGTATGTTGTGACTGAAGAAAAGCAAAGGAACTGGGTGCTTATCGGGTGTGGAAACTGATCCGGTGTGTGTACAGAAAGAAAAAAGGTAGAACCAAAGGATCAATTAAAGGATAAGTATCAATATTTTAATTCAGTTTTAATTATGCATGTGACCTATGATTATGTTTTATTATGGTTACATGTGATCTATGATTATGATTTATTATGGTTGTGTTTGAGCTAACTAGATGTGACATGTTTATACGTGGTGATTTGATCAAACATCTAGTTTGAATTGTTGTGATAATAAGTGAACAAAATTGAAAGTGCACCTTGTTAACCAGCTACCGATGAGGTATGATGTGAATTTATTTCAATTTATTTTGAATCTAATGGAAATTATGTGCTTGGTAGAAGAAATCGTGCAATGCCCGATTGGGTGGTTGAAACTGACTACAATAATGAGCAGCAAAAAAAGAAATTGGGACAGACATCACTATGCTTGTATAGCATTTCAGGAGCAGGTCCATTGTGGGACACTAGTACCCATAGTGTCCATTGATTTCCATGAGAATTATATGACTGGTATGATGGTTTTGAGGAATGGATATGCCTTGGTTTTTGGACTTCTGATGCGAGGAAACCTTTCAAAGGGATGGGTTGCCCGAGGGACTGTATAACAAAGAAGGGGATGGCCTCGAAACTTGGAAGGTGTGTGACTGCACAAAAGGTGGTGAACAAATTTCCCGAGGGACTTTATAGAAGAGAAGCGAAGGTAGGGGATGGATTTGTTTTTTTCATATGAATTTCCAGATGGAATCAGATGCACATTGGGAGTGTGCCATAGGACAATGAGTTGGTAACTGTTCACTAAGAGGAAAAGTGTCATAGGATTGTAGCGTTGGACATTGGATGCAATTTTGAATTTGGCAGTGGATTTTGGAATTATTAGGAAGGAGGTGAATCCTGGTACTACTTTTTAGGGTGGAGGTGTCAGCCTCTGGGTTCCCTTCTATTTTTTGGTTGAGAAAATGTGCATATGTATAATGTTTATATTATTGAAAATATTGTATCGAGTTGGATTTATAAAGCCGCCTAGACAATATGTTTATATTATTCTAAATACCGTAATCGGAGTTGTGTTATAAAGCTCTTATAAATTGTATGTTGTCATGTTTTCAGAAGGATGTCATTGTAAATACTGCAACGAGTTGTGTTATAAAGCTCAATGGGCAATATGTTTTTGTTTTTAGTGGTTTTGCTGGTTGTAGGTGTCATTGAACACCGAGGATTGTGTTCCCCCAAGGGGGAGGTTTTTGTAACAACTCTGGTTAAAAAATCATGTTAAAAATATAATTCCAAGGTCATGGGACGCATATTCCAAGATGAATGGTGGGAAAAACATCATAGTGGGTGTCACTTTGGTTTATTATGGCTAAAGGAAATTTGCAAAAGCAATGAAAAAGGATTTGGAAAGGCAAAGATGAATTATTGGCATTTTATTTATGAAAATAAAGGAAAATAAGAGAAAATGGTGGTGGAAGGTCACATGTTGCATGTGAGGAGGAAAATGAAGAAAATAGAGGCCTCATTGACAAACAGGCTTATCAGGATCAGTTGGTAACATTTTTTAGTTCTATGGTGGAACTCTCTTCTATTCTCTCCTTCCTACTCTTGGATACTTAGAGTTTCTTGGAGCAATCTTGGAGTGTGGCATACCTGGTATTTAGAGCAAGAAGGAAAAGAAAAAGTAAGAGAGTGCAAGAGAACATCGAGATCAATAGCTACAACTAGATTTCTTTGCAGGTATCGAGTTTCATGTATGGTTTCCTTGCTATTTTTGGCCTGCATGACACATGCATGTGGTTTCTTGGTTATGCTTTGTCATTGGAATGGAGGATTTCCTGAATTGATAACGATTTTTCCTAGCCTTGCCATTTCCTAGATAACCATGGTGTTGTGGGTGTCTTTCCTTTCGTTTTCTGGTTGGTTCTCATGTTCCTTTGGCTATGGGTTGAGTTATTAGTTCCTGGAGCCTTTGTTGGAAAAAATATATGAATTCATGTAACAACTTGGGTTAAGTTACTAGTCCTGGAGTCTTGGTTGAAAAAATGCTCTGGATCCTTGGTGGGTTGAGTTAATATTCCTAGAGCCTTGGTTGGACAAAATCTCTGGAGCCCGACAGAAGCTATGGGGTGAGTTATTAGTCCTGGAGCCTTAGTTGGAAAAATGCTCTGGATCCTTGGAGGGTTGAGTTAATAGTCCTAGAGCCTTGGTTGGACAAACTCTTTGGAGCCCGACAAAAGCTATGGGGTGAGTTATTAGTCCTGGAGCCTTAGTTAGAACAAACGCTCTGGAGCCCTGAAAATTTGGGTAGAGACCGATCAAGTGATGGTTAGTGATGTCTGATTGGGAGTGGAATCATTGGTTGAGGGTTGAGGTGGTTGGAATCTATAAGCCCTGGTTTGGTTGTGCTTGATGTGTTTCGTGAGATCCCCCTTTCATGCTTGGAATATGGCACGAGGTTGACTGGATGAAAGAGACATTTGGTTCAGCCTAGTCTAATGCTGGGTGGTACGTGGAAGCCCCAGACCTGGTTGCATTTTGTATATGTTAATAAGAGCTTCTTTCCTCTTGTATTGAAGGGTAAATATACTTGTTTATATGTGGTTTTTATGGCTGTTGTATCCTTGCTATTTTTGTTGGTTATATGTTGGTTATGAGCGTGTTTTATGACAATGATGATGTATGTCTCTCATCATGTTTCGATATATAAAAAAATGAATATATGACCTAATATATGATAATGCAACTAATTTGAGTAGGCATCAATCCTTCTTGACGATTCTCAGATAAGTATGATACCCCTATGCTCAGATCTATTGTTGAAACTTGTAGATTTCATACTTGTGATATGTTTGATGAAATGACTGTCATGGTTGAGTTTGGTTAGGTTAATTCCTTGATCAAGTTTTGTGTGAGAGGCTTTGTCTTGGTGTTATTTATTTTCTTGGAAAGTCTCATCAAGTTCCGGGTATTGGTTTTGGAGCATAGCCCTGAGAAAGTGGCTTAACTATCTCTGTCTCTAGCACAGAACTGGATGAAAAAGACTGCAGTATCACCCTTGCAGGAATTGTGGGAGCGACGATAGGTTCCCAGTCACATGCATACCAATGTCATGGGAGTGACTGGGGGTTTTTTTAGTGAAACAACAATTTGACTCAAGGCTTTGGGCACTTGGAGTGGTAGATTCGCTCCTGAGACTCTTGTAGCACCCAAGGGAGGTCTGTAAATTGTTAGTTCATTGATTCCACTTCCTTAACTGAACTTAGGGAGTTGAATCATATCATAGTAACTCTTAGTCACATGTTTACCTCGATTGGCTAGTTACTTCAATAGATGTGGGAGGAGGGTGTTACAGGGTGATCATAGCTTCCATATTGTCTTTATCAAAATGAAATATTGGGGGAGTGGAGGAAGAAGGTTTAGTGTCAATATTTTCATCCTGCCATCAAAGATCAAAATATACTCTTTTCATATTCATATTAGGGGTCCCACTCAGATTTTTTTTATCGTTCCACTAGGTCATGCAAAAAATTAGTCATTGATGGTAGCCCTAGTCCAAAAACATCACTCTTCCTTAAAATTCATTTTCTTTCTGGCACACTTCCATACCTTGTTGACTATACATCATCCATAAAGTCAATTCATCATGTCATGTCACCATGGAGTCCAGTCTTGTCAAGGTCATCATTAGGTTTTCTAGGGTTTTCATGGTCCAATAAAACTCCATTCCATTGCATAAGGCCAAGTAGTAAAGGGTGATCAAATAACATCTCTTCACCATGTGAAGATGGTTTGTAAATAGAAATGATTATTTCATCATGAAATTTTGATTTCAAATGTGAGTTGCATTCCAAGATGTAATTTTATTTTTTGTAATTTCATGTCAATTCAAATGTAATAAGTACTCAGTCTCCCAAAATATTCCAAATCAGTTCCACATGCCTAACAAGCACATGCCAAAGTGCAAGAGTTTTTAGTTCATCAATTGATCAAATGTCAAAGGGAGTTGTCTTTTCCCAAGGGTGCCTAGATCATTATTTTCCACAAGCACTAAACCCTAATTTCCTCTCCCACTGAGCTAGGGTTTGCTATGGAATCATAGACATCTGAGTAGAGGAAGCATAAGGTAGGTCATATCAGTAATTATGAGGTCATTTGAGATCATAAACATCATGTCTTCATCATTTTTTAAGACGTCATTCCAAGAGTCAAATCAGTTGCCACTCAGAGGGCCAGTTTTGCTCCAAATTATGTTTCTGACCAAACAAAGATGAATTTTATAAACATGAGAGAGGTTTGTTTCCATAATAGGTCAAAAAAGAAAAAAAACCTTTCCGTTTTTACACAGGTATCATGGTTTGGGAGAAATGTAAAAAATATAGATGCTCCAAGAGGTTTTCTACACTTCTGGAGTGACCTTGTTAAAATCATTTTTTCTCTTATATGGAGTGTCCAAATGACTTTATTGATGAGTCAAATGATAACTGTACAGAGAGATATTTCCAATGAGCTATTAGGAGCGCAATTTGGAGTTGAGGACGACCTCCAAAATATGCCTGCAAGATCACACTTCAATGTTTTCACCCTCATTCTGCACTTTTTTACTAGTCTTGGGAGAATCAAATCTTCACAGGTCAAATCAAATCCATTCTGCAAAATAAAGGCATATTTAGAAATTAGACAGGATAATATTTCCAACAAGCTATCCTAGGCTCAATTTGGAGTTTGTGAAGGCCTCCAAAAGTGGTCTGAAAAAAAGCGATGCACAAAGCTTTCTACGAGAGCGCATAGTCTTAAGTGAGGGCGCACAACCTTAAGGCACTGTGCATATGTCCAGAAAGGCCAGAATTGTTTCAAATTTCATCACATTTGCCTCCAAAACTTCAGCAAAAAAATTTTCGAACTCCATCAAGTGAGTAAAGGTGTCTTCCATCAATTCTCTTCTCCTTCAAGTTCATTTTTTGGTGTTGTGAAATTTGTTTAATATTTGGTGTTTAAAATCATATAAAACCCTAGTATTTCCCTCTTACACTCACAATTCCTTATTTTCACTCCCATAAACCTTCATACCCTTCCTACATTTCAAAATACCCATTCCCAAAAACCCTGTATTACATAATTCCCTTTCCCCTAAACCCTTTATCCCAATACCCTAAGCCCTAGGTGCTACATTTACCTAGGCTCCCAATCCCTAAATCCCATCATAAATCCCATCGTACTACCACTCCTTATCCCATCCCCTATTTCATACATCCCTAGCACCATTTCCTTCATTTTCCCTTTCCCATTCCTCATTCCTAAAACCATATTCCACATCATCACACTTCCCTAGGGTTTTGATAAAAACGCCATGGCAGAAGAGGAAGAAAACATATCATACAATGAGGAAGATGAAACAGACGTGAGGAGGCCACATAAAGGGGGAAGAATACTCATACTTGAACCTACCAACATTTGGAGAAGCTTTTGTCAAAGGCTAACAGAGACAATGACCTATTAAGGAGGAAGGTCAATCATCATGCCCAAAAGGAGAAAATTGCAATGGCCAAGTGCGAAAGAGCCAATGCAAAGGTTGAGGCATTGACCATGCTGGAGGAGAAAAGAAAGCTAGACATACTTGCAGAGGCTTCAATCCAAGCCTAGCCACCTCACCAGCACTCTCTCCACCAAGATGCATTTTGAAACATTTTTGCAAAATCTATGTTTTTCTGAGTTTTTCTGAACAAGCACATATTAGAAATTAGGTCATATGCGCAACAACCTAGGCACTGCGCAAATGTTTGGGGAACTTTTTGAGGAAAATGGGACCACCAATGGATTCCTAAGGACAAATGAATTCCAGAAAACCACTTTTCCAGCCTTGATTTGCAGATTTGACAGGTGAAAAGGGAAAAAAACTAACTAAAAATCACATTTCTGCCCCTATTTTGGCCTAGGCGCTGCGCACAGAGCAGTCTTGGGAGATTGAAGTTTTGAGGGAGAAAATGACCTTCATTTTGGAAACTGAAGAAAGATTTGGAAACTAGACTTAAAGGGATTTCCAACAAGCTATCTTGGATCCAATTTTGACACCTACAAGTTAGTCAAAATCAGCCTTGAATAGGGAGGGTGCATATGACAAGAAAAATGGCGCATATAACCATTTGTTGATATTTTTGTTTTTTCACTGTAATTTTTTACTTTATCTCAGAAATAATATTTTTACCTATGTCATTGAGCATGGTAATTGTAATTATGTTGTGGATAATTTACCTAGGGGTAGATTCATTAGGCAAAATTTATCCTTAAGTCAAATGAATCAGTTTTAATGTAATTAGGAATGATTCACTTAGATGTCCTTACACTCTAGATATCAATTCAGATTATTGTGGATCAACTCCTCAACTTAGGGATTCGACCCCTGAGGTTGGGAGAGGTTATTTGAGGCCTATATCATGTAATTTTTGTCTCATTTTCAAGGATTGGAATCAATTTGGATTCTAATGTATTGATCAAGGAACTATTGTACTCAGTTTTGGCCAGTTAATAAAAAAGAGTTGTAGCTATTTTTTGGGATACATGTGGTATGATGTTTATCATTGTTTTTTCTGCAGTTTCATATGTTAGAATGTGTTGTATTCATGTTAGTTACATCTCTATTGTATGATCTCTTTCAAGTTTATAGGCAGAACACATGCTTGCTCATGCTCTGTTTAGGCAAAGTTATCATAATTTGTCCATTTTCCTCTATTTAGGAAAAATACATATCTCATGCTCTTCCTAGCTTCTCATCAGTCTTAAAACCATATCATCACAATCATCTTAAAGTGATAAGCTTTATGCCTACCTTTCCCCATTGAATTTCTGCAACCCTATCTCATTTGCCCTGACCTAGCTCCCTTGACCATACTTTCATCTAGTAGCCCGACCAAAATCAATTATCAAAACCCTTGAACTCACACCTAGCATAAAATCCTAATCCATTAAGCCTCCTAGGCTGTGTTTTGTGGAGAGAGCCCTCTCCGACTTGGTAGGACTAGCTACTAAGTTAAAAGTTTGGCTTGTGGTTACCTCTATTGGGATTTCTTCCTCAGCCTTAGGAATTTGGCGAAGTGATAACAGAATGACCATATGATGAGGAGCTACCTAAAGCATCGACATGAGAGACAAGGTTCACATGCACATCATCAAAAAGGGGAGATAGATGACTAGTAGATGGGACATCTACTAATGTTGATACCAAAGTTCTCATCAAAGAAGGTTCGACAGAATCACAAAAGGAAAATCCAAGGGAGTACCAATACATCGATCCCAGGGATGATGACAGGTAGAGAATAGGGTCAGAGCTATCCATCATCTCGAAATCATCAGGAGGGATCATGATGGGTGGCTAAGAATCCTTTTATTTTGACATAAAAATGGGAATAGAACTTGCAGGTAGAGGGGAAGAAGACTCACTACGAGAGACATCTAACTTGCGAAGCACTTGTAGTGTATCAAGTAAATATTCTAGATGAGGACAATGATGTGAATAATGGCCATATTTATCACACAAAAACAAAAGGGTGATTTGTGCGTAAGGATATGTTCTTCTTATCTGACTTGGGTGAGGTCACACAGGCCTTAGGAATGTTGGAGTCAGGAAAGGTACCAAAGACCACATTTTTGATATGAGGGAGTTGAGGAAAATTATTGATGGTGTGCCCAACAATATCACACAAAGCACGTGGAGGAGAAGGATTTGCAGGCTTAGGAGGAGCTGGAGTTGGTTGGGGTGCCTTGTCTTTGGGTCCCTTTTTCTGTGCTTTTCCCCCCTCACCAGATGCTTTCGCAATAACAGTAGGTTCCTGTTGAGGTTGTTGTGGAACTGAAGTAAAGGAAGGGGTAGGAACAACAGGTTGAACTAGGGTCAAAGTAGTGTAAGTTTTGAGTTTATCAGGGGGATTTTTTGTGGGAGGATCAATGTACCAGACTTGGATCCCCAAGGTGATATTAGGAAGACTCAACGTAGCCATAACAAGGACATAAAAGATGCCATGTGGCGGGAATAAGAAAGGTATATGAACAGAAGGGTAATAACCTAGAGGAAATTCTCTTATATGGTTAAGACCTGGGGGAATGGTTCTGGGTTGGAAAGGACTATGAGAGACACCAACAGAATGAAATGACCTTGAGGAATTATACCTGAAGTCTAGGTTGAGTTGGGAGTAGCAGTTTGCAGAGTTGATGGCTTTTTTGAAGGCATAATAGAATGCTTGTTGGCATCATGTGATAATTGAAGCATGCAAATATTGGAAGAGCTAGGCTCCGAAGGGGTAGGTGGTGGACCATAATAAGAACCAAGCAGCGTGGAATATTTGTAGACTCCGGGTGAAACATTGGTGAGGGATGAGACATTCTTATTGCCAATCATCGATGAGATACTGGACTAGGAAGAAGTCTGAGACTTTGGATCGTAATAAGTCAACTGATCTATAATGATGATATTTCCATTATGAGAAATCACAACCTGTGAAAGACATCAGATGCGATAACGAACATGGCATAGGTGTAAATAAAACCCAAGAGGATGTTATAATCTAATGGGGCATCAATGAAATCGATGTCAATTTAGACTGTCTTGCCAGAAATAGTGATTTGGAAGTTGCAATATAACCCGAGGGGCTGCGAAGGATTATATTCCCAAGCACGGAGAGTGACGGTGGATGGGGACAGGTCAGGTGAATCAAGTTTCTTCCAAACAATAGTGACCATCACATAGGTGGAGACGCCTTTGTCTGTGATACACTTCTGAACAATGGTGTTTCTTATGGATACTGGGATTTGAAAAGAAACAAATGAAGGAAGGGGGGATAATATGATTTTCTAACATCAAATACAATCATACGATTGTCGGAAGGATCCATAGCACCCAAAGCAGAGTGAAGAGCTTTCCATTGGGATGGGCACATATGGAGGACTTCCATCGTTGACATGGCAGTAGGAGACTGCTCAAAGTCATCTACTATGCTATAGGTATGGGTGACTTTAGAAGCAATGTTTTGATGTAATGGACATTTTGGGATCTTGGGAATAACCTTTACCTTAGGCAGAGTGATATGTAAGGTGCCATTTGATGATGACAGAGGCTCGGTGGAAACTTGAGGTTGGGGCTCGGTCACTGATTAGAAAGTGGATTGTCATATTGGCGCAATTGAGTCTGAAGGTTAACTTGTTTAGTATTGACTTCATCAGAATTCATCATAAGGATCTGAAAATCATGGAAACCATATTATGAAGGTTGGGGAGTTGCATGATCTTATGCAGGTTGAGCAACAATATATCCTTGATGAGGAAACAAATTTGTAAGAACAACCGGTTGAGATGAAGTAAGAGGAGGAGGAGGTGGAGCAATGTTCTAGGGTCCTCTAGAAGTAGCTGCTTGAGCTTCCCATACTTGGCACATATGAGGTAAAAGGGGGCACTCATGAGTATAATGGCCAAATAAATCGCAACAAGAAAAAGGTTTATTCATATGAAGAGCCTTGTTTTTCTTGGGCTGTCCACCCTATTGTTGGGTTGTGGGATTAGGCTGGTTTCCTTGAGGTGCATTATGTGGTGGACCCCGGTTACCCTGGTTATCTTGAGATTGCTAGTTCTAGTTACCTTTCCCCTTGTTCCATTCCTTGGATTGGGGGGATTGGTTGTGCTCTACTGAGCATACACTTGACCTTGAGGAGGAGGTTGCTGCTGTGGTAGAGGTGGAGGAGGCATGGTCGGCTGGGGTACTAGTGCCAGCGGGACTGGAATGCTAGGTGGTGCATACATGTAGTAAGGAGAAGGGGCAACATTAAGATAAATAGGTGGAGCAAAAACTAGCCCTCACATCTGCTGATGCAGATGAGGATATGCATATGACGGGCTGGGACCTGGATAAGTGTTTCCATGTGAAGGATTGGGAGGGGAATAAGTGTAAGAGGAACTGGTCCCCCTCGGGGTTGAATATAAATCATTAGAGGTGTAGTATATGGTGTAGGTTGAGGGTTTGAAATGGATCCAATGATACCATCCACGACGTGAGATTCCCTCAGTGCATTAGCAACATTGGGCCGAGGCAGATCAAGCATGATAGTATAAGCATATCCTGACTGTACACAAATATGATCATATTTTAAAGCTACTTGGAAAGCATCATCCTCAGAACGAGGGAAATGTGAGGCGACATATTTAGCTATGGGGGACAAAATCAATATAAGGAGCCAATCCATGTAAACATGGTCTTCGAATTCAGGGGCCCTACATATGCTCCTCATTCTGCGCCATTATTGAACATGGTCAGATTGGAAAGTGGTAGAAGTTTGACGGAAAGAAGTCAAGAGTTCGGTACCAGTGTCTTAACAGAGAGGTAACTGGAAATACAATATAAAGGATTTGGAAAGGGTCGGGAAAGTGGAATGAGTGGCCTTGGGTTGATCTGCATACCACTTAGAAGAAAATCTAGTAAGAGCGCGTTGGAAGAGGTGAAGACGAATGAAGTCTTTAGTGATAGAATTGGATGAACACCACATATGAAATGATTGAACATGATTTGTTGGATCTTCTCCAGAATTTCCTTCAAACTTGGGTATGTCTAAAGGAAGCTTGGTAGGCATATTAGGCCAATTGAGGTCATGGAGAAGAGGGTCATTGATAATATGGTTAAATTCAAGGAGACTCAAACCAGCCATAAAGGGTAGAAATGGAGTAGGAGTGACCATACGAGAAGAGGTTCCACTTATGGGGTTATTCTGGTTAGTACCTGGGTTACCACCTTGGTTTATTGCACCCATTTTGGTGCCTGACATGGTGATGGCACAAGGTTGGGAAGATGCAGAATTAAAGGAATAACAAGAAGAATCAATAGAACCAGTGTCAGAATGAGGACTTGATGGAGGACTAGGAGGATGAACTCTAACTTGGTGGGGAGGAGTAACATGTCCTAATGGAAACTGAGGGTGAAGGCCTAGAATTCTTCGCAACAAATGCCTAGGGGGCACAATGATTTCAAGACAATGATGAATCAAAGGACTAAAGGATGATAGGAGAAAAAGAGCAACAAACACCAAGAAAACACCTAGTGTAGTGGTTCCAAGTGTAAACTAACTACATTAAGATGCTACTCTAATTCAAGAAAACACGTCCTATCAAAGAAAATGACCTCTAGCCTCTCGGTGTTGTAAATACTTAAACAAATCCTATATATACTATTTCATATGGCCTTCTAAAATAATTATTAATTGATGGAATCTAATCCCCACAAACAGACTTGTCCAAGGAAAAGTTGGGTAGAGAAACAATTCCTACCAACATCCAGTCCTATAGGGTGTTTTCCTATGATTGTTCACTACGGTTACCTTCATCCCACAGGGATGGTCGAGTCTTGAGATTTTTGGTGATAATCCACCACATATAATTCCCTACCATGGGTTGGGTAGCCTCGAGGAGAATTGATCGCGCAATGAACTAGCATAACCCCTTTGAATTGAGTTTCTGATGCACTTCGACTTTGGACTGTGGGATGGTGAAGGATTTTAAGCTCCATATTAATTAAACTTATATGTCTCAATGTAAGTGATCGATGGGTGTTATTGGAAGCCTATACCACCGATCCTACACCTAACTACACAGATTGTTTGGCCTTAGTGCCAAAGTGGGATTAATCTATGTGTGTTATATTATTATTATGTGGTTTGCTTCAAGTCTTGGATTGGCAATGTTAACCAAACTCTCGTTCGCTCAGAGTATGCAAATGTGTGTGAAAAGTGTGTTAAATGCATGAGTTAATTGAGCATGTTTTATAATTCCATGTGTTGTTGAAATAAAATGCTGAAAAACTATAAATAATGTTGTAAATGGAAAATAAAATAAACAACCAATCCAAGCACACAAACCCCACCCAAAAAGGATATCAAACAACTAAAAAATAGGAGGCAAAAAAAATGCTTAAAAAAACACAAATGGCCTAAAAGATCGAATGTAAAAGGGATTGTGATCTAGAGGCACTAATCAGATATAAATGGTGTAGACAAACAAAACAAATTAGAGGTGAAAATCTCCGCAAAGAATAGGGAAGAAACTGTAAAACCTAGGACACACAAGGGTATCCTAAGGGGGAAGGAAAAACTGAACTATAAAGGAAATTAAATGATGAATAAACCTATCCTAAAGGGATGTAAACCAATGGATCATACCCTGAAAATCAGTGGCTGAAAATCTTGAACCCTAGACTCCTCAATTTAACAAATCCATTCCTAAAAAGGTGGAGGTGTACTCTAAACCCTGAGGGGATTTTTTCCTTCCTCAAAGAGAAAAAATAAGAGATTATGCGCCTAGGGGAGACTCAATAGAGAAAAGAAACCTTTCCCAGTCCACACAAAACACTCTCAGCAATTCTGAAAAAAATTCTAAATTTTTTTGGAAAAAGTACAAAATGTAGGTACTGGCCTGGTAACAGTGGAAAACGTAGTAAACTGGCCAAAACGTGTGTTCAAGAACACATATCTAGGGTTGAAAAGTACATTTTTCTCTCCGGACTCTTGGTCGGCAGGTCTCGCCCAGATTGTGCCATCTCCTGCTCGATTGGTACCTCTGACCTATGGAAAGAACTATAAAACCAACATAATCCAAAAAGTTGATAGACAAAAGAAAGGATAGATAAAAATAGAAATTGAGAGGCTTTAAATAGCGAAAGAAAATACTGAAAACCACTGAAACGATAGTCACCCAGGGGCTAAATTACTACGATAGTGGAGTCGCCATTTTTTGACAACAAATTTAGCTAAATACCCATTGGAGTCGCCATTTGTTAGTGTAAATATTTCGGGAAGATGTACAAAAAATGTTTCACTTAAGTCATTAGTGAAAAGTGATCCTAACAAAAATATGTGGCTGCTTCAGATCTGCAATAATAAAACGAGAAGACCTTGCAGAAAAAAGATTATATGCGATCCAAAACAAAAAACAACAAGAAATATCCAATGTAACAACCCAATATGGAAAGAATTTTAAAATGAATAATATTTTATTAATAACACCTAATGAAGGAGTTCTACAACAAGGGTCTGCAAATCCCCCTCCGTGGGATGGGTCCTTTGATGTCCTTGTGCTTTAGCAATTGATTCTCTCTCTGAATGTGTGAAAACTCAAAACAAATACTGGAACTCAAATGTGAGTGCGAATATTAGAAGACGATAATGGTGACAATGATAGTGATCATGGTAAAAAATGAATGGAAAACCCTCTTATTTATAACAAAGTATTGGGTTGATCTCGAAAATGGGAAATAATAAAATATTATTGACCAAATCAAGATCTAAGCATTAAGAATACTTTATTATATTTTTTGGAGAGGGAAAATATATTAAAAATCGTCAAAGATCTTTAATTAAAAATAATTAACAAATAAAATGATTTATTAATTATTTCGTGAGGATTAAGAAAGGTGTGAAATTGAAATAATTATTAAATAGTGATTTAATAATTATTCGAAAAATAGAATTAAGGAGTAATAAATAAATAGTGGTTTATTTAATTATTCCTAGGTGCTTTAGTGAAATGTGACAGGAAATAATTATCAAATAATGATTTAATAATTATTCCCAGAGAAAATTAAATAAATAATGATTTATTTAATTATTTTCATGGTTTTTATTTTTTATTTTGTATTTTAATCAGAAATAATTTAATAAAAATGATTTACTAAATTATTTCCCATGGTGAAAATGATTTTACTATGGTAAAAGTAATCCTATATGGTGTATTTCGATCCACCTAGTTAGAAATGGCTAGGTGATCATTTTTTGGTGATAACACATACCCCACCTGGGTTTTCATAGGGTATGCCCTTCTAGGACTATAGTTATCTTGGAGTGCCAATCCTCAAAGAATATTGGTACTTTATGGCTACTCTTATCTTGCATGCCCTACCTCATCCTCAAAGAGTATTAGATTCCAAATACTTACCCAATCCTCCATTCTTTCTTCCCAAAGTGAAGTAAAGAATGATTTGTTTATATCTCCCTCTCAGCTAGAGAGGATATATCAACCAATCCAAGCTTGTATCTTAATTACACAAGCTAGGAATATATCATATACCTATTCATCGGTGGAGATATACCGTAGCTGATCCGGGTTTATGCAGGAACACAATGAAATACAAAAATACACATAAAAGAAGAGATAACAAATAACTGAAATATGCTTACAAATATAATGGAAATAAACTAGCTAGGGTGCTAGTAGCTTATCTCTGAGAAGTGATGTGGCAGCGACATGCCTCTAAAATATTTTACAATGAGGATCAAGGGCCTATTTATTATTGGGAAATAATGGAAAACCCTAAACATCCAAAAACCTAACCCTAGGATATGAAGTGCCAAAACTATGGGCCCCGTTTGGGTAAATTGGTACATCAATCTTCCTTGGGACGTGACTTTGGAATACGATCTCCGTTTGACGCACACAATACCTTGTTATAAATATCTATCTGAGGATTAAAAATTTTGATGTGAGCAACATCAAAGAAACATCCATGCTGCTCCTGGTTTTTCCAAAAAATGTTGTTTAGGGCCTCAAAACGGCTCCAGAAAATCAGGACTCGAAAAACTGCTAAAAATAGTAAACTGTGCTACAATTAAGGAAACTGAAAAATTGAAAGAAAAAATGGTGGGGCCCCAAGTGGAATAGGCATGTGGCTACCAATATCCACCTAGATCATTCCTCCCCCCTTAGGAAGAAATGGTCACCATTGCGTTGATTCCCTCCATGAGATGAGGAAACTCCTGTTGAATTTGTTCTCTAGTGAACCATTTGCCTTGTTGCAAGATTTGGCTAGCTTTGAAAACCCGAAACAGTTGGATCTTCTGCTGGCGAGTGTTCTTGATTTTCATGTCCATGATACGATCCATGGTGGCCTATTCCATGCAGTCTGGTTTTAAATCTATTGGTGTGAGTTGTTCTACAATGTCAGAGGTGTCCAGTAGAGGTGGGAAGTAGGGCTGAAGGCGATCCACATTGAACATTGGGTGCAAGCCAAGGAATGGTGGAATATTGAGCTCGAAGGCATTGGCCCCTACAGCCTTGGTGATGGTGTACGACCCATGTCAGAGCAGGAAAAGCTTGCAGTGGGGTCCAATGAGGCACTCCTTCTGCAATTGTAGCCACACTTTTTCACCCACCTAGAAGTTGTGTGGCACCTGATGTTAATCATGTCGTTTCTTGTACTTAGCATTGGCTCTGTACAATATGTCATGAAATTTTTGGTGGGTGTGCTAAATGCACTCAATGAAGTTGTTCACCTTGTCGGCTTCGGACTGGACATGAAGAAACCTAAGTAGCCACAAATGGCATGGCTACATCAATGGGACATAGTGGATGGAATCCCAAGCCCACCTGAAAGGGGTTGTGGTCGGTTGAGCTATAGAGAGCCCGATTATAATTGTGTTGTAGATAGGGAAGACTCTCATCCCATGTGCGTAGATAATTTGAATTGTATATGTGCAGAATGTGTACAATCATCCTGTTGACGACCTCTATCTAGCCACCAATTTGGGGATGGAAAGCTGTGGACTTGGTGAGTTTGGTGTCCAACATTGACCAGAGGTTGGACCAACATGTCATTAGGGGAATTTTGAGGTCTAAAATGGGTCTCCTAAGAAAAATGTACAACCAAAATAAACTTTATAAGAACCAATAAGATTCAAGATGATGATGTCAACCATGGGGGATGATTCACCATTTTTTGAGTAAAAAAGTAAAAATATTAAAAAATAATAAAATAATAAAACTATTTTTTCAACTCATATTTTCAACTTATCTCTCTAAGGATTTACTCAAATTTTTAGCGAGAGTACTCGTTGGATGCAAAATTTAATTCCTAATCCAAGGAGTACCAATGTTGCATACTTTTAATGGACCCTACTACATGAAACATGAGAAATACATAAAAAACCGTGATTGCAATCACGATTTTCAAATATTTCTCATTTTTCTTGTAGAAGGGTCCATCAAAAGTACGGAACATGGGTACTCCTCGGACGAGGAATCAAATTCTGCATCCAACGTGTGTTTCTGCTTGAAATTTGAGTAAACCCATAGGGAGATAAGTTGAAAAAATAGTTTTTTTTTTTTTTCGTCTAAAATTTGATGATGTAATCTAATATTATTTTATTATTTCCATTATTATTTTATAATTTCCTTAGGAGGCCCATTTTATATCTCAAAATTCCCCTAATGGCTGAGGAACCTATTTTCCCGATCCGAGATGATAGACTATGGAATCCCAAAGTGCACCCACACTTGTTCAAAGAAGAGTTTAGCAGTGCCTTTTGCTATGATATTCTTCTTGCAGGCCACCGTAATGGCCATATTCTAGAATATGTCGACGACCACGAAAAATACAGTCGTTTCCATGCTTAGTAGAAGGAAGGCCCGACATGTAATCCGAGATGGATTCCAAAGATTGACTAGGGGTAGGTAACGGAGAGCTTGTTTTTCTAGCTAACATTGAAACTATTATATCTATGTGATTTTTGCCTCCCAAGGTCTAAAATTGCATCTTGAGGTGTCTCTCTCTATCTTATTTTGAACCCGACCAGTTATAATAATATTGGATTCTTCAAGGTAAAGTTATTCTAAATATCCCACGATGACCTGATTATGGAATGGTTTAGTAGAATGAAATTGTATGGGATGCCACGTGTCACCGTTTCAACCTTCGACCCTAAAAATTGTACGCAAAGAACTACATTCTATGAAATTTCATTCGATTTTTACATAATTCAAATCTGATTCTCGAAGAGAAAGTTATGACGTTTTTCCCTATGACACATGTTTGAGACTAAATTTGGGAGCATATAGAAACCCTAACTTCCTTGGACCATACCTTTGAAAATATAGTGAACTAAGGTACACAATTGTAACCAGATGTTCATTAATAGTTTGGCTCCATGTGGTGGGAATTTCTCTTTCTAAAGCTTCAAAGAAAAAAAAAATTATAGAAAAAACTCCACAATGACCTATTTGAAGCAGTGCAACCCCAGAATCAAGAGCTATGATACCAAATGTTATGTATTGAGGTCAAGATAGCACATAATTATAAGAAAATATAGATAAACGACTACATAGTAATCCATTTCAAGGGGGAAACCTCCCTTTACATCACATATATGAAAATTTCTTGGATGATTCATATGACAAGACCTCCTTGGTATACATATGATTCTAAAGGGTTAAAATATAACTAGGGCCTACATAAAAATCATAATATAAGGGAAAAACAACAATAATATCGAGTTTCTATGGGGAAAACAATAACAATATGGGGGCTACACTAGTATTATAGGAACCTATTCAGTGAAATAAATGCACCAATTATATAAACTATCAAGAAGGACAAACAACCATTCAATTGGATTGTGGAAGCTAAAAAAGGATTTCAGCTACTAAAAAGGAAGATTACAAAGAATATTGTGTTTCTGTTACCAAAATTCAACAAACCATTTCAAGTAAGGTGTGTTGTCAGTGGTGTAGTCATAAGAACTATACTAAGTCAAGAGGAGAAACTCATTGCTTATTTTAGTGAGAAATTGAATGGCACCAAGTAGGGATATTTATCATATGATAGATAACTTTATGTTGTAGTGAGAGAAATTAATAAGTGGAGACATTATTTAATGTCTAGAGAATTTGGGTTGTACTCTAAAAATAATTCCTTATAGTATATTATGCAACAGCCAAAGCTAAACCAAAAGCATGCTAAATGGGTAGAATACCTACAAAGTTTCAATTTTGTGTTGAAACATATTAGTGGTCAAGCAAACAAAATTGTTGATGCTCTAAGTAGAAGGAGTTTGATTTTACAGGAAGGTCAAATTCAGGCCATGGGATTTGAACTTTTAAAGTAGATGTATGAACATGATGTAGAATTAAAGCGTAAGAAGTATGAAAAAATACAACAATTAGGCATAAGAGTAAATGGAAAAAATAAATTCTACAAGCTTGGATTATTATTAAAAAATCAACTTTGTATCCCTAAATGTGTCATGACGGAGAATTTGATTAAAGAGAATCATAGTGGAGGACTAGTTAGGCATTTTGGCAATGATAAGACTTATGAACACCTCAAACATTTTTATTTTTTGCTAAATATGAGGATTGACATTCATAAATTTGTAAATAAGTGTATAAACTATTAATATACAAAAGGGAAGAGTCAAAACACAAGTTTGTACACTCCCTTACCAGTCCCAAACAACCCTTGGGAGTCGGTAAACATCGGTTTTGTGTTTGGCTTACTAAAGACATGAAAAGGTAATGGATCATATTTGTATTGGTTGATAGGTTTTCAAATATGGATCATTTTATTCCCTATTTTAAAACTAATGATGCTACAAATGTTGCTAATTTATTTTTCAAAGAAGTGGTAAGATTGCATGGTTTACCCAAGAGCATTGTCTTAGACAAAGACACTAGATTCTTGGGATACTTTTGGAGAACCTTATGGAAGAATTTGGGTGTAACATTGAGTTATATCTTAGCCTACTATCCAAATACTGATGGGCAGACCATGGTTGCCAACTGAAGTTTGGGGAATATTTTGAGAAGCTAAGTTGGAGGGAATCCCAAACAATGGGACCATATACTTGCTCGGGTGGGATTTTCCTACAATGACTCTCCTAATAGAAGTATAGGGATGGGACCTTTCCAAATTATGTATGGTATGCATCTGAGGGGATTTCATGAACTTAGGGACACTTGAAAAGACAAAAAGAGAAGTGCAAAGGGTGAATAATTTGTTACAACTATTAGAAAATTATATATTACAGAGAAATGCAACACATAAAATATGCGGAAAACACAAGCACACAATACACATAAAACCAGAGAGACACAGATATACGTGGTTCACCCAGTTTGGGCTACGTCCACCCCGAACAGCCAGTCCTTCCTTTCTATTATCCAACAAAATGAAGAGACACAACCTACAACAAATCCGCTGTAATATCCTCTGTTCTCTCTCACAGTCTCTCTCTATGCTTCTTGCTCTAAGAATATACATACAATACACAGCCACAATACAATACCCTCATACAAGCAAGGGGTTGCCTTCTAGGGCAAAAAACCTAAACTAAACATAACTTCTACCCTTAGATCATCCACCTAATGAACGGCTCAGATTGACTAGAAATTACTATACTTTTACAAGGAAATTTTACATCTGTTTTTAGCTTTGAGGGCGCTGCCCCCGAAACCCCCCTGCTTGGACCCCCCCTGGACCCCCTAGGCAACGATTAATTACGGGCTGCGCTGCCACCCCCATTAAGGTACAGGAGTCCAACGCTGTGATACAAAATAAACAAGATAACAAGGCTCCACACCCAACAACAACTATGCATGAGCTACATGCGAAAGTGAAGAAAAATATACAAGAAATAATTCCTAAGTACAAAGACAAAGATGATTTAAATAAAAGAGAGGTGAATTTGGAATTAGGATATTTGGTGTTAGCTCATCTCAAGGAGAGATTTCTGAAAGGAGAATGTAACAAATTGAAGCTGAAGAAGATAAGACATTGTAGGATCAAGAGTAGTTTTTTAGCTAATGCATATGAGATTGAATTTCCAATAGGAGTAGACATATCTCCGAGATTTAATATGCCAGATTTGTATCCCTCTCATGCCAACGATGTAGGATAGTCAATAGGTAACAATGAGAAGGAACATGGGATTAAATGGAAGGAGTATTTACCAACAACAAAGCCTTTAGAACCTTAGAGGATTTTAGACAAAAGAGTGAGCAAGAAAACCATGGGAAAAGAGTGTTTTGAATAATTGGTCAAATGGAAGGATCATCTAGTTGAAGATGAAACTTGGATGATTGCCACAATGATACAAAAAAGTGTTTGTACTATTGAAGACCTCATGGAAAAGAGTCCATGAATATTTGGTCCCTTGGGAGTATGATGCATGGGCATACTTTAGAACTACACATTTTGTTTTTATAAAGTTGATATTGATCCAATGAGAGTTGGTTCCCATGAATTCAGAAAGTGGAATTTTATGGGTATGAATAAAGAAATATGACCTCTTTCGAATCATACAAACAATTAACTTATTTTGAATAAGGATGGATGGATTATGCTATATTTGGGTAGTAGACCCTATTTCCATCTAGATAGGTAAAATATGCTTATATATGTTTGAAAATATTGGTGGAAAAACTATTTTTGAAATCACTGTAGATGGGGAATGAATGTATTGAAATGTAGCCTAGTTTTTAGTGATTTTTTTGTTATATTGTCTGTGTAATATTTACATTTTGTAGAAGATAAATAAATGAAAATACCTTTGTGTTATCTGTGGTAGAAAATGTATTAAATACCCTACTTTATTGATTAAAATTGAGAGTGATTTCATCTTTGTGTGTAACTAAAGGAGAAAGTATATTTCATAGGGAATTTCCACAATTTGAGTTGTAGTGTGATTAATTGCTAACCATAGGAATGAATTGATATTTTTCCATTGTTCCAATGTAACACCTGTTGTAACCCTAAGTTGTAAAAATGTTTCTATAGTAAAGGGTTTCCAGATTTATGTTGTGTCATTGAATATAGAAAATGAACGGTACAAATTTGTTGAATATTATATTTTTAGTAAAACCACACAATTAAATATCCAATGTTGGATTTGAATATATCAATGATGGTCTAATGTTTTTGGAATTGAGCACTTGTGTTGCATGTTGGAAGAATACAATATTTTTCTTGCAGCAATGTTATCCATTATCCTAGTGATTTCCAAATGTGTGGTGTTAAGTGTGGAATGAACCTTCAGGGCACAATCCTAAGAGTTGGAACAATTGGAATTTCAAAATGGATTCAACTAAAATGATGATTATTTTTTTATTTCACTTGTTCCAAAACTCAGAAAAAAAATCAGGAAAATAGTAACACTACCCATTATTACAGTCATTAATTTTTTGAAATATCCACCCACCTACATTCATTTTCTACTTAATCAAGGCAAGATCCCAACCTATAATTTGACAAATAAAACTATGCTATGAACCCTACTCATGAAATAGAAGAAAAGATAGATCAACGACTTAGAAATCAACCTATTCAAGGGAGAAGCCTCCTTTACATTATATAAATGAAAAATTCTTGGATGATTCAAATGAAAAAACCCCCAATTTATATATAGTAGTCAAAGGGGTCATAATATAATCCTAGCCGACATAACAATAATAATTTAAGGGCACAAAAATAACCATAATGGGCTTCTATGGGGCACAATAATAACAATATGGGGACTACATGGGCACAATGATAACAATAAGGGGGCTGCACTAATAGTAATAAGGGGCTACAATGGTATTATGGGGAAATAACATGCCCCTCTCCTTCAAACAATTGTTGTCCTCAACACTTCAGTAGTTATGGATGTTTTTTTACAAAATTCTCATCCCCCCATATCAAATCTTCAGCAGTAAGCTGTTCCACTTGATGAAATACTCTGAAATTGATCGATTTCATAGTTTTTGAGTTCTTATTTCCATGAATTCTTCAGGTTCCAATATGATTTTTCCTTCCTCTTAAATTTATGGAAATATTGTTTGAACTGGGAGTTTGTCACCTATAACCTTCTTTAAGCATGAAACATGGAAAACTGGGTGCACTCGTGAAGATGTAGGGAGATCCAATTTGTATTCCATAGCAACAATATTTTGCAACACCTTGTAAGGACCATAATACTTTGGTGATAATTTATTATCCTTCTTAGCTTGTTTGAGGGACATTTCCTTGTGTGGTTGTAGCCGTAAAAATACCCAGTCGCCTACATCAAAATTTCTTTCGTTGCGATGTTGATCTTCCCGTTGTTTCATTAAATTATGTGCCAAAGTGAGGTTATCATTTAAGAGTTGGATAATTTGATTTTGATGCTCGATGTGATATTCCACTGCTTGAACCTTAGAATTCTATTAAAGATGATGTGATGGACGGTGGATGATATCCATAAAGTGCCATAAATGGGGTCATTTTTGATGTAGTATGGAAAGAAGTGTTATACCACCATTCAACCAGAGGTAACCACTTGACCCATTGTATTTGTTTATTAGATACAAAGCAACAAAGATATCCTTCCAAAAATTTGTTCACTATCTCATTTTTCCCATCAGATTAAGGATGATATGATGAGCTATGAGCTATTTGAGTACTTAAAAAGGAAAATAATTTCGTCCAAAAATTTTCTGTAAAAATGGGATCCTTGTCACTTACAATAATCTTTGGGTTTCCATGTAGCTTTTTAATTGTTTCCATAAATGCAGTAGCAATTGTACTGGCTTTAAATGGATGAGATAAAGCACAAAAGTGTGCATACTTGGTAAGTCTATTAACTACCACCATGATGACAATGTTTCCTTTGGAATTGGGTAAACCTGTGATAAAGTCTTTTGAAACCTCCTCCCAACGTTGAATTGGAATGGATAAAGGTTGTAACAGACCCAAGGTCTTAATTGTCTCAACTTTATTTGGTTGGAAAACCAAACATTCCACCAAAAAATTTTGAATTTCAGATTTAAGGCCATCCCAAAAAATTTCCTTCTTGACCCTGTGGTATGTTTTTAACAACATTGAGTGCCCTCCTAAGGGAGAGGTGTGTAGTTTCGAAAGGATATTTTGTTTGGGTTGCGAAATATTACAAAGATATAAGTGATCTTTGTACCATAATGAATAATTTTTCCAGTTAAATGTTTCATATGGATTGGGATCATGCTGCAAATTTTGATTGAGTGTCCACACCTCTTCATCATTCTTCCATTCATCCCTTGCTTCAGTTATCCACTCAGGTTGGATAATAGAAATGACACAAAACAATGTTTCCACATCCTCATCCTTTCTTGAGAGTGCATCTGCAACAACATTTTGCTTCCCTTTTTTTTTATATATTTTCAATGTCATAACCCAACATATTTGTGACCCATTTTTTCTACTTTTCCGAAGATAATCCTTGTTCCAAAAAGTATTTAAGAATATCATGATCTTTTTTTACCTTGAAGTTTCTTCCCATTAGGTAAGGTCGCCATTGCTTTAGTGCATGTAGTATTGCCAATATTTCCTTCTCATAAATAGGTTTATGTAAATACTTTCCTTTTATTGGACGATTTTCAACATTGATGGGTCTTCCTTCTTGCATTAAAACAACACCAATTCCATTTCCCGATGCATCACATTCCACAATAAACGTTTTTTGAAGTTTGGCATAGCTAAGATCGGTGCTTGGCACTTTGCCTCTTTAAGATGTTCAAAGGCCTTAGTTGCTTCTAGAGTCCAATAAAATGCATATTTCTTTAGTAATTATGTTAGAGGTGCCAATATTTGTTGAAGTTTGCAACAAGAAACAGTGAAATTGGCATCTGGAAACAACATCCTTGATCCTAGTGAAAATTAAGTACTTACACTAGGTGGGGCCCACACAGGCTATTTTTAGGTGGATGTCTATTTATAGATGCATGAGAAAATTCTATTTATATATGAGGTATATTTATACATGTATGTGCAAGTTATATTTATAGGTTTCATGTCTATTTATAGATGCATGTCATCTATTATTATCCCTTAATATTAGTTGGACAATAAACAATAATCTATTCTCAATGAGCACTTGGAAATAGTTAACTGAAGTGGAAAATCAGTTAGCTGTAGGAATTTCAAGTTGAGTGGTTGGCTGGTGGGACATGCATGTTGACTTGAGTTGTAACAGAGTTGGAAGTGCAGTTATGAAAGTTATAAAGCAGTTAAACTCAGTTGTGCTAGTTGTAACTGAAGACACACTAGTGAGAGATCAAGTGAATTAATTATTAATTAATTCACAATTAGTGGCATCACATGAAATTGAAGATTTAATACTATTGACTGCATGCATGTCAGATCCAGTGGAGACCCAGTTGAGTTCTAGGTGAAACGGCAGATAACTATCAGTTGTGACATTATTTAGTTGGACACATGAAACCACACAAAAATTGTATGTGCCTATGAGTATTGCGCAGTAAAGGCAGGAAAGAAGCATTAATTCAGAGGTTATTTACCATCAAGGATTGTGCAATGGAGGCAGGTTGTCTGGAGATAGTAAATTGGCTAAGGAACTTGCCAATTTTTGCATGATAATGTGAGACAGTTAGTTCATGCACTGAGAGCTATTGGATTGGAGCTTTGTATGTAATTGTTTCATGATCCATGATATAATACATAATAGAATATAGTGGGGTTTTTAGCTTTATGCTTTCCCGGTAAATTATCTGTGTTATGTGTGATTGATCTTTCTTCATGATATTGTGATTGGCGATTCTGTTTCAAATTCTGCAAAGATTTTGTAGAAGCGATTCTGTATTTAACAGTGGCATATAATTGTTAGATTAGGAGAATCCAAGATATACATGCATATTTTATAATTTCTACATGGTATCGGAGCACATGAAATTGCAATTTTGAAGCAGGAGCTGAGTTTGTTGGTGGAAAGAATTCGAATTTGCAGAAAGACTTTCTTGGCGCTACAGCTGATTCAAGATCGAAATGGATTTCAATGGCTTGAGGTTAGAGTATGCACTAGAGGGTAGCTTGAACTACATTTCTTGGAAGGACAAGATGGAGGTAGTACTTGAAGACAATGGCTTGAAGGAATTCATTGAAAAAGATGTTCCTAAGCGAGATGCTACAGATGCTGCAAATCTTGATGCACGGTGAAAGAAAGTGGCAAAGGTGAGGAGGATTCTATTGGAGGGAGTACAAGACCAAATTATCTCAAGCCTCCATGGGAAAGACACACCATATGCTATATGGAAGGCTTTGATGGATCTATTCCAAAGCAGCAATGATTATAGGAAATTGGCGCTCAAAGATAAATTCAGGACGATCAAGATGGAAAAGAATGACACTATTCTGGTATAATTTTAACAAAGTTTGTCCAATGTAGGGATGGGCTTGGGAGTGTAGGAATAACGGTTGCTGATGATGATTTGGTGAGTTTGGCTCTCTTGGGACTTCCTAAAAGTTGGAAAAGTTATGAAGACTCTGTCAACGGACGGGAAATTTTTTTGGATTGGGAACGACTGTGGGCGGATCTGGTGCAGGAGGAGTTCAAGCGAAACACTAGAGATGGCTCTTCATCAAAGCATGATGATGGAGAGGATTGTGCTTTTTTTTCCAAGGTGAAGAAGGGGAAGGGGAAGAAATTCCATTCTAAATCTGAGGCTGGTGAAGATGGAAAGAAGCACAACATGTCCAAAGTGAAGTGTTTTCACTGTCACGAGC
This sequence comes from Pinus albicaulis, assembly GCA_034641835.2. Lineage (NCBI taxonomy): Eukaryota > Viridiplantae > Streptophyta > Pinopsida > Pinales > Pinaceae > Pinus > Pinus albicaulis. The sequence goes on from CM076570.1 coordinate 1,146,378,077, forward strand.
ATGGAAATATTGCCACAAATTGTCCACAAAAGAAGAAGAACCAGATGGTTGTTGGAGCTATAGCTGTTGAGGCTCTTGCCTCACAATTTGAGCTTGAATTCTCACTTATTGCATGCATGGTGTCAAGTGCAATGAGTTTGATGTGGTACTTGGATAGTGGTGCATCTTTCCACATGACGGGAGACAGAGAAATTTTTAGTAGCTTGGAGGAGAAGGACCTACAGATGCATTTCGAAATGGGTGATGACAAAAGGTATAGTGCTACTGGGAATGGTATTGTTGCTTTCCAAAGGAATCTAGGTAAACCCTTCTTTTTAAAAGATATAATGCATGTACCAGGCTTAATGAAAAAATTAGTTTCAGTTGCAATGTTGGAAGATAAAGGCTATGATGTGGTCTTTAGTGAAGGTAAAGCCTTACTTCAGCATAAATCCACAAATCAAGTCAAGAAGATTGGGATTCATGTGAAGAATCTCTATAGAATTGATGTAGATGAGATTTCTACAGAGCTTCCAACCATGGGGAAGTGTGAGAAATCCATGCAATTGACCCTTGAGAGGGAGCTGGATTTGCATGCAGGTAAGAGTGAACCTTAGGATGTGGAGTAGCCACAAGATGAGGATCATGGAGTGGGATAAACCACTCATGTAGAGAAATTTTGAGCCATATGGGCAGAGGGAGTGCATGCATCTATACCACCAGGTGAGAGGTGGGGCGACATGCATGAATAATCCCAAGAATAAATTTATGGGCAGGATTCACTGAGATGGTGTGGATCTCATGAATCGAACCTAGCTATGATTAGCCCACAGAGTAGCAGTAGCAGGATCAGTTGGATTGATGCAGTTAGATGTCATGAGGACATGAAATCAAAGTGACAGTGTCGGATACTGGAGCACAGATCAGAGTTGGTAGCAAGTGCAGAGTGCATAGATGCAAGTGTCAACAGCGTAGTGGTTCCTGAAGACATGTGCAGTAGCTAAGAAAAAGTCATAAGACATTGATGACAGATGCATTATACTGATTCTATTGTTTGGAGGCTATTTAGTTTCGGAAGTGTTGCATGCAAAGGTTGCATGTGCGAGAAACACTAGATAAGTGTTGCATGAAAATGTTGCATGGCGCATGCATGGAGTTGCATGTCGCATGCAAGGACATTCATTTCTTGTTGAGAGGGATTGTTGAAGTTTGCAACAAGAAATAGTGAAATTGGCATCCAGAAACAACATCCTTGATCTTAGTGAAAATTAAGCACCTACACTAGGTGGGGCCCACACAGGCTATTTTTAGGTGGATGTCAATTTATAGATGCATGAGAAAATTATATTTATATATGAGGTTTATTTATAGATGTATGTGCAAGTTCTATTTATAGATTGCATGCCTATTTATAGATGCATGTCAGATATTATTATCCCTTATTATTAGTTGGACAATAAACAATAATATATTCTCAATGAGCACTTGGAATAGTTAACTGAAGTGGAAAATCAGTTAGCTATCGAAATTTCGATTTGAGTGATTGGTTGGCGAGACATGTAGGTTGACTTGAGTTGTAACAGAGTTATTCTAGTTGTAACAGAGTTGGAAGTGAAGTTATGAAAGTTGTAAAGTAGGTAAACTCAATTGTGCTAGCTGTAACTGAAGATACACTAGTGAGAGATCAAGTGAAATAATTATTAATTAATTCACAATCAGTGGCCTCACATGAAACTAAAGATTTAATACTATTAACTGCATACATGTCAGATCCAATGGACCCAGTTGAGTTCTAGGTGAAAGGGCAGATAACTATTAGTTGTGACATGATCTAGTTGCAAACAGGCAACCACACACACATTGGATATGCCTATGAGGATTGCGCAGTCAAGGCAGGCAAGAAGCATTCATTCAGAGGTTCTTTACCATTAGGGATTGCGCAGTGGAGGCACACTGTCTAGAGACAGTAAATCGGCTAAGGAACTTGCCAATTTTTGTATGACAGTGTGAGACAGTTAGCTCATGTACTGAGAGCTCTTGGATTGGAGCTTTGTATGTAATTGTTTCATGATCCCTGATATAATACATAATAGAATATAGTGGGGTTTTTAGCTTTATGCTTTCCCAGTAAATTATCTGTGTTATGTGTGATTGATCTTTCTTCATAATATTGTGATTGGTGATTGTGTTTCAAATTCTGCAAAGATTTTGTAGAAGCGATTATGTATTTAATAGTGGCATATAAATGTTATATTGGGAGAATCCAAGATATACATGCATATTGTATAATTTGTACAATATTCTCCCATAATTCTTAACAAACTTGCGATAATACCTTGTTAACCCCAACAATCCTCGAAGATGCTTTATGTTTGTGGGGATTTTCATTCCTTAATGGATTTAATTTTGTTAGGATCTACCTTAACACCCTCATGAGATACAATATGACCCAAATATTCCCCCTCTTGTACTCTATTATCACTCTGTAATTTCTCAAGGCTAAAGAAAGAAATCATCGAGGTAACCACAAACCTACTTTGGAGTTCAGGATCCCTCCTAAAATCAGAGAGGGCTCTCTCTGTATGATTTAGCTTTATTTGAAATAGATATTAGGCTAGTTAATAAGTACAAAGTTGGTTTTTTGAATTGGTTTGTTTGGAAATGCAGAGGAAGTCCATTGGGCAATAGAGTAAAAAAGGCTTGGGTGATCAATTTGCAGAAGTATCAAGTTTAAGTGAAACAGGGCAAGGTAGACATTACTATTGGATCCTTTAGATTTGGATGAAATGTAATAAAAGAAGAAGGGAGACTTAATCAAAACTAGGGAGAATTTAAGAATTCCCTAATCTAGATATAAGAATAGAGGTTCAATCGAAACTAAGGAGCAATGAAGAATTCCCTAATCTGGATATCAAAAGAAAACATGTAAACTATAAGAGTGTATGATCTCAACATATTCTGCAGTAATAATCCTGTTAAACAATTCAGAATTAAGAAAACAATAAGATGGAAATAAAGGAAAGCACATATACAGTGAGAAAACTTCACCAATGGATATGTCACATGAATCCTGAAACAACTACTCTTTTATTAATGCAAATAGTCATTTAAACTCAGTGAATTGCATCACACTGAATGGTGAATTTCTTGGTTACAAATCCCAACCAACACCCATAATACTTCAAATGATGAAGTATATATAGAGAAATATTACAAACTGATTACAATAAATGTTGTCTCTAACAGATAGGAAATTTTTAGACTATAGATGAACTAAAAAGCTCTAACTGCTGCAGATTAATAGTTCAAGTGGAATGTGCTGTGCAAATGTTGTTGCTGTGGAAGTGGGAGCATGTAAGATATGGACCCAAATTTGTGGATGTGTTGGTAGATGAACTAGCAGATGCAGATGTATCTCTCTTTCTCTTAGTAATTCACTCAACTGCTTGCTGATCCTCTGACTGCCCTGCTATTTTATTGTCCATTAGTGTCACAAAATATTTTGGAAAATATATAATAATATATGTATTCGAGTAATATTTCCAAAATATTTTAAATGAAGTTTACAATTAAATTTCTACAAAACCATTTGTTGTTTCCAATCCATGGTTTTGTTTTCTCTTTCCATGAATTCACAAAATCATGTGTAGTTTTGTTTCTATTATTCCTTCCTCTGTAAACTCATTTTATCTGCATGTAAATTCCTTTTACCCTTGTAGAATACCTGGATGGTTTTTCAAAAACATGTGTTGATTTGTATGGTTGGGAGAGGATTCTCACTTTACTCTTTTACTTTCACCTGTACATTAATTTCATATGAAAATTTCCCTTTTCTTTTCTCTGATAATTTCATGGCATCCGTGAATTTTATTTCATGTGTAGATGTAAAACAATTTTACCTTTGAATCTCATTCCACAACCTTAGTCTCATATTTCGTGTAGCTATATAATTTTACCTCAAGTATGGTTTCACCCATAGCTCTGAAATATTACCGCATTCTCACATCTATGTATTCCACTTGAAATTAATCCACCCTACATTCCCGCCACAATTTCATAAGATTTAAAATCAAAACAGCTAATGGTTTTTGCATGGGGAGCAAGTAGTATGTGGTATTTGGAGAGGCATTGCGATAGAATGTGGGAGTGACAGCTTGTAAGACCCGGTAAAAATAAAACTGCCCATTTCGCACTCATTTTTGGTGTTAAATTTCGGATGAGATAGGATGCGAAAAAGAATTTTAACTGTTAATTTTTTCCCACGAATCTCGAGGAAAATAAAATGAAGGGGGTTTAATCCTTAATGCAGGGTGGGAGATAAGTTGACTTTGTAGGGGGAAGAGGTAGTATAGGTTTGCGGGGAGATATTAATATAAAGTAAAAAATATATATTAAACAGGTTTTTGCAAATATAAAGAAACTCATGGAATTTTGGGAAAAAATTAATATAAAGTCAAAAACTTTATATTAATAGGGTTTTGTGAAGTTAGGGGTAAAAAAGGGATTTAATTAGTATAAACTTTTGGATAGTTTATACTTAGGATATAATTTTTCTCTGCTCTCCTTCTTTATTAAGACTTTGGAGTTCTTAATCTGAGATAGGCATAATGATGCTTTTAGCCAGGTTTGCACCTACCCATTGCTTTTCGTTTCTAATATGGGAATCATTTGCATAAATTCAAAGTATGCACAATATTACATGGTAAAATGATAGCCAATTCAAAATTATGATTCCCTATAATTATAGGACCCTAACATACTCCAAAGAAAAATTTGGAGGTTTTTGCATATAGTTGTTTCTCCTCGAATAGTTTGAGAACCCTGTCAACATGATGAACATGATCGTTCTAAGACTTGTTGTAGATTAGTATATCATCAAAAAACACTAACAAATTTTTTCTAATGAAGGGTTCTAAAATTGAATTCATCCAACCTTGAAATGTGGAAGGTGCATTATTAAGGCCAAAAGACATGACAAAAAATTCATAATGACCCTCATGAGTTTTGAATGCTACTTTCAAAATTTCTTCATTCTTCATTCTAATTTGATGATATCAAGAACAAAGATCCATTTTGGTGAAGTAAATTTCTCCATGTAATTCAGCCAATAATTCATCAATGACGGGGATGGGAAATTTATCTTTAATAGTGAGCTTGTTGAGCTCCCTATAATCTAGACACATATGCCATGATCCATCCTTCTTCTGCACCAATACTACTAGAGCAGAGAAAAAACTTTGACTAGGTTGAATTATACCAGTCTCTAGCATTTCTGCAACCATACGTTCAATCTCACTCTTTTGAGCATAAAGATATATGTAAGGCCTGATATTTGGAGGAAAAATTCCTGGAATAAAATTAATAGCATGATTATGATAACGAATAGGTGGGAGTCCTTTGGGAGTCTCAAACACCTTGGAATGATTGTCCAAGACTTTTTGGAGATATGGAGAAATATATTATTTTGACGTTTGAACCTTTAGTGAGCATAATTGTGTAATTACACCTCATTGTTCTTTATTTAGAAGCTTTGTCATGACATTAGAGTGTATAATATTTCTCAGCTTCCACGCGACATCCTATAAGTCAAATTCCTTTCCTTCCGAAACAAATTTCTTGAAAATTTCTTGAAAATTAAAAGCTACCGTCCCCAAAGATTGTAACCATTGTACTCCTAGTATAACATCAGCACCACCCATTGGAATGGAGAGCATTGGAATATTCAATGCATATTCCCCCATTGTTAGATTGATATTATGGCAATTTCCAGAGCAATTTATAGCTCCTCCATTTACAACCATCACTTGACACTTTGGTGTTGGGTATAGGAAGAAATTCAATTCCTTGGCTACCTTACAATGAATAAAAATATGGGTACTACCCGGATCAATAAGAAATATTACATTTTTCTTCTTGATATGTCCTTCTATCTTGAGATTTTGAGGAGTGGTAATTCATGCCAATGAATTAAAGGATATGGTTGGATTCATTTCTTCTTCCTCTAGGGTTGGTTCCTGGTGTATATCCTTTCTTTTGAAGTTTGTTGTTCCTTTTCTTCCTCCTCTTCACAATCTATTCAAAATAATTTCTTCTCTACAAACTTATGACCTTTAGTGTATTTGCTATCAGAACTATAGAAAATTCCTTTTTCTCTTTTTTATTCTAATTGTTGTGGTGTCAACCTTGTAGGTTGTGGAATTCTAGGAGTAGCAACACTTCCATATTTATAGTTTTAAGTGGTAGGCTTCCTTGTTGCCATAATTTTGATTTCAATTTTTCTTTCCAACCTGAATGCCTTATCTAATGTATCAGTTTCCCAAAGGAGAACCTCATGTTGGATGTTATCCTTTAGAGTTCCTATGAAGACATTAATCCTATGTTCCTCTGGAATATTATTTACATTTATATTCAATTTTTGGAAGTCCTCAATGTGCTCCCTCATTGAACCCTTTTGTTTGAGATTTATCAGTTGGCTAAAGAAGGCGTTTCTCCTTGTATCCTCATAATGCGCTATCATTTCCTCCGTAAAAATTGACCAAGTGACGAGTGGTTTACGAGAAAAAATCCATCGATACCATACAAACTGATTTTGTTCTAAATATAAAGTTGCAATGCATATCTTTTATGTGCTTTTCACATTATGGAGCTCAAAGTATTGCTTCATTTGTAGTATCCATGTTATCATATCCTTTCCATCAAAATTCCTCATATATAACTTTGGAATATGGTGGGTCTTAAATCCAATATTAGAGTCTATGAAATCATGCTTAACATTTTTTTTTCTCATCATGAGTTTCCTCTACTACCTTTTCGGCATTAGGAAGCTTTTCTTGTAGCAATTTTGCCAAACCTTCCTTCAAGCCTTCCATGTCTTTCTTAAAATCTTCCATGTTACCTTCTATACCATCAATATTAGCTTCTATTCCTTTTGTTCCATCCTTCAGCCCATACATATTAGCTTCCATGTCTGCTTTTAAATCATCTATGTTACCTTTTAGTTCACTTTTGGTTGTTCTATGTGAGAGCGAAATTTGTTGCACTTGGTCTCGCAATTTTGATATATCATGCTACAATTCTTCCTCTTAATGTGTCATATTAGATTTTTCTGAGGGCTTAATGGGTGTAGAATTATTTTTTTGTAGGAATTTTAGAACTCAATACTGATATCTATGCTTCAATATTCCCTTGGAATCACTTCAAACTGATTTTTCAATCTTGAAACCGTTGTAACTCTGTAATTTCAGATATCCAAGATCTTAACTTCAGTCCTGTAGTAGCCCTCTAATTCTTTTTTCCAATCCCATAGGTCAAATTTGATTTTAATTCTTGAAGATAAAGCTATGCCCAATCTCCCATAATGACCTACGTATGGACTTGTTGAGTAGAGCGAACTTGTATGACATGCCACATATCATTGTTTCGTCATTCGACTCTAAAATCGATATACAAGAAACTAAATTTTGTGCACTTTCAGCCACTGTTTACAGAATTTGAATCACATGGATGAAACGAAAGTTATGACAAGTTTCCCTCAGTCACCTGTTTGAGATGAAATTATGGAGCCTGCAAAAACCCTAACTTCCATAGATCATATCTCCGAAAATATTGTGAAACAAACTCTGAAATTTGGGCATGAGGTTTATCAAGATTTATGCTCAAATGGTTTTTATTTTCATCTTCTGAAACTTCGTAGAAACAAAGTTATATCAAAAATTCCACGATGAATTTTTTGCAGCAGTGAAACCCTAGAATCCAAAGCTCTGATACCAAATGTTATGAACCCAGCTCACAAAATAGAAGAAAAGGTAGATCAACGACTTAGAAATCAACCTCTTCGAGGGGTAAACCTCCTTTACATTACATAAATGAACAATTCTTGGATGATTCAAATGAAAAAACCTCATCTATATATATATATATACGAGTCTAAGGGGTCATAATATAATCCTAGCCGACATAACAATAATAATGTAAGGGCACAAAACTAACCATAGTGGGCTTCTATGGGGCACAATAATAAAATTATGGGGACTAGATGGGCACAAAAATAACAATAAGGGGGCTACACTAACAATAATAAGGGGCCACACTAGTATTATGGGGACCTAACAAACTATCTTTCAGATCCACCTTTAAATTATGAGTACACTATTTTCATCCAATTTTTCTGAATTGTACCCAAAGCCAACATTTTAGAACACGACATTGGTGCATTACATTTCATTAGTGAAATGATTTGGACAAATTATACTTTGGTAGCATGGAATATAGGATCGATTGAAGAGTTTTGGCATAAACGGGGACAATGCATCCCAAAAGATCCTCAAAACCCTATATTCACTATACCATCAAAAGTTCTAGAGGATCACATAATAAATATACGAGATATTTATTTTATCTAAAAATTTATACGTATATAGACTACTGAGAAAGATATGGAAATATGGATAAAAGGTAAATGGCAACCCAAAGGAGAAGTTGATTTGAGACTAGGTGCTAAAGGGTTTTTCAGAGTAATATTTTCAAATATTGAGGACAAGGGCTGGATTTTTGAAGGAGAGCCATATTTATTTAACAATGCTGGAATTTACATTAGACACTGAGAATCTTGTTTCAACCCTAACAAGGAAGGGTTTACAGAAGCACTGATATGGGTCAAATTCTATTCACTCCATGTGGATTTTTGGATACTGGAAATCCTGGAAGGAATTAACTATGCATTGGGGAAATTTTTTAAACTATCAGAGGTCACCAAAAGAGGGTGAAATATGTCTTATGCCAGATTTTTTGTATATATGAACATATCCCAACTCCTCCTAGATTTTATTGAGCTAAACTATCAAGGAGAAATATGGAAACGACCCCTTGATTATGAACACGTGTCTTTTTGATGTGTATATGTCACGAACATGGTCACCTTATCATATAATTTCCACAGAAGAGGAAGGAACAACCAGTTGGAAATTTTCCTCTTTTAGATGGTTTTACTAGAGTCCAAACTAGAAGGTGAAATCATATGAATCGAGGGTCTAGCACAACCAAGGTTATGGGGGAGAATAATTCTTTCTCTGCTCTTGAAGACATGGAGAAAGATATCCTAACAGGGGAGGACATCCAAATGGAAACATCTATGGAGGAACCATCCAAGGAAAAAAATGTGAATAAACATAAAAAGGAGGGTGAGGATTTATCTCAGACAAATTTTGACCTCTACACCTTTCCAAGTTTTGAGGAAGTGGCCCCAAAGCTAACTAAGAAGGATGAAAACCTCTCAGACAAGGAAAAAACTTTAGTATAAATGGTTAATTATTGGGATTACAAGGACCTTGTAGAACTGAGTTTAGTGAACAAGGATGCATATGAAAATGCATACCTATGATGGAAAACAAAAATATGGGATCTACTCACTGAGAAGATAGCTCAAGCCTTTAAAACATTTAGGGAAAAAGGGAAAGAAATTTTAAACAAGGAATCCAAGAAGAAAGCAAGAAAGACAAAGAACCAAGTCATACAACAGAATAAGCCCACTTACGTGAATTTAGATTAGTCTCCTACTGCGGTGGATAACCCACATCCTTTCATTAATATTCCCGCATGAAAATTATTTCATGGAAAATTAGAGGGCTCAATAGCAAGGGTAAAAATGATACCTTATAGAATGCATTAAAGCTGAAATTCCAGCCATTGTTGTATTAAAATAAACTAAATTAATAGGGGAAAAATATCTAAAATTGTAGGTTCCTTTTTGATAGGATGTGAAACAACGTCTTTAGATGCAAAAGTAATTCTGGGGGACTAGCCTTGTGGTGGAACCCTAAGTTAATTTTTTTCTCGAATTTGTGGGAAAATGCACACATCCTTACAAGGTGTTTTAGATATATTGACACTTCAGATAATGTCTATCTAACTACGGTTTACGGTCTGACAATTATCAAAGGGAAACTTTGTTTTTGCAACAACTTCAGGATACTAAAAACCTTATAGGAAATTCGTTATGGGTGATATGATGCGATTTCAACATAGTTCGCATGCTCAAAGAGAAAAAAGGAGGCACACGTCGCCTGAAACCAATCTAAGAAGTTTTTAATGATACCATAGAAGCTTTACACTTGGTGGATGTTGAAGCAATCAACGACATATATGTTGAGAAATCAATGCTAGTAGAATTGGGGCTTGATTCCTCTTTCTTGATAATTACTTGTGAATTATTTTGGCCTCTTTTACTTCTTTATTAGATTATATTTCATCAATAAATTACCAAATTATATATGTATGAAGATAAAAAGAACAAGAGACATAAGATATAGGTGAATAGCTAGGGAAAAATACCAATGACAGGAAACCCCAATCAAACCTCTCCCTTCGGTAGATTCATAAGACAAGATGAGATAATCTAAGACTCTTTGACCTAGACACATACTTCCTCCAATCACCAAGTCAACCCTTCCTTTTTTCTTCATATGATAACCTTCCAGCAATAGCTTCGACCTAGAACTTCGATCCTGCAACAACAAATTTTTTACCTCCAGCAACAGAATTTCGAATTACAGTAAATTTTAGAATTTTGACCCCTGCAATTTCCTAGTAACTTCGCAAGTGTGAGAGATAAATGGCCCAAAAAGTTCGATCTTGTCTTTCTCTGCAATCCTTCTCTTTCTCCTGCAACTTCACACTTTTCTACTTATCCTTATTTTGTATCAAACTTGAGTGATTGTTTCTCCAAATGAATCAAACATCTCTTCTATATATAGGCTCTTATGTGGGTCTAATTTCCCTAATGTAGGCCGACTACATTAGGTAAGGTCCAACTTCGTGCAGAGGTGACAAATGACTTATTTGACTAAAAAATAACTATTTTTACATGATACAAATGCCAAAGGGTCTAATAAAACAGATAATGAATCTAATGATTCCAGATAAACCTAGAAGTCCTCAATGGGGACTTTGACCTAAAAAATAATGACCCAAGCATGAAACCATGCTTTAATAAACTATTTTAATAAATATAAAATTTATTTTGAAAGTTATACATATATGAACACTGAATGTAGTTACATTCTTCAACACTGCCTCTTAACTAGGGAAGTATTAATAATTACACAGATATACAAGTACATGGAAGATCTCAAAACACATGAACTACAAATAGTTTAGGCACACTCAGTGCCACAAACTATATTCCTAACCAGGAAACTCTATCCTCATGGGACTAATATGGACTAAAGATTTTAGCGACCATAGGTACCATCATGATACCTTAATATCCATCAACTCAGGGGTCTAGGTGCGTAATGCAAGGTTATAGCTCTATGACTAACACCACCCTCCCTCTTTGGGATCTAGACATCAGACACATGTAGTTGTCCTCCCGAGCATCAGAAAAATGTATATGATTCAAAAATTTTCATCAATTAAATCAGTAATATCAACTAAATAAAGAATGCTTCAAAGATATTCAAAATTCTTATTAGGAAGAGGTTTGGTTAACACATCATCTACCTATTCGCTGGTCGGAATATTTTGTAGCTTCCTGATCCCATCTTGTACCAAGATTCTTATTTAGTGGTACTTGCTGTTGATATGCTTCATCCTTGCATGTAACACATGATATTCAAACATCTTGATGCTACTTTGATTATCAAAATTTATCACAGTATGACTTAGAGGCTTCCCAAACAAATATGACAAAAGTTTCCATAACCATACAACTTCCTTTCCTACTTCATACGCAACAACATATTCTACTTCAGCACTACTTAAAGAAACATGATATTTATTTCTACTAATCCATGAAATCATAGAAGATCCCAAACTAAAACATCCACCTGTAGTGATCCTTCCATTAGTCTCACTGCCACCCCAATCAGAATATGTAAAACTTGTTAATTTGACTTCCTTGCTATCGTAGTTTAGACAATGTCGATGTATAGTGCCACATATATATCTTAATATATGCTTGAAATCTATCCAATGATCATGACGAGGCTCTAATTAAAATTGATTGAGAATTTTTACAACAAAACATATATTCGGTCTAATATTTACCAGATACATTAGTGAAACCACTAACTTACGATAGCTATTAGGATCTACGAGACTGGAGATAGATATTCTCAACTTCTAGAGATTGGTGATCATGGGAGTAGTCATGGGCTTGGAATCCATCATACCGAATTTATGAAATAAATTTATTATGTATTTTCCTTTCTCGAGATATATTTCCCCAGGTTTCTACCACACTTCCAAACCTAGGTAATAATGCATAAGTCCCATATCCTTCATCTCAAATTTGGCTGTCAAGATATTCTTTCATTCTTGTATCTTCCGCTCCACACCTGTAATAAATAAGTCATCCACATATATTATAATAATCACTAGCTCATTATCCACCACTTTGATGTAGAGGTTTGGATATGCAGTAGTTTTAATGAACCCAATTCTTAAGCTTTATGCATTCCATTCTTGCATATCATGCTCTAGGATCTTTCTTCAAGCCATATAGTGATTTCTTGAGTATGTGAACATGATTTTTATTGCTATTTATTTCAAATCCTTCGGGATTACATCCATTTGATGGATATTCCACCCCATTTTTAAAACCAACAATACCAAAGATATTATAGTAGTATATCTTGTAGTAGGTGAAAAGGTTTCTTCATAATCTATGCCTTCCTTTTGAGAGAAACCCCTTGCAACGAATCTAGGTTTGTATTTTTCTATGCTTCCATAAACAACGTGTTTGATTTTTTAAATCCATTTTGAAGTGACAATAGATTTGTCCCATGGTCTAGGAACGATTTCCAAAACCCCATTCTTCATGATGGATTGATATTCTTCCTGCATCACCTTCTTCCATTCTTCTGGATGAGAAAATTCTTCAAATGTAGTTGTTTCAACTTCTATTATTTTTTTCATATATGAAGCATATCTTGAACATATTTTTGGTATTTTTCTTTCTCTAAAAGTTCCTTTCACAAATCCATGTCCTTCAACATCTTCAAGGGTAGTTTTTAACCAATATGGCCTCTTCCTTGTGTCAGATATGATCACAGGTTGAATAAGATCACTTATTCCTTCTTCTTCTTCTTGAATTTTAGTATTTTTATCATGGTGCTCTTCTTCTTCTTCAAATAGTAGTATATCTCCTTCATAAAAATAAATAGTAATATCCTTGATATTTTGTAGGCACGATTTTCATCAAATATAACATCCCTGATTACTTTGATTTGTCTCCCTTACTCGATGTAGATTCTATATTATTTTGAATACAGATTATAGCCAATGACGATCCCTTTAATTCTTTTCGAGTATAACTTATTTCATTTTCCCTTTGGAATGTGGATATATGCAGGACATCCAAAGATTCGAAGATGGTCCACACACGGCTTCTTTCTTATGAACACTTCTTCAAGTGCCATATTCTCAAGAATTCTATGAGGAATTATATTTTGTATATATAATGTAGTAATTTATGCTCCTGCCCATAGAAATTTTGGTATATCTTAATAAAAAATCATTTTTTTATACATTCTTAGTGTCTTATTTTTCCTTTCTGCAAATCCATTATGCTCGTAATTGTAGGGAACAATGAGCTCCCTCTTAATTCCCGCTTATTTTCAATACACAATGATTTATTTTAGAGTGCATTCCCCACCATTGTCAAATCTCAAAGTCTATATTCTTCTTTCGGTTAAGATCTCCACTTCAGCTCTAAATTCCTTGAACTTTTCAAATACGTCATCCTTTTCTTGAGAAGGTAGAGCCATGTATTTCTAGAGTTATCATCAATGAAGGTCACATAATAAATATGACCTCAAAGTGATTTGTAAGACCTAGTTCCAAGCACATATGAATGAATGAGGTCCAATATTTCTTTAACCTTGTTTCATTCCTTGTAAATGGTTTCCTTGTATTATTTCCCCAAGCACATCCCTTAGACATTCCTTCATGATCTTCTCTAATATTGGGGATGCCATTTACCATTTGATTAAGATAGGGTATGAACTTATAATGCATATGTCCATATAATTTATGCCATAGTTTGATGGGATTGATCTCCATGTGAAATAAGGCTTGAGGATATGGTGTTATGACTCTATAAAAAATTCATGTATCCCAATAACCCTTGCTTGAATATTTTCCCCAAACTAGAACTTTACCATCTACAAAAGAAATTCTATCTCATTTTTATTTTAAACAAGAAATTGAAAGTAAATTATTTTTCAAACCTGGAACATAGATTATATTGTTGAGTTGTAGCTTTGCTGCATTTTCCAGCTTCAATGAAGATGATCCCATGCCTTTCACTGCATAACTATTGTTGTTACCCAACTCCACCGCATGAGAAGATGTTTCTTTTGATAGAGTGAATTTGTTTACTTTATCCTGTAATATTTCTTGATGCTCCACTATCAATGATCCATGCATTGCCATAATTGAGATAACTCGTGAGTGTAGCTAAGAAATATTTGTTTTTTAAATTATTAAATATGTTGTAGATGATTATTTTAATCCAACTTCCTACAATATTGAATCCCATTTTCAATTATCTTATCATAGAGGGAGTAACCTTTACTTTCAAGCGCGTGCACACAGCTCCGAGACTATGTAGGTTTACGAATGCTGCAAAGCCACAGCCACCACCATGGGTGAGCCTGGGGGTGGGGAGCCCTCTCCCACCCCTCCGTCCTCTTCTGAGGAAGCTTTTCGTCAACTGCTATCGCAGAAAGGGAAGGATCGAACCTCCCCTGATGCCCCGAAGTTCATAAAAAAACTGGAGGAAATTCTTGAAATCACACTACTAGAGGAACAACCGATAAAAATCGCCATAGCCCTGGCTGACAGAGGGTTGGTTGGGCAATTTATGGGTCGCTGGCCATCTTCAAAAATAACTGATGATTGGATTCAATGCAACTGGAGGCCCCAACTGAAGAACAATGTGATCTGTTATGCGGTCGGAAGAGGCTTTTTCATCTTCGAATTCACCACCAAAGATGATCACGATCTGGTATTAAGAAATGGTCCCTATTTCATGGGAAATCAAGGTCTGTATCTTAATAAATGGACCCTTGATTTCGATCCTTCAGTCGATGTCCCTAAGGAGGTCCCAGTCTGGGTCTGTCTCCCCAACCTCCCGATCCATTGCTAGATCTTTCACTCCCTGCAGAAGATTAGAAATGGGCTGGGCCGATTCATTGACAAAGAAGATAACAAGGCCAATACACCTGTGCAAGAATCTGTGTGGAAGTCGACTTAGAATCTGGCTTGCCTGAGGCGGTAAAATTTACAGTTGGAGATTGGCACCATTTCCAAAAGCTGGACTATGAGCAACTACCTTTCAAATGCAGAACCTGTCACGAGCATGGTCACTTCCAACAGAATTGTCCAAAAGCCCCAACAGGGGACAAGGCAGAAGAAGAAGGATGGAAAGAAATAAAAAAGGGCAAGGCTATCCCAAGGCCATCTGAGAAGAAAAATTCTGGGCCACTGGGGAAGCCTCAGTCTAAACAAAAGGCCAAAGAAGCTCCAAAAGTAGGCTCCTCCTCAGGTGAAAAGGTGGAAGCCATCGGGACGCAAGAGGAATCAGAAGACTTATCGAAGAAGGTGAAAGAAACTGGTGTAGAAACAATCATCCTCCTAGCAGACGATGTCCATGGAGGAAATGAAGGTAACGAAAAGCACATCAGTCTTGCCTCCGAATCTGAGGGAGAAAATGAAGAGAGAGACTCCGAATCAGACAGCTCGCAAGTTACCCCTATCAAGTCGGCCAGGGGTCAAAAATCCAAGAAAAAGTAGAGAGAGGAAAAAACTTATCTGGACGTACTCCAAGGCTCCCAGAAAACTCTCAAAGGAATGATGAATACAAGATCTGGGCGCAAAGGCTCCAAAAGGAGCCACAACCTCCCAAGCCAGTAAATAATGAAATACGTCTCCTGGAACTGCAGAGGATTAGGCAGCAGGATGAAAGAAGAAGCCCTGAAAGATATTGTGAAGATGTATTCGCCTGAAATCCTTCTCATCCAAGAGACAAAGATGGAGGATCTTTTCCTCCTCCAAGCTAGCAAAGCTTTCTGGAATAAAGGCCAAGGGAGAGCTGTTAGTGCTAGAGGTGCCTCTAGTGGGATTGCCTCCTTCTGGGACAGCTCCATTTATGACCTGATTTATGAAGAATGCAGCCCCCACTGGCTTTTCACTAAGCTCCTCCATAAAGATTCTGGCCAACAAGTAAGTATGTTCAATCTTTATGCTCCGGTCTTACCAGTTGAGAATTTTTTTTTTTTGGGACTCGCTTCAGTCCTATCTTTTATTGCACAATCCAGACAACATCATTATTGCAGGTGATCTGAATGTTACGCTAGCTGTAGAAGAGAAAAAGGGTGGCTCCCCGGTCAGGGACCCAGCTAGAGAATGGGTTGAAGACCTTATGTCGGGCTGGGATCTGGAGGATATCAAGCCCACATCTGGGAAATTCACCTGGTCGAACAAAAGGATTGGACCCAGCCATATTGCTGCTCATCTGGACAGATTCCTCGTCTAGACCTCTTTCTTGACATGCGGTCTAATGGCCACCTCTAAAATCTTGCCAAACTGCACTTCTGACCATAAACCCATCCTTCTTGAGCTCTCCCTGGATGGAAACCTTGGCCCCATTCCCTTTAGATTCAGTCCTCTGTGGCTTCAGCAAGATGGTTTCCAGGAGGTGGTCTCAGAGGCCTGGAACCGACAAGTTCAAGGTTCCCCATTCTTTGTGTGGGAAGAAAGATTGAGGGGTCTTAAAAGAGGGCTCAAGGAGTGGGCTAGAAGGTTGAAAACACCCTCCTCCAAAAGAAAGGAGGCCCTTGACAGCCTTGCTGTCCACCAATTATCTATGGAAAAAACCGTTGTAACTCAAGACCTCCTTCAAAAAGAAGTTGAACTGCAAAAAGACTCCCATAAAGCAAGTAGGGAAGAAGAAGAGTTCTGAAGACAGAAGTCCAGAAATCTCTGGTTACTCGCCGGAGACAAAAATACAAGCTACTTCCACAAGCAAGCTGAAGCACGTAAGAATTTCAAAACAGTTAATGAAATTCAACATCAAAACGCTATGGTTAAAGATTTTGAAGGCGTAAAGCGGGCAACCCACTCTTTCTTCAAAGATCTCTACTCTGCCCCTGAAGACCCTCCTATCGATCCTCATGCTTATCTGTTTGATCTAATTCCTCATAGTGTTCAAGAATCTGATAATTCTATGCTGACTGCTCTGATCAGCATGAATGAGCTTAAAAAAGCTTTGGATAGCATGGATCCGGATAAAGCTCCGGGCCCTGATGGGTTCACCGTAAGGTTTTATTTGTCCTGCTGGGCCACAATCAAAATCGATCTGCTGAGAATGGTCAGGAAATCGCAGTCTTGTGCCAAGATTGGAGGTAGCATCAACTCGGCCTTTCTTTCCTTGATCCCGAAAGCGAAAGGCGCCTCTGATTTTAGCAGATTCCGACCCATCTCTTTATGTAACACTAGTTATAAGCTGGTTACCAAAATAATAGCCAATCGCCTCAAAAAAATTATGCCGGTCATCATCCCTGAAAATCAAGGAGGATTCATCAAAGGGAGGAAGATTCTGGACAATATTGTGCTGGTGCAAGAAGCAGTTCACTCAAGCTGCCTTCGAAATGATAAAGGTATGGTGATTAAGCTCGATTTTGAAAACGCCTTTGATAGGGTGAGGCATGATTTCCTGTTTACTGTGATGAAGAAAATGGGCTTCTCATCAGCCATCATAAATTGGGTAAAAGCCAACATAGCCTCCCCTTGGATCGCGCCGTTGGTTAATGGTCGTTCTACTGATTTCTTCCAAGCCTCAAGGGGACTAAGACAAGGTTTCCCTTTGTCCCTGCCCCTTTACGCTATCCAAGCTTCAGTGCTCAGCTTCCAGCTAGACTTCAGTCAACAGACCCAAACTCTGCCAGGCCTTAGAATGGCTGACAATGTTAAAGACATAAACCATGCCCAGTTTGCTAATGACACTTTACTGCTTGGAGGAGCAAGCATAAATTCTGCAAGGTCCTTCAAGAAGGAGTTGGACATTTATAGGGAGGTCTCGGGTAGCAAGATAAACTATCTAAAAAGCACAATCTATGGCTGGAATTGCTCGTCTAAGGAAATGGCAGACATAACAAGGCTATTAGAAATGGAAGGATCCCAGACTTGGGAATCATTTAAATATCTTGGGATCCCAATCTTCAAGTCCAATCCTAAAGTAGCCCACTGGATGCCTCTGCTTGACAAGTTAAAACTCAGAATTCAAGCTTGGGGAGCCTCATGGTTGAATAATGTTGGGAAAGTTATCCTCATGAAATCTGTTCTCACAAGTCTGCCATTATATCAGCATTCCATTCTCCTTGCCCCTAAAACCTTTATAAGTAAAATGGACGGCCGTTTGAGAAGATTTCTGTGGGAAGGGGGGAAAAACAATGAAAGAAGGCTTCACTTAGTAAACTGGGACACTCTTAAGATGCCTTTATTGGAAGGAGGTCTACAACTGCGCGATCTGGATGCTCAAAATCTTGCTCTGGGCTCCAAGCTCCTTTGAAACATAGTCTCTGGGAAACCTAGTTGGAGTAAGAGAGTCCTATGGAAAAAATACTTTCATGGGCAGCGCCTGAGATGCTTGGATCATCCTCTAAGAACTTCCAAAGGTTCCCCTGTTTTCAAACTTTGCCTCAAAGCAATGGAGCACTTCAGCCACAAGCTGTACTGGATCCTAGGTAATGGGAACAAAATAAGAATCTGGGATGATTCGATTCTTGGTGATCAGCCTTTGAACCAGATGGAAGAACTCATAAATATAAAAGATTGGCTTTAGGCCTGCAATCTGAGAACCCTCTGGGACATATCCATTTGGACGGAGGATGCTAGGAGACTATGGGAAAGCTGGAATCTAGGGGAAGTCCCTCATTGGTTGGAGGGAGAAGCCTCGTTACTACTGGATTTTCTACAAGGAAAATCTCCATCAAAGGCTACTTCCAAAGACAAACGAGGGTGGGGCTCACTCTCAGGCTCATACTCAGCATCAGAAGGTTACAAAAGCAGGGTGGCTGTCCCAAATGTTCCTCCAGATCCAACTCAATGGAAATTTGTATGGTCCTTCCCCTCCCTCCCCAAAGTTGACTTCTTCTGCTGGATGTTAGCGCATAAAAGAATCCTCACTAGAGATAATCTGCGAAGATGTGGAATGGAAGGCCCCTCCAGGTGCCCCCTATGTGTTTTGGATGAAGAAACGACTGATCACCTATTGTTAAAGTGTCCCTTTGCTCATGAAGTATGGAAGGGTGTCCTGATGTTAGGATCTGACAAATTAGAGCTCCCTGAAAATATGCCAAATCTCCTTTTTAATTGGACCAATTTATCTCTGTTCTGTCTCTCCAAAAAAATACTTCTAAAAACTGGCTGGATGTGGGTTCCCAAATTCATTTGCTAGAAGCTGTGGCTGGAGAGGAACAACAGAATTTTTAGGGATGAGAGTTGTAACCCTGCCAGATTTATCACTAGAGTCAAAGCCTTTTTGGGGGAGGCACTAGAAGCCAACAACGCCATAAGAAACGAAAGGGACCTGGATAGTAAGGAGGTTCTCTGGCTTAAAGATCTTGTTCCAAACCTTAAGGATAGTTCCATTCCTCCTGCAATTGCCCATTCTAATTGGAAAATTCGTCTGGATGAGCAGGATTTCATTAAGTGGAGGTCTGCTCTGAATGAACATTGTCTTTTCTTGGACGGGGCCTCTAAAGGTAATCCTGGAGTAGCGGGAGGCGGTGGGGTTCTCTTGTGTCCTGGTGGCTCAACAGTGATGCGATTTGCTTGGGGTCTGGGCAAGGAAACAAACAACAGAGCAGAGGCTCTTGCTCTGTGGCAAGGTCTAAAGCTGGCGATTAAGGGGAACTGCCTATCCATCTCTGTCTTTGGGGACTCTAGGCTAATTATCTAGGCTATGAATTCCCATAAGAATCCTTCTCAGGTTCTTTTAGCCTCCATTCTCCAAAAAATTAGACTTTTTCTGCCCAAGTTCCACAAAATCTCCTTCTATCATATTCTCGGGAAGTTAAATTCACAGGCAGACCTGGAAGCCAATATTGGCTCCCTCCGAAGTAGAAGATCCCTAGCAGTTAATAATTTTGATTCAATCTGCAACATCCCTTAATCCTTCTGAAATCTGGGTTTCATTACCTTTGGGCATTCCCTTGCTTCAAAGTTCTTCCTGCCTTCCAACTCTTCGGGATCGGCCCAACTCGAGCGGCCAGTTGCTAATGTTCACGGATTCAGCTATGGAGACTCAGTCAAATCGTTCTTCCCACATTTTTGACCTATGCCCTCTATCAGTTCTCTTTGCTGTTACATGTTGCAATCTGATGGGCGAATCCTGGGCGGACCTTATCAACAGTATCAGAGGTAGTAGTAGTCAAGTCTTGACAATTCTTCATAAAGGATCTGCAGCAATCCGAAAGGATGGTTCTCCTCTAGGCATCCTAAGATGCAAAGCTGCAAATCTACAAGCTCTCATAGAGAAAAAATAAGATGCCTCACTTATTCAATTTCCAGTGCTCTACCATGCTCCTGCCGAAAATCTCAGTGCAACTCTATTAGCTGATCTCTCCAGCGTGAGATGCTCCCTTCTTGGCGTTTTCAAACCCTACAACAAGGAAAGCTGTCTCAACAGATGTAATCTGGATTGCACTCTCAGACAGAGCAGTTCTGTAATAGCCCGCGGTAGCTGGTTTGCCGCCTCTTAAATAAATTCTAACCGTTGTTGTCAAAAAAAAATAGAGCAATGCAACACATAAAATATGCGGAAAACAAAAGCACACAAAACACATAAAACCAGAGAGACACAGATGTACGTGGTTCACCTAGTTTGGGCTACGTCCACCCTGAAAAACCAGTCCTTCCTTTCTATTATCTAGCAAAATGAAGAGACACAACCTACAGTAGATCTGTTGTAATATCCTCTGTTCTCTCTCACAGTCTCCCTATTTGTTTCTCGCTCTGAGAATACACATACCACACACAATCGCAATACAATACCCTCATACAAAGCGAGGGGTTGCCTTCTAGGGAAAAAAACCCTAAACTAAACATAACTTCTACCGTTAGATCATCCGCCTAATGAACGGCCCAGATTGACTAGAAATTACTATACTTTTACAAGGCAATTTTACATTTGTTTTTAGCTTCGGGGGCGCTGCCATAAAGTCGCAGCTGCCCCACCTGGACCCCCCAGGCAGCGTTTAATTTCAGGTGGCATTGCCACCCCATTAAGGTACAAGGGTCCAACGCTGTGATACAAAATAAACAAGGTAATCAGGCTCCACACCCAACAATCTCCAATATTTCTTAACCTTAGCTCTGAATCCATGTTGAGAAATCAATGCTAGTAGAATTAGGGTTTGATTCATATTTCTTGTTAATTAATTGTGAATTATGTTGGACTCTTTTACTTCTTTATTAGGCTATATTTCATCAAGAAATTACCAAATTATATATTTATGAAGACAAAAATAATAAGAGACACAATATATAGGTACACAACCAGGGAAAAACCCTAGTGAGGGGGAAACCCATTCAAACCTATTCCTTTAGTAGATTCATAAGACAAGAAGAGAGGACACAAACTTCCCCCAATCAGCAAGTCATCCCTTCCTTTCTTCTTCATATGATAACCTTCCAGCAAAAATTTCGACCTCTTGCAATAGAACTTCGACTTGCAGTAAATTTAAGTATTTTGATCCCTGCAATTCCCCATTAACTTCGCATGTGTGAGAGATAGATGGCCCAAAAAATTCAATGTCGTTTTTCTCTACAATCCTTCTCCTTCTCCTGTAAATTCACACTTTTCTGATTCTTCTTCTTATGTATCGAACTTGAGTGATTGATGTTCCAAATGAATCTAACTGCTCTTCTATATATAACCTCTTATGTGGGCCGGATTGAATTAATGTAGGCCGACTTCATCAAGTAAGGGATGAATTGGTGTGGAGGTGACAAATTAATTATTTGAGAAAAAAAATAATTATTTTTACATGATACAAAATCCCAAGAAGGGTTTAATAAAATGGAAAATGACTCTAATGGCTTCTGATTAAACCTGGAAGTCCTCAATAGGGACTTTGACCTAAAAAAGAATGACCCAAGCATGAAACCCATGCTTTAATAAGTCATTCTAATAATAATAATTTTTTTTTTTTTTACAATTATACATTTATGAAGACCAAACCTAGTTATATTCTTCAACAATATATACATGGAATAATTGTAGAAGAGGGAAGAGCCAGGTAGCTTGTAGGTTGGACAATTTTTTCACTATTGAAGAATTTCTCCTATGTGACATTTATGTTGAAGATTCAATTCTACGTTGCATGGGGTCAGATCACTAGCCCATCTACTTGGAAATAGATTTGAAATAAGCATCCCTAAATCTTCCATTTCGCTTTAACAATTTTTGGTTCCAACATGACTCCTTTTTAGATATCCTTAAGGAGTGGTGGCTTGAACTAGAATTCACGGGTGTAAAAAAGATGCATATATTTTAGCTTAATCTAAAAATATTGAAACAAAAAACAAAATACTGGAATAAATTTTTCTTTGGGAATATTTTCAAGGACAAAAAATAAATTGAAGAACGAATGAGAGATATCTAGCAAAAAATAATCTTAGGAGTTAGATCTAAAGCACTATCAATTATTGAAGCTGCTACTCTCCAATAGTTAGAGGAACAAAAATAGAAAGAGGAGATATTATGGAAGCAAAAATCTAGGATTAAATGGCTTAAGCAAGGTGAAAGGAACACACAATTTTTCCATAATGCGATGACCCAACGACGACACCATATGAAAATTTTCTCCAACCAGGGCCAGGATGGGAAAAGGAAGATTCAATATTGAGAAATAGAATAAGAATTGGTTAATTATTATAGGAATATTCTCATGGATATCACCAAGAAATGATTAATATTTTCAAAGGTTGTCAGCCCTGTTCTACCTTTAGGAACTATCTCCTTTACTTGATTTTTCATCTCTGGCCCTGAATTTCTTGTGAAAAATGTATTATTTTGATCTCCTACTTGTAGCCATAAAATCCAAGATTTTAACCTCCTGAATTCTTCTTCCTGTCTACTTTATAAAAATATTTGTCTAGTTAATTCCTTTTCTTTATTATGATGCTATGCTTCCACTTGAATTCTTTCCATTAAGATTTGATTATTTTCAAGTTATTTTACTAGCTTGAGCCAATTTTGTCTAGGGGGATGATAATTTTCCTTAGACCATTTCCTTAATGTTTTCTTCACGGATTTCATATGACTTGGATTATCCATGCTTGTTTATTTATATCCATGAACCCATCCTCCTTTAACCATCCTGGGTTATGTTTGAATGGGATTGGGCCTACATATTACAGAAGATCAACTAACAACGAGATTAGAAAATTATCAGGCTCTCCTTGTGCCATGATTATAGAGGTACAATCAAACCATTTGAGAAGAAAATAGCTATGCATTAGAAAATGATTCAATAACTATAAAATATGGCTATCCCCACTTCTTCGATTGGTCCAAGTGTATTTTCCTCTTTTGGAAGAATATCCACAAGATCCCAATAATTCCTCAAGTATTCCATTTTCTCTCTGAAGGGATTAGGGACATGAATTCCTCCTCTCTTCTCCAAGGATTAGAGGATAGTATTAAAGTCACCATCTATGATGTTATTATTGTGTCATAAAATCTCTTTGAGGGAGATCAATGAATCCCAAATTTTTGAATTTTCCACATATAATACTAGAGCATAGACATTGATGATATGAATCTACTCCCACATGTCTTTCTTTCCAATAATATTGCTATCCAAAATTGAAACTCAATACTATCTATCAATTGGAAAAAGGCATCTCACCAAAATGTACCTAATCCACCAGATCCCCCCATGATCTTTGTTGAAATTTGCAACAAGAAACAATGAAATTGGCAACCAGAAAGGACAAAAAGTACACACACTGGTGAGGTTACACACTAGTGAGGAATGTGGGTGTCTAATTTATAATTCCCTTAAATAAATTGGTCAATAAAATTTAATTTTAACTCATTGTGAAATCAAGGAAGGCTGATATTCCTATTTAATAAGGGCCTATTATTTAGGAATTGTGTGAACAAGGCAGGCTGAAGGAAGGCTAATAAATGGATATATGTTTTCCTAATTTTTCCTAGATCAATGGGATACAATTGGAAGAGTGCTGGAGAATCTCATGAGAGATTAAGCATTATATTTTTTCATGATTCCTTGACTTTATACAATATATTGTAGCAGGTTTTTGAGCAGTTGCTTTCCCCAGATACATCTTGTGTTTTGTGATTGATTTACTTCTTTCTCTTACTTTCATGTGATTGAGCGATCAAGTTTTATATTCCACAAATACTGTAGAAAGATTCAGTATCTTATTTTATTACATCACAAGATCGGATTGAATCCATTGATACTGACTTTATATAAATTTATACATGGTATCAGAGCTTCTATACAATTTATACATGGTATAAGAGTGGCATAAATCAAAATAGAAGAGAAGAAATTGAGTTTTTCTTTAACATGTTAAAATTTGCAGATTTATTATTCAGGATCCAACTTCAGATCAAGATGTCTTTCAATGGCTTGAGACTCGAATATGAAATCCACGTAAATTCAAATTATATTGCATGGAAGGACATGATGGAGGCATTTTTGGAGGATAACAGGTTGAAGGAATTCATAGATACTAATATTCCCAAGCTCGTAGTAGCAGATGCCCAACTCCTTGATGCATGCCAGAAGACTCGTAGAAAAGGCAAGAAGCATATTATTAGAGGGAGTTAGAGATCATATTGTCTCGAGTCTCCATGGGAAGGAAAATACGTATGCTATGTGGAAGGCCTTGACATATCTATTTCAGAATAGCAATGACCACAGGAAGTTGGCGCTAAAGGAAAAGCTCAGAAATATCAAGATGGAGGAGGGCGATATGGTACCAACATACTTGGAGAAGTTCACTCAATGTTGAGATGGGCTTGGAAGTGTTGGTGTGACAGTAGCCCAAGATGATTTGGTGATCATAACACTTATAGGCCTTCCTCAGATTTGGCATAGTTACCAGGACTATGTGAATGGGAGGGAGATGTTTCCAGACTAGGAGCGTTTTTGGTCCAACATGGTAATAGAAGAGATAAGGCGGAGCAACAAAGACGAGACTACCAGCACCAATAAAGAAGAATATTGTGTATTAGTCAGAAAATGAAAGAAATGCAAGGGAAATAAGTCCCAAGGCTAAAAGGGAAAGAGAGACTTGTCCAAGATCAGGTGTTTTCACTTTCACGAGCATGGGAACTAAGCCTAGAATTTTCTACAGAAGAAGGCAAGCAAGAAGGAGCCTATAGTTGCAATGGGTGAAACACTAGCTTCATAGTTTGAGCTTGATTTTACTCTCATTTCATGCATGGCTAACACTGTAATGGGATGCATGTGGTATCTAGACAGCGGTGCCTCATTCCATATGACGGGGAATATAGATCTCTTCAGTGACTTGGAGGATAAAGACCTCCATCATAACCTAGAGTTTGGAGATGAGGAGAGGTATAACACAATCGAAATAGGTACAATTACCTTTCAGAGTGAGTCTAGCTCCCCTCTCAAACTGGCAGATGTTTTGTATGTTCCAGGTCTAAGGAATAATATTGTCTTCGTAGCAATATTGGAAGACCGTGGTTATGATGTAATGTTTGGAAAAGGAAAGGATTTCCTTAAACACATAGCCACGAGATGGGTTAAATAGATAAATGTAAGAGTCAAGAACTTGCATGCTCTCGAGGTCAAGGATGCATGCAAAGATTTGAGGAGAAAAGTAGTGGTTAATGATTTTGTGGTTGAGAGGGAGAAATTATCTCTCAACATGCAGCCTCACAAGCAGTCTCACAAGGTTGTGGAGAAGCAAAAAGATGAGAAGTAGAGAGGATACTGAGTGGAAGAGTCCACTCAGGAAGAGACCTCTAGGAGGGGAAAATTTCGAGCCAGATGGGTAGAGGAAGTACATGCATCTATACCTCTAGGTGAGAGGTGGGGCGATGTGTAGATATAATCCGAAGAATAAATTTGGGCAGGGTCCATTGAGACGGTGTGTCTCATGGATCGAACTTGGCTATGAGGAGCCCATAATACAACAGTAGCAGGAAGAATCGGTTGGATTGATGCAGTCAGATGTCAGGAATATATAAATTAGAGTGATAGATGTCAGATAATGAAGCATAGATTAGATTTGGCATCAGTGCAGGGGGCATGGATGTAGATGTTACCAGCAGCGCAGAGAGTCCAATAGACATGTGTAGTAGCTAGTAGCAGTCAGAAGACTCTAATGAAATATGCATTATACTATTTCGGTTGTTCAAAGGCTATTCAGTTTTAGGAGTTGCAGGGGAAAGAAACACTAGAGAAGTGTTGCATACTAAACATTCCAAAGGTACCAGATCATAATATATTTAATTCCTTTCTTGTTGAGAGGAAGTGTTGAAATTTGGAACAAGAAACAGTGAAATTGACAACCAGAAAGGAAAAAAAGTACACACACGGTTGAGGTTACACATTGGTGAGGTTACACACTAGTGAGGTAACACACTACTGAGGTTACACACTACTGAGGTTACACACTGGTGAGGAATGTGGGTGTCTAATTTATTTTCCCTTAAATAAATTGGATAATAAATTGTAATTCCATCTCATAACAACTTGTACCAGTTAACTAAGTCATGATGATTGAGTTAGCTCAAGAAATTTTAGTTGAGGGTCTAAGATGAGATGTGTAGAGTGATCCTAATATTTTGGGGTCCAGTTGCAGTTAATGCACTAGAGGGATGCAGGTGTAATAATTTAACTCAATTAATGGAGTTAGAAGCATTTTAACTAGTTCTAACTGAGTGATGAATTAGTGAGAGGTCTAGTGAATTAAATTAGATTTAATTCAAAAGTAGTGATCAAACCGAAAATTGATGATTCACTATTAATAGATGCATGCATGTTAGTTCTGAGGAAGAACTAGTTGAGAAAAAGGTTAAAGGGAACATAAATATCAGTTGTATTTTTAGAGAATTACCCAAGTGAAATTATATAGTCATGAGGATGCGATGATGGATTGTGCAATCAAGGAAGGCTAATTTTCCTATTTAATAGGGGCCTAATTCCTTAGGGATTACGTGAGCAAGGAAGGCTGAAGGAAGGCTGAAAATTGGTTATGTGTTTGTCCAATTTTTCCTCGATCAGCGGGTGATAATTGGCAGTGTCATGGAGAATCTAATGCGAGATTAAGAATTGTATTGTTTCATGATTCCTTGACTTTATAC
Organism: Pinus albicaulis; assembly: GCA_034641835.2. NCBI lineage: Eukaryota > Viridiplantae > Streptophyta > Pinopsida > Pinales > Pinaceae > Pinus > Pinus albicaulis. Next base: position 1,146,405,438 of record CM076570.1, read on the forward strand.
AACATATTATAGAGGGGTTTTTAGTAGTTGATTTCCCTAGATACATATTGTGTTGTGCGATTGATTTAATTCTTTCTCTTACTTGCATGTGATTGAGCGATCATGTCTTGTATTCCGCAAATATTTTATAAGGATTAAGTATCTTGTTTTAGTACATCAGAAGATCAGATTGAATCCATTGATATAGAGTTTCTATAAATTTCTACATGGTATCAGAGCTTCTATATAAGTTTTTAATGATACCATAGAAGCTTTACACTTGGTGGATGTTGAAGTAATCAACGACATATATGTTGAGAAATCAATGCTAGTAGAATTGGGGCTTGATTCCTCTTTCTTGATAATTACTTGTGAATTATTTTGGCCTCTTTTACTTCTTTATTAGATTATATTTCATTAATAAATTACCAAATAATATATGTATGAAGATAAAAAGAACAAGAGAAATAAGATATAGGTGTATAGCTAGGGAAAAATACCAATGACAGGAAACCCCAATCAAACCTCTTCCTTTAGTAGATTCATAAGACAAGATGAGATAATATAAGACTCTTTGACCTAGACACATACTTCCTCCAATCACCAAGTCAACCCTTTCTTTTTCCTTCATATGATAACCTTCTAACAATAGCTTCGACCTAGAACTTCGATCTTGCAACAACAAATTTTTTACCTCTAGCAACAGAATTTCGAATTACAGTAAATTTTAGAATTTTGACCCCTGCAATTTCCCAGTAACTTTGCAAGTGTGAGAGATAAATGGCCCAAAAAGTTCGATCTTGTCTTTCTCTGCAATCCTTCTCTTTCTCCTGCAACTTCACATTTTTCTACTTATCCTTATTTTGTAACAAAATTGAGTGATTGTTTCTCCAAATGAATCAAACATCTCTTCTATATATAGGCTCTTATGTGGGTCGAATTTCCCTAATGTGGGCCGACTACATTAGGTAAGGTCCAACTTCGTGCGGAGGTGACAAATGACTTATTTGACTAAAAGATAACTATTTTTACATGATACAAATGCTAAAGAAGGGTCTAATAAAATGGATAATGAATCTAATGATTCTAGATAAACCTAGAAGTCCTCAATGGGGACTTTGACGTAAAAAATAATTACCCAAGCATGAAACCATGCTTTAATAAGATATTTTAATAAATATAAAATTCATTTTGAAAGTTATACATATATGAACACTGAACGTAGTTACATTCATCAACACTACCTCTTAACTAGGGAAGTATTCATAATTAAACATATATACAAGTACATGGAAGATCTCAAAACACATGAACTACAAATAGTTTAGGCACACTCAATGCCACAGAATATATTCCTAACCAGGGAAATCTATCCTGATGGGACTAAGATGGAATAAAGATTTCAGCCACCATAGGTACCATCATGATTACTTAATATCCATCAACTCAGGGGTCTAGGTGTGTAATGCAAGGTTATAGCTCTATGACCAACACTACCCTCCCTCATTGGGATCTAGACATCAGACACATGTAGTTGTCCTCCCGAGCATCAGACAAATGTATACGATTCAAAAAATTTCATCAATTAAATCAGTAATATCAACTAAACAAAGAATTCTTCAAAGATATTCAAAATTCTTATTAGGAAGAGGTTTGGTTAACACATCATCTACCTATTCGCTGGTCGGAATATTTTGTAGCTTCCTGATCCCATCTTGTACCAAGCTTCTTATGTAGTGGTACTTGTTGTTGATATGCTTCATCCTTGCATGTAACACATGATCTTCAAACATCTTGATGCTACTTTGATTATCAAAATTTATCACAGTAGGACTTAGAGGCTTCCCAAACAAATATGACAAAAGTTTCCAAAACCATACAACTTCCTTTCCTACTTCATATGCAACAACATATTCTACTTCAGCACTACTTAAAGAAACATGATATTTATTTCTACTAATCCATGAAATCATAGAAGATCCCAAACTAAAACATCCACCTGTAGTGATCCTTCCATTAGTCTCACTGCCACCCCAATCAGAATATGTAAAACTTGTTAATTTGACTTCCCTGCTATCGTAGTTTAGGCAATGTCGATGTATAATGCCACGTATATATCTTAATATATGCTTGGAATCTATCCAATGATCATGACGAGGCTCTAATTAAAATTGACTGAGAATGTTTACAACAAAACATATATTCGGTCTAATATTTACCAGATACATTAGTGAAACCACTAACTTACGATAGCTATTAGGATCTATGAGACTGGAGATAGATATTCTCAACTTCTAGAGATTGGTGATCATGGGAGTAGTCATGGGCTTGGAATCCATCATACCGAAATTATGAAATAAGTTGATTATGTATTTTCCTTTCCCGAGATATATTTCCCCAGGTTTTTGCCACACTTCCAAACCTACGTAATAATGCATAAGTCCCATATCCTTCATCTCAAATTTGGCTGTCAAGATATTCTTACATTCTTGTATCTTCCCCTCCACACCTGTAATAAATAAGTCATCCACATATATTATAATAATCACTAGCTCATTATCCAACACTTTTATGTAGAGGTTTGGTTATGCAGTAGTTTTAATGAACCCAATTCTTAAGCTTTATGCATCCATTCTTGCATATCATGCCCTAGGATCTTTCTTCAAGCCATATAGTGATTTCTTGAGTATGTGAACATGAGTTTTATTGCTATTTATTTCAAATCCTTCAGGATTACATCCATTTGATGGATATTCCACCCCATTTTTGCAATCGACAAAACCAAAGATATTATAGTAGTATATCTTGTAGTAGGTGAAAAGGTTTCTTCATAATCTATGCCTTCCTTTTGAGAGAAACCCCTTGCAACGAATCTAGGTTTGTATTTTTCTATGCTTCCATAAACAACGTGTTTGATTTTTTAAATCCATTTTGAAGTGACAATAGATTTGTCCCATGGTCTAGGAATGATTTCCAAAACCCCATTCTTCACGATGGATTGATATTCTTCCTGCATCACCTTCTTCCATTCTTCTGGATGAGAAACTTCTTCAAATGTAGTTGGTTCAACTTCTGTTATTTTTTACATATATGAAGCATATCTTGAATATATTTTTGGTCTTTTTCTTTCTCTAAAAGTTCCTTTCACAAATCCATGTCCTTCAACATCTTCAAGGGTATTTTTTAACCAATATGGCCTCTTCCTTGTGTCAGATATGATCACAAGTTGAATAAGATCACTTATTCCTTCTTCTTCTTCTTGAATTTTAGTATTTTTATCATGGTGCTCTTCTTCTTCTTCAAATAGTAGTATATCTCCGTCATAAAAATAAATAGGAATATCCTTGATATTTTGTAGGCACGATTTTCATCAAATATAATGTCCCTGATTACTTTGATTTGTCTCCCTTGCTTGATGTAGATTCTATATGATTTAGAATACAAATTATAGCCAATGAAAATCCCTTTAATTCTTTTCGAGTATAACTTATTTCATTTTTCCTTTGGAATGTGGATATATGCGGGAAACCCAAAGATTCGAAGATGGTCCACACATGGCTTCTTTCTTATGAACACTTCTTCAAGTGCCATATTCTCAAGAATTCTATGAGGACTTATATTTTGTATATATACTGTAGTAATTTATGCTTCTCCCCATAGAAATTTTGGTATATCTTAATAAAAATTCATTTTTTTATACATTCTTCAAGTGTCCTATTTTTCCTTTCTGCAAATCCATTCTGCTCATAACTGTAGGGAACAATGAGCTCCCTCTTAATTCCCACTTATTTTCAATACACAATGATTTATTTTGAAGTGTATTCCCCACCATTGTCAAATCTCAAAGTCTATTATCTTCTTTCGGTTAATATCTCCACTTCAGCTCTAAATTCCTTAAACTTTTCAAATACGTCATCCTTTTTCTTGAGAAGGTAGAGCCATGTATTTCTAGAGTTATCATCAATGAAGGTCACATAATAAATATGACCTCAAAGTGATTTGTAAGACATAGTCCCAAGCACATATGAATGAATGAGGTCCAATATTTCTTTAGACCTTGTTTCATTCCTTGTAAATGGTTTCCTTGTGTTCTTTCCCCAAGCACATCCCTTAGACATTCCTTCATGATCTTCTCTGATATCGTGGATGCCATTTACCATTTGATTAAGATAGGGTATGAACTTATAATGTATATGTCCATATAATTTATGCCATAGTTTGATGGGATTGATCTCCATGTGAAATAAGGCTTGAGGATATGGTGTTATGACTCTATAGAAACTTCATGTATCCCAATAACCCTTGCTTGAATCTTTTCCCCAAACTAGAACTTTACCATCTACAAAAGAAATTCTATCTCTTTTTTATTTTAAACAAGAAATTGAAAGTAAATTATTTTTCAAACTTGGAACATAGATTACATTGTTGAGATGTAGCTTTGCTCCATTTTCCAACTTCAATGAAGATGATCCCATGCCTTTCACTTCATAACTATTGTTGTTTCCCAACTCCACTGCATGAGAAGATGTTTCTTCTGATAGAGTGAATTTGTTTACTTTATCCTGTAATATGTCTTGATGCTCCACTATCAATGATCCATGCATTGCCATAATTGAGATAACTCATGAGTGTAGCTAAGAAATCTTTGTTTTTTAAATTATTAAATATGTTGTAGATGATTATTTTAATCCAACTTCCTACAATATTGAATCCCATTTTCAATTATCTTATCATAGAGGGAGTAACCTTTCCTTTCAAGCCAACAAAGTGATCTCTGTTAGAAAATTATACATAAAAAAGCAATGCAACACATAAAATATGCGGAAAACACAAGCAGAAAAAAAACATAAAACTAGAGAGACATAGATGTACGTGGTTCACCTAGTTTGGGCTACGTCCACCCTGAACAACCAATCCTTCCTTTCTATTATCCAGCAAAATGAAGAGACACAACCTACAGTAGATCCGTTGTAATATCCCCTGTTCTCTCTCACAGTCTCCCTATTTGTTTCTCGCTTTGAGAATACACATACCACACACAGTCGCAATACAATACCCTCATACAAAGTGAGGGGTTGCCTTCTAGGGCAAAAAACCCTAAACTAAACATAAATTCTACTGTTAGATCATCCACCTAATGAACAACCTAGATTGACTAGAAATTACTATACTTTTACAAGGCAATTTTACATCTGTTTTTAGCTTCTGGGGTGCTGCCCCCGAAATACCCCCTCCAGGGGGGGGCTCCATAAAGTCGCAGCCGCCCCACCTGGACCCCCCAAGCAACGTTTAATTTCGGGCGGCGTTACCGCCCCATTAAGTTATAGGGGTCCAACGTTGTGATACAAAATAAACAAGGTAATCAGGCTCCACACCCAACAATCTCCAATATTTCCTAACCTTAGCTCTGAATCCATGTTGAGAAATCAATGCTAGTAGAATTAGGGTTTGATTCATATTTATTGTTAATTAATTGTGAATTATGTTGGCCTCTTTTACTTCTTTATTAGGCTATATTTCATTAAGAAATTACCAAATTATATATTTATGAAGATAAAAATAATAAGAGACACAATATATAGGTACACAACCAGGGAAAAAACCTAATGAGGGGGAAACCCATTCAAACCTATTCCTTTAGTAGATTCATAAGACAAGAAGAGATAATGCAAGACTCTTTGACCTAGACACAAACTTCCCCCAATCAGCAAGTCATCCCTTCCTTTCTTCTTCATATGATAACCTTCCAGCAACAATTTCGACCTCTTGCAATAGAACTTCGACTTGCAGTAAATTTCAGTATTTTGACCCCTGCAATTTGCCATTAACTTCGCATGTGTGAGAGATAGATGGCCCAAAAAATTCAATGTCATTTTTCTCTACAATCCTTCTCCTTCTCCTGTAAATTCACGCTTTTCTGCTTCTTCTTCTTATGTATCGAACTTGAGTGATTGATGTTCCAAATGAATCTAACTGCTCTTCTATATATAACCTCTTATGTGGGTTGGATTGAATTAATGTAGGACGACTTCATCAGGTAAGGGATGAATTGGTGTGGAGGTGACAAATTAATTATTTGAGAAAAAAATAATTATTTTTACATGATAGAAAATCCCAAGAAGGGTCTAATAAAATGGAAAATGACTCTAATGGTTTCTAATAAAACCTAGAAGTCCTTAATAGGGACTTTGACCTAAAAAAGAATGACCCAAGCATGAAACCCATGCTTTAATAAGTCATTCTAATAATAATAATTTTTTTTTTACAATTATACATTTATGAAGACCAAACCTAGTTATATTCTTCAACAATATATGCATGGAATAATTGTAGAGGAGGGAAGAGCCAGGTAGCTTGTAGGTTGGACAATTTTTTCACTATTGAAGAATTTCTCCTATGTGAAATTTATGTTGAAGATTCAATTCTACGTTGCATGGGGTCAGATCACTAGCCCATATACTTGGAAATAGATTTGAAATAAGCATCCCTAAATCATCCATTTCGCTTTAACAATTTTTGGTTCCGACATGACTCCTTTTTAGATATCCTTAAGAGTGGTGGCTTGAATTGGAATTCACGGGTGTAAAAAATATGCATATATTTTAGCTTAATCTAAAAATATTGAAACAAAAAACAAAATACTGGAATAAATTTTTCTTTGGGAATATTTTCAAGGACAAAAAATAAATTGAAGAACAAATGAGAGATATCTAGCAAAAAATAATCTTAGGAGTTAGATTTGAAGCACTAGCAATTATTGAAGCTGCTACTATCCAATAGTTAGAGGAACAAAAATAGAAAGAGGAGATATTATGGAAGCAAAAATATAGGATTAAATGGCTTAAGCAAGGTGAAAGGAACACACAATTTTTCCATAATGCGATGACCCAACGACGGCACCATAACAAAATTTTCTCCAGCCAGGGCCAGGATGGGGAAAGGAAGATTCAATATTGAGAAATAGAATAAGAATTGGTTAATTATTATAGGAATATTCTCATGGATACCACCAAGAAATGATTAATATTTTCAAAGGTTGTCAGCCCTGTTCTACCTTTAGGAACTATCTCCTTTACTTGATTTTTCATCTCTCTGGCCTTGAATTTCTTGTGAAAAATTGTATTATTTTGATCTCCTACTTGTAGCCATAAAATCCAAGATTTTAACCTCCTAAATTCTTCTTCCTGTCTACTTTATAAAAGTATTTGTCTAGTTAATTCCTTTTCTTTATTATGATGCTATGCCTCCACTTGAATTCTTTCCATTAAGATTTGATTATTTTCAAGTTATTTTACTAGCTTGAGCCAATTTTGTCTAGGGGGATGATAATTTTCCTTAGACCATTTCCTTAATGTGTTCTTCACGGATTTCATATGACTTGGATTATCCATGCTTGTTTATTTATATCCATGAACCCATCCTCCTTTAACCATCCTGGGTTATGTTTGAATGGGATTGGGCCTACATATTACAGAAGATCAACTAACAACGAGATTAGAAAATTATCAGGCTCTCCTTGTGCCATGATTATAGAGGTACAATCAAACCATTTGAGAAGGAAATAGCTATGCATTAGAAAATGATTCAATAACTATAAAATATGGCTATCCCCACTTCTTCGATTGGTCCAAGTGTATTTTCCTCTTTTGGAAGAATATCCATAAGATCCCAATAATTCCTCAAGTATTCCATTTTCTCTCTGAAGGGATTAGGGACATGAATTCCTCCTCTCTTCTCCAAGGATTAGAGGATAGTATTAAAGTCACCATCTATGATGTTGTTATTGTGTCATAAACTCTCTTTGAGGGAGATCAATGAATCCCAAATTTTTGAATTTTCCACATATAATACTGGAGCATAGACACTGATGATATGAATCTACTCCCACATGTCTTTCTTTCCAATAACATTTCTATCCAAAATTGAAATTTAATACTATATATGAATTTGAAAAAGGTATCTCTCCAAAATGTACCTAATCCACCAGATCCCCCCATGATCTTTGTTGAAATTTGCAACAAGAAACAATGAAATTGGCAACCAGAAAGGACAAAAAGTACACACACTGGTGAGGTTACACACTGATGAGGGTACACACTAGTGAGGTTACAAACTGGTGAGGTTACACACTAGTGAGGAATGTGGGTGTCTAATTTATAATTCCCTTAAATAAATTGGTCAATAAAATGTAATTTTATCTCATTGTGAAATAAAGGAAGGCCGATATTCCTATTTAATAAGGGCCTATTATTTAGGAATTGTGTGAAAAAGGTAGGCTGAAGGAAGGCTGAGAAATGGCTATATGTTTGTCTAATTTTTCCTAGATCAGTGGGATACAATTGGAAGAGTGCTGGAGAATCTCATGAGAGATTAAGCATTATATTGTTTCATGATTCCTTGACTTTATACAATATATTATAGCAGGGTTTTGAGCAGTTTCTTTCCCCAGATACATCTTGTGCTTTGTTATTTATTTACTTCTTTCTCTTACTTTCATGTGATTGAGAGATCAAGTTTTGTATTCCACAAATATTGTAGAAAGATTCAGTATGTTATTTTAGTACATCACAAGATTGGATTGAATCCATTGATACTGAATTTATATAAATTTATACATGGTATCAGAGCTTCTATACAATTTATACATGGTATAAGAGTGGCATAAATCAAAATAGAAGAGAAGAAATTGAGTTTTTCTTTAACATGTTAAAATTTGCAGATTTATTATTCAGGATCCAACTTCAGATCAAGATGTCTTTCAATGGCTTGAGACTCGAATATGAAATCCACGTAAATTCAAATTATATTGCATGGAAGGACATGATGGAGGCATTTTTGGAGGATAACAGGTTGAAGGAATTCATAGATACTAATATTCCCAAGCCCGTAGTAGCAGATGCCCAACTCCTTGATGCATGGCAGAAGACTCGTAGAAAAGGCAAGAAGCATATTGTTAGAGGGAGTTAGAGATCATATTGTCTCGAGTCTCCATGGGAAGGAAAATACATATGCTATGTGGAAGGCCTTGACATATCTATTTCAGAATAGCAATGACCACAGGAAGTTGGCGCTAAAGGAAAAGCTCAGAAATATCAAGATGGAGGAGGGCGATATGGTACCAACATACTTGGAGAAGTTCACTCAATGTTGAGATGGGCTTGGAAGTGTTGGTGTGACAGTAGCCCAGGATGATTTGGTGATCATAACACTTCTAGGCCTTCCCAAGAGTTGGCATAGTTACCAGGACTATGTGAATGGGAGGGAGATGTTTCCAGACTAGGAGCGTTTTTGGTCCAACTTGGTAATAGAAGAGATAAGGCGGAGCAAGAGAGACGAGACCACCAGCACCAACAAAGAAGAATATTGTGTATTAGTCAGAAAATGAAATAAATCCAAGGGAAATAAGTCCCAAGGTTATGAGGGAAAGAGAGACTTGTCCAAGATCAGGTGTTTTCACTTTCACGAGCATGGGAACTAAGCCTAGAATTTTCTACAGAAGAAGGCAAGGAAGAAGGAGCCTACAGTTGAAATGTGTGAAACACTAGCTTCATAGTTCGAGCTTGATTTTACTCTCATTGCATTTATGGCCAACACTGTAATGGGATGCATGTGGTATCTAGACAGCGGTGCCTCATTCCATATGACGGGGAATATAGATCTCTTCAGTGACTTGGAGGATAAAGACCTCCATCATAACCTAGAGTTTGGAGATGAGGAGAGGTATAACACAACCGAAATAGGTACAATTACCTTTCAGAGTGAGTCTGGCTCCACTCTCAAACTGGCAGATGTTTTGTATGTTCCAAGCCTAAGGAAGAATATTGTCTCCGCAGCAGTATTGGAAGACCATGGTTATGATGTAATGTTTAGAAAAGGAAAGGTTTTCCTTAAACACATAGCCACGAGTCGGGTTAAATAGATAAATGTAAGAGTCAAGAACCTGCATGCTCTCGAGGTCGAGGATGCATGCAAATATTTGAGGAGAAAATTAGTGGTTAATGAATTTGTGGTTGAGAGGGAGAAATTATCTCTCAACATGCAGCCTCACAAGCAGTCTCAGAAGGTTGTGGAGTAGCAAAAATTGGAGAAGTAGAGAGGAGACTGAGTGGAAGAGTCCACTCAGGAAGAGACCTCCAAGAGGGGGAAATTTCGAGCCAGATGGGCAGAGGGAGTACATACATCTATACCTCTAGGTGAGAGGTGGGGCGATGGGTAGATATAATCCGAAGAATCAATTTGGGTAGGGTTCATTGAGACGGTGTGTCTCACGGATCGAACTTGGCTTTGAGGAGCCCATAATACAACAGTAGCAGGAAGAATCGATTGGATTGATGCAGTCAGATGTCAGGAAGATATAAATTAGAGTGATAGATGTCAGATAATGAAGCATAGATTAGATTTGGCATCAGTGCAGAGGGCATGGATGTAGATGTCACCAGCAGTGCAGAGAGTCTAGTAGACATGTGCAGTAGCTAGTAGCAGTCAAAAGACTTTGATGAAATATGCATTATACTAATTCGGTTGTTCAAAGGCTATTCAGTTTTAGAAGTTGCAGGTGAAATAAACACTAGAGAATCATTGCATACAAAACATTCCAAAGGTGCCAGATCAGAATATATTTAATTCCTTTATTTGTCGAGAGGAAGTGTTGAGATTTGGAACAAGAAACAGTGAAATTGACAACCAGAAAGGAAAAAAAGTACACACATGGATGAGGTTACACATTGGTGAGGTTACACACTAGTGAGGTAACACACTAGTGAGGTTACACATTGCTGAGGATTGTGGGTGTCTAATTTATTTTCCCTTAAACAAATTGGGTAATAAATTGTAATTTCATCTCATAACAACTTGTACCAGTTAACTAAGTCCTGATGACTGAGTTAGCTCAAGAAATTTTAGTTGAGGGTCTAAGATGAGGTGTGTAGAGTGATCCTAATATTTTGGGGTCCAGTTGTGGTTAATGCACTAGAAGTTAGAAGCATTTTAACTAGTTCTAACTGAGTGATGAATTAGTGAGAGGTCCAGTGAATTAAATTAGATTTAATTCAAAAGTAGTGATCAAATAGAAAACTGATGATTCACTATTAATAGATGCATGCATGTCAGTTCTGAGGAAGAACTAGTTGAGAAAAAGGTTAAGGGGAACATAACTATCAGTTGTATTTTTAGAGAATTACCCGAGTGCAATTATATAGTCATGAGGATGTGATGATGGATTGTGCAATCAAGGAAGGCTGATTTTCATATTTAATAGGGGCCTAATTCTTTAGGAATTACGTGAGCAAGGCAGGCTGAATGAAGGCTGCAAATTGGTTATGTGTTTGTCCAATTTTTTTTCGATCAGCGGGTGATAATTGGCAGAGTCATGGAGAATCTCATGCGAGATTAAGAATTGTATTGATTCATGATTCCTCGACTTTATACAATATATTATAGCAGGGTTTTTAGCAGTTGATTTCCCTAGATACATATTGTGTTGTGTGATTGATTTACTTCTTTCTCTTACTTGCATGTGATTGAGCGATCATGTTTTGTATTCCACAAATATTTTATAAGGATTAAGTATCTTGTTTTAGTACATCAGAAGATCGGATTGAATCCATTGATATAGAGTTTCTATAAATTTCTACATGGTATCAGAGCTTCTATATAATTTATACAATATTTTTGCAACTCTAGAAATGTCTCGTTGGAAGGATTCTGCGGCGTTGATAGCTTTAGTTTCTTTGAACTTGGTTTCTTGGAGAATAGGTATCCATCACTACTCTTATTTCTCTATGTCTTTAACCAATAGGGATTTTTAGGGGCTTCCCAAACCCCTTACATTCCATGAAAATATTTTTAATATTTTTTGGGGGGGTTTTGAAGTTTACCTCCTCTTCCTTCTATTGCTTCCATATCTTTGGGAATTATTGGATTGAGTATCTCAATGATTATTGATTCAATTACTAATTTCTTATTTTTTTTGCCTATGATTCTCACAATGTATTCTTTGAAGGAATTCTTTTATTTTTCTTATTACATTTTGTCTCTTGGATACTAATGTTGTCCGCACAACTTAGGGTTTGAACCTTATTCTTGGTTATTATACTTGGGAGATCTCCTTTGGGCTTGATTGGCGATCCCCATTCAATGTTTCTAGGTCTGGTTGACAAAATTCCAGTATTATCTTCTGGAACATTTTTATTCCCGTTTGAGGCCAGATCCTAGGATTGAGTGTTTCCTTGTTACAAAATTTCGCGTTCTTTCTCTGGATCTTTTATTTCCCCTTATTCTTCGTTGTAATTCACAAATTCTTCCTCTGGATCTCCTTTCCTTGCGATTTGAGTAGTTTCTTCCTGCTCATTTTATACTTGGGTTTGTAAGAATTAAAATGTATTTGATAAGGTTGTGGTTGAATTTTTTCCTTGTGTATGTTTGGGTTTAACTAATTTTGATTTTCCTTTATTCCCACCTTTTTTCTGGAATGTACATTACTCTTATTTCCCTGCAAATGAATCCTCCCCTTTTATTTCTCGTGCCTTCTTGCAATATCTTGAAAAATGGGCACATTCATGGAAATATCTACATTTGAATCACAATTTACCGTAGTCGAGACTCTAGAAAAGAGTCCATTCTCCCTAGGTGAGGTTTATTTTTGAGGGAATCCCTTTCTCCGATATACCTCTACATGGATCTTGGTGCATGAAAACTAAGATCCTTTGGGTTCAACTCTATCCAAGTATTTCCCCACCCCATTTTCTATTGCACACAGACAATCATCACTCCCGCATGAGAGTGGGAGCCGAGGAAGCTTGACTCGTATAAGTACTTTATCTCATATAGAAAAATGAAATTGCTTTATCTCCTATATACATTGTCTTTATTTTATTTATGCACCATATTGTAGTGAAACTGTTTTTTTTTAATCAATATATTTATAAATGCATGCTAGTGTTACTTAACCTTACATATTAAAATATTTCTTATGACCTATATTTATTTTTTTATTTTTTATTTTTACTTTTACATAGCAAATATCAATTTAATATTAAGAAAAATGAATTACACATATCCCTCTTATTTGAAAGTAATTTTTTTTTTTACTTTCAATTACTTTTCTCTTTCGACATTGAAATAATCTCTCTATATATGAAAGTATAATATTTCTTTCACTTTTAATTATTTTATTTCTATTTCTTTTGAAACTAAATTTTGTCATTTAAATTGATATGAACTATAAAATAAAATAAAATAAAATAATTAGCAAGTGGATATTTAATAGGCACTCATATTCATAATGTAACATCCCTCAAAAGTAAATATTTAATTTACTTTTACTACTGTAACTTAGTAAACAGTGGGCTTTGTGGAAGCCTGGTGGAAAATTTAATGTTTAAAGTTCATTTTTATTTAATTTAAAAGTTGGTTAAGGCCATCCATGGAATTTACATGGAAAAGTCACTAAGTGAAAGTTTCATTTACTATATAGTTAGATGAGAGTTACTCCCACCCCTAGAGATAAATAATTGTAGTTCGGAAAAAAAAAGGCCAAGAGGGTATGGGAGGAAAATACCCTACAAATATGAGAGAGGAGACTAGAAAACATTTGATTCCTCGAACATGACGCTTTTTAGGAAGGGCAGGAAGCTTCCAAACAAGGTATTCTTGAGCTAGTTGGCCAATGGAATCGCTGAATCACACTTGGAGTCTGTGACATCCTAAGTTGGACTCGTTTAGTTCCAGAGGATTTAGAAAATTCCTCGTGAGGTATCTATAAACTATCATTCTGGAAATGCAAATGGAAAAGGGGGAGAACTGGTAAATACTACCATTCTCATTGGTCGGGAGGAGTGAAATTTATTCCCTGAGAATTTCCTGGTGGTCTAATCTTGAACAAGATAAGTATCTTTATCTGACTGGTTTCAAGAACTAAGTGTTTTCTTTCACAATATTACAAAATACTTTTGTATTGATGAAAATCTAATATTTCTGATAAATGTTAAGTGGGAATTTATGTAGAAGAAATATAAATATTCCTGATAAATGTTGCATTAGAACTCCTGTAGAGGAAGTATAGAAATTTATGAAAAATATTCCATAATATTTCTGTTAAAATAAATATAGAAAAACTATGAAAAATGTTGTATTGCAGGTTCTATTGGATGAAACATAGGAAATCTTGTTAAACCATGCATAGGAAATTATACTAAAAGAGATAAGGGATACTTGGTGAATGTTGCATTTGGGTTCTGAAAAATGGAATGTGGGAGCTTGAGTATTGGGTAAGGGTGTTAGTGGATAAGTATTGCAAATAAAAATATAGGGGTCAGAAAAATAAGCAACACACTAAAATTAAGATTAATTAACAAAATACTGGACTGCGTATAGGGTATGAAGATACAGATAGGCAAGGCCTATGGCCTAGGAGTAACTAAAGGAATTTGTCTAAAAAAGTAAAATAGATAGGAGGATGATAACCTTGTCAGCCAAGTGATTTAAAACTAAATAAATTATTATACAAACACTGAGACTTAAGGTCGTCTCCCTGTGGCCAGCCACTACAGTAGCCCAGGAGCAGTACTGTTAGTCACTTGAGGTCGTGCATTTGAGTCAAAACGTCCATGAGAAAATCCTAGCGGCCCAACTTTTGCATGCCAATAAGGAAAGAAAGAAACCGAAGTACTAAACCCTCATCTGGGTAGAACCCTCAAAACAAATCAGAGAGTTAATGTAAGTGATTACATTGATGCCACCTATGGCACACTACTTGACAATAGGGTCAAGTGCAATCTAAATCCCAAATTTCGTTCACCAAGACAAGAATTTATGTGCTAAGCAACCATATTTGGGGAATAGTGAAATAAATTAATCTTTAACAAACTCATAATAACATGCGTTTAACAAAAATCTTTAAGTAAAGGAAGTTTTTCCCCTGAGTAAGAAAAATTAAAGGAATTCTTCTTGAAATACATAAATCAACGAGTTGTGGTGTAGGGGCCAAACCCAAAAGGATTACTCATAAATTACACTGTAAGGCTAATACAAAACCCTAAGGGTTTGAAGAAATATAAGGAAAATTACTTAACCAAAATCCTAACAAAAATTATTTAAGGCATATTCCGCTAGAACCCGTGTTATTATAACAAAAAGTATAATAGAAGTATGTTAAAATTCCCTATAGATTAAAAAAACTAATTGTAATTTTCTAAAAGAATAGACTTGAATCTACTCTACCAATTTTGGAAACCAATTTAAACGATTGTGAAATCACGAAGCATACAAGAGAAAGAATTCAATCAACACAATACAAAATGATTTCTTGGGGAAAGTGAAAACTAAAAACCCTGCTATTTGTATATTGAATTAGTCAGAAAAATATGAGAAGATTGCAATGCTTTTCTCACACCTGAGCAACCTTAGCACTATCTCTATCTGTCTCACTGCTTCCTATACCAGCCTAGGCCAACACTTAACCAAATTTTGGATTTCTGAAGTCCCCTTTTCCTTCCATTGTTTCTGTAGGTAATCGGCCCCTATTAATTAGCTAAATCCCCATCCAATATTGCATAATCCATCAAGGGCCTTCCTTTGACTACATGAACCACATGTACAATTTGGATGATTATACAACTGATAGTGCACTTCCCTAAAACTCCAATCTCAACCGGGTAACTCTGAGTTCACCCATGCATGAGTTATTTATGGTTGATCTATTAGTTCTCTGGTTGATCACTGAGTGTGGTTCAAGTTGCATTTCCACAATTTGACCTTCCACTGGTTCCTCCAATAGTTCGAACTAGTTAAATTGAATTTAACTCAGATAAACTAAATTAATTAATTAAAACTCAAAATAAACTCAACCAGGGCTCCTTAAAAGTAGGAACCACAATACATGACTAAATTTAATCCCTCAACTCGAATTAACTGAACCAACTAAGTCAAAATAACTTAGTTAACTCATACAAGTTGTAATGAGATGTGGAATTACAAGTTTATTCTAATTTAATTCAAGTTAAAATTAAATTAGAATATTTCTTGGTGCCATTTTCAACATTTCTTGTTTCCATTTTCAACACTCCCTCTCAACAAGAAAGAGATTCACATTTATCTCGATCTAGAATCTTTTAAATGTTATGCAAGAAAAAATTCTCAATGTTGTTGTTTCTACTACAACATCTACAACTGAAAAGCATCCAAAAAAATAAAGTGAATCAACTATGTCTACAAATGTCTACTAGGAAAACTGTGTCGCTGCTGACTCTGCCACTGAGCCTCTTTCTCTGTTGTCAACAATGGTATGCACTCCTCAGTATCTGACTGACATTGATCCTCCTACTACTAAATACCATGCCCCCCCCCGTTGCAAGGTAATGATCCATGGGGAAAAAACACCTCAATGGACCCTACCCAAATTTATGCACTCTTGGGACTATTGCTTTGCATTGCCCCACCTCTCACTTGGAGGTATGGTTGCATGTGCTCCCTCTGCCCACTTGGCTCCAAATTCACCCCTACTAGAGGTCTCTACTTGAGTGGATGTCTCCACTCAGCCTCCTCTTTGATTCTCCAATTGTATTTTATCCACAACTTGTTGAGGCTGCATGTTGAGAGGTAATTCATGCTCCCTCTCAACCACCATGTTTCTAACCTATGCCATGCTCCTCAAGGCTTTGCATGAATCTTGTACCTTGAGCGCATATAGGTTCTTGAATCTCACACCGATCTACTTCATCCACCCTGTGGCGATGTGTCTAAGGAAAACCTTTCCTTTGCTGAATATCAAATCATAGCCACAATCTTCTAATACTATGATGGGAACAAGATTCTTCTTTAGTCCTTGAACATACATCACATCTATGAGTCTGAGAAGGGAGAAAAAATCCCTTTGAAAATTAACGGTACCAATATTGGTCGTGCTATACCTCCCATCATCACCAAAATATATGTTCTATTTGAGGTCTTTCTCCTCCAAGTCACTGAAGAGATCTCTATTCCCCATCATATGGAATGAGGTATTGCTGTCGATATACCACATGCTTCCTATTACAGTGCTTGCCATGCATGCAATGAGAGTGAAATCAAGTTGGAATTGTGAAGCTAGATAATCACCTACTACTACTACTGCAAACTCATTCTTTCTTGCTTTATTATGTGTACATTTCCTTGCATAGTGCCTGAATTCATGACAGTGAAAACATTTGATGTTGGACAAGTATTTATTCTTTCCCTCCTCTCCTTAGGACTTCTTTCCATTTTCTTTATTTTCTTTGTTTACTAATGTAAAATTCTCTTCCACTTCTTTGGATGAGGTCCCATATTTGGTGTTCCACCTTATCTCTTCTTGCACTAAGTCGGACCACAAAATTTCCCACTCTAGTACCTTCTCCCTCCCATTTACTGAATCCTAGTAGCTATGCCAGCTCTTGGGAAGGCCTAGAAGTGATAGGCTGACTAGATCATCTACGGAAACTGTTACACCAACACTTCCAAGCTCATCTCGACGTTGGGTGAACTTGGTCAAGTACTTTGGTATCATGTCACCCTTCTCCATCTTGATTTTCCTGAGCTTGTCCTTTAGTGCTAGCTTCCTATGGTCACTGTTGTTCCAAAAAAAATCTTTCAAGTCCTTCCACAACATATGGAGTTTCCTTCCTATGGAGGTTCGAGACAATATGATCTCGAATACCTTCAGGTATGACCATTCTCGCCTTTGATACATTCTTCTTACAGTTCACCATATCTTGAGCATAAACTGTTGGAGGCTTAGGAATATCACTATCTATGAATTATTTCAGCCCGTTATCTTCCAACACTGCTTCCATCATATCCTTCCAAGCTATGTAATTCGAGCTTCCCTCAAGGGCATACTCAAGTATCAATCCATAGAATGACATATTGCTGACCCTAAAGAATTATATTGCAAATTCGATTCACCTGCACAGAAAAAACATGTATTATTCTCTTCTATAGTGATTTCATTTCTGATACCGTGTAAAAACTCCTTGTATATTCAAAATTCTAATTGTAATTTTATAAAACAATAGACTTGAATCTACTCTACGAATCATGGAAACTAGTTTAAACGATGCAAAATCATGAAGAATACAAGAGAAATAATTCAATCAACATATTACACAATGATTTCCTAAGGAAAGCCACAGCTAAAAACCCTGATATCTTTATATTTCATTAGTAAGAAAAATATGAGAATATTACAATGCTTTGCTCATGCCCGAGAAACCTTTGTACTATCTCTATATGTCTCACTGCTTCCTAGACCAACCTAGGCCAATGCTTAAGAAAATTTTGTCTTGCCCAAGTCACAATTTCATTGCATTACTTCCTTGGGTAATTAGCCCCTATTAATTAGGAAAATCCCCATCCAATACTGTGCAATACATCAAGGGCCTTCCTCTGACTACATGCACCACCTATATAATTTGGATGATTATACAACCGATAGTACACTTCCCTTGAATTCCAATCTCAATTGGGTAACTCTCATTTCACACATGCATATGTTATTCATGGCTGATCTATCAGTTCTCTTGTTGATCACTAAGTGTTGTTAAAGTTCCACTTCCACACTTTGACCTTCCACTAGTTCCTCCAACAGTTGGAACTAGTTAAAATAAATTTAACTCATCATATTAAACTGAATTAATTTATTTCAACTCAAAATAAACTCAGCCAAGGCTCCTAAAAAATAAGAATCACTTTACATGACTCAAGTTAGGCCCACAACTCGAATTAACTGAACCAACTAATTCAAACTAACTTAGTTAACTCATACAATCTCTCATGAGATGTAGAATTACAATTTTATTCTAATTTAATTCAAGGGAAAATTAAATTATGATCTTTCTTGGTGCCATTTTCAACATTTCTTGTTGCCATTTTCAACAAAGTAGACCCTGGCACCAATCCATCGAACTTCTGCATAACCAATAGTGAATTAAGTCAAGAAATTGTGTCCACACCTATAAGTAAAAGAAGTGAGAGTCACCTTCAGTAAATACTTTATGTGTTTGAGAGCGGTTAACCAGTAAAAATTACCAGTTAAGTACATGTAGTAGTTGTAATATCCCAAAAGGGAGAATGCAGTAATACTGAAACACAATATAAAAACCGCAACAAAATAAATAATAAATCTAGATTTACATCAGAATGCACAAAAATAGCTGAGTAATTTTATTATGTGGGAGAGTATTACAGTTTCATAATGTATAAAAGATGAGGGTTTCTAGCCAAAGAAGTGGCGTAGAATGACCCTGCAAACATGCTACAACTAGCACTGCGTAACTGGTGAGCTACAGGAAGCAATACTGCGCTGTCCCTTTTGCTACTGATGTACATGAAGCTGCTGCAAAAGGAAATGCAGATCTATGGAGCTTAGGAGCTCTGATGATGCCAAGATTCAAGATCTGGCCAGTGTGATGGGAACCCAAGATAACCCAGAAAGGATTTTCCAGATCTACAACTTTGGAAAATCACCCTCCTAGGGTTTGATCGTCTGACTGATGGGTTATGTAGATCTGAAGCTATATCTGATCCTGAGATGGATGCAATATGATATACAACCATATCTGAGCTTTGAGGGCTGTTCCCTCCTTCAGATCTACAAGTTAGGAGCTTGAGATATTGTCTCCTCTTCTTCCTCCTTCAAGTTGCAACAAATGAATATGCAGCTACTACAGAAACTGCGTTGTACAAGAGGGAGAGGCTCTATGCCTGCTGAAAGGTGCTGCAATAAGCTCCAAGCTGATGGAAATGGTGATGGAAAGGTCCTTTGGATCTGCTATGATCGACTGCGCAATCCTTGATAGGATCATTGCTGATAGGAGGTTAATAATATTTGGAATGATTCCAGATCTAAAATGAAGCCCTGGGAATGCTGATCTTCAAGCCCAAGGTGATAGGAATAATCCTACACCGATTCTCTAGCTGAAATATTGAAGACAACCTCCACCTCCCAAACTGATCTTTAGAAATTGCGTAATTCCTGAAGGTAGGCATTCTGCAGAGAATGGAAATAATGTGGAACCAATGCCTGATGATGAATGAAGTACAATCCTCTTCTTTAGAGATCACTTAAGGAAACAGGTGGGATTTCTGCTCGGGAACACCCTGTGCTAAACAACACTGCAACTTAGCTAAACAACATAAGATTGCATGGAGATGTCACCTGAAAAATCCAGATCTAAAAAGATCCTCAAATCATAAACTCAATCATGCCTCCAATGTTGCCTTCATCTTCATTATATATTTTGTGAACCTTCTCATGACTTGGCCCACATCATAACTGCGCTGTACATGTGGACATAGGTCTCCATGTTGACTGTGTTGTCTCTTCATGAAATCCATCATCTATTAATGTACTTATCACACTCTCCATCATGTGTGCATTAATGCACCACTTCCACCATCATCTCATCATAAATGCTATATGATCTTACATTTGATTCCTTCCAAGATCTTAGTTGACTGCTTCAACCTCCATGATCTTTCTCATTAATGAGACATGATCTCCACTCCTTTCATATTAAGTGGCTTCACCACTACTCCATTATGTAGATCTAGATTTGAAATATCCACATACACACATCAAAGTGGATTTTATTTATCTTTGGGGTTTGTGGGTCCCTCCACCCTCTTATTTAATTAATTAATTAAGTTTATTAAGAACTCTAATGTTCCAAATATCATGTGATAATTTGGGAATATTACAGGTGAAAAATTCAACTATCAAGATTAAGAAGCGAATTATAGAGAAGAACACCATTAATTACAAAGGTAAGTAAATTGAAAAGCTAACCCAAACTAGTGCAAATCCCTTGGTTGTCTCCTAGTTGAATCTAGTAAAAAGGCACGAAATTCTTTAGACCAAGTGTGAAAAAAAAATAACACAAACAAGAAAAGAACAACATCAACTCTCAGTGAAATATATGGAACCATAACTTGAAAAAATAAACTTGCAAGGTAGAAATACACTTAACACTGTGTGGGTCATAGGAATTAAGGAGTTGCCAGATACTGCAGAACATTGGACTGGTACCATTTCCTCGGAGAACCTTTTTCCGAATTCAACCGGGAAGTATGAAACCCTCATGGGTTGCAGAGAAAAATCCCTCTAGAAAAAATGCCAAATGAAAACCCTAGAGTGTGCAGAGGTGGTAGTTAGTTACCTCCAACCTTGCCTTTCGATCATTACCTTTGATTGTTGATCGAAGCAATATCGTCGTCGATCTAACCAAGTTTCTAATATTGTAATGCCAGATGTATGGCGGCGATCCATCTCCAAAAGGTGCCTAACTTGACCATTAAACCCTTAGTTCATCCAAGAGTTAAAAGATACATAAGTGGAGGCAAATTTGAAGGGTTAAATTAAAATAATGGGATGTATTAACTATGACAACTCGTGGATATGAGGGGGAAATAAATGAAGCACATTTATAAAAATAGGACAACCTTGATTCGCTTGATAAAATTTGTAATAAAAAATAAATCTGATGATAGGAATAATTTCATGACATAATCGGTAATTCCGTACAGTAATAATTTTTTTATGGCCATTATTTACTTGTGTAATTATGATTTTAGTTTTACATTGAGGTATGTGACAGGTGCTATCATAGTTGAAGGGTTCCACATTGAAGCATGTTTAAGGGAAAATAGTAACAAATCAAGTTGTATTTCATAGTAAAGAAGAACTGGAAATATGGCCAGTTCACTTACATGATTAAACTATGCACCCTTATCTTTAGATATGGGTATGGTCAGGTGAGGAACTTCAATCCAAATTTACTACATTGTTTAAAAAAAATGAGGGCATAAATAAACTATTAGAACTAACAATGAAAATTGAATTAAAATAAACATCTATAGGTAACTTCAGTTATAAAACACTGATGGGAATTATTACCTACAAAATTGACTTATTAAGTGATTTATTTGACAACAAGTGATAACTAGTAAATCATATTCCATTACTGTTGGTTCATGATATGGAATGATGAGGAACCTTATGTGCTAAAAAATTAGAAGATGAATACAGATAAAATAAGTAAAGTAACATTCCTATTGGAAATGTTTGAGAAATGAGGTGTGTGTTTCGCGTGAGATCATTTTGAGGAACATAGGATTACCTATAAGATGACTACATGTTAATGGTTGAGAGATTATTTTTTCAATTTTCATTTCAATACATAGTTTATAAACCTTGTTGATAAGTGAAGAAAATCGCTTGTAATAATGTAAAATTTTGAATCCTATCTGTGAATGGGAAGTAAGTTGAAAAGCACAGAAACTATAGTAACACTCAATATGGTGAATGCATTATATGTTTAAAAAAAAATCAAGAACCTTGTAATATACACAATAAAATGTATGATATACTAATGTACCCAAGGAAGTTAGTCACGCACATTTAAAGATAATTTTTGTCTAAGTTGAATGGGAATATGGGATGCCTATGCTTACCAAATATCTATATACTATGAGTCAGTGATGGGTGTTTGGTGGAGTGGTTGGAATCCTTTCAATTGATATGAAAGATATTGACAGGAGTGACATTAAAATATAATTTTTTATATGTTAATATACACCTTAGATATTAATAAATCCAAGGAAATCATACTGGCTGTTACATAATACATGAGTGATGGAAATAAATCCCAAACTAAAAAAGGAATCAACAAACTCTTGCACTAAAAAGTATCTTAAAAAGAAAAACCACAGAAAGGATGGTTAGCACAAACCATCAACATGGAGGACCATAACAATGAAGTGGTTGTGAGTTGTAGTAGAATTTTTGGATAAGATACCTTATCAAAGACCAGAAAAATGGAGATAGTTTGTGACAGATATGATGGAAGAAAACAATCTTGGGAATAATAAGTAAATTGAAACTTTTAAGTGGAAGGGGTGTTGAAATTTTATCTAGGATACTCCCCGACGTGAAATAGATGTGGAAGCACATCAGAACATGGTTATTGACATCCTGAAAAGATATATGCAACACATTAAATTTAAACAAGTATAAGGTGAGTAAGAATAGAGTAAAAAATATGAAAATTTACTAAGGCATGCCATGGACCTAAATTTGGGAAAGGAATCTAGATAGTTTTTGAACATTTTTGTACCCTGTGTATGCAGAATGCTCAAGAATTATGTGAATTGTAGACTCACAATATTAAAATCTAAAATAATTTTCTAAATGGTTTATTTTATAAACGCCTCGCCAATGGGGAGGATAAGAATGATTGGAGACAAGATGACAATAGAAATTTCATTTGTGGAGATATAATTGTAATTTTGCTATCTAGAGATTTAAGGTAACTTGATATAATAAGGTGATGAGTAAATGCTCGCTAAATTTCATGGAAAATTTAGTAGAACTGTAGGAAAATTATATATACGGTCACAAATTATGATGGGAACTTATAACAAGGTTTGATTCTTTTCTTTTAAATTTTGGGCCAATATCATAAGTTAAAAAGGACAACATAGGAATATACGTGTATGTATATGTGTGAGATACACACGACAATGAATGGGGATATTAAATATATACAAGATTCCATTGATTTAACATGCCTTGACAAATAGGCGCCGAGTTCAGGTAATGATGATTAGAAATAAACAGATAGTAGAGTAAGATAACTAAGGAATATAGCATCTAATTATAGAAAAATTTAAAGTTGAGGAAAGGAGAATGTTGATAGCACTTTAACATAGGTGTTACTTATTGACATGGAAAGGGAAACATGCCACTAGTTAATGTTACCTCAGAAATTATCTTAAATATGATTCCAATAGACATAAATGAGATATCGTAAGATAATTGACTAGAATAAATTGTTGATTGAAAATCACCATATAAAAAAATAAAATAATAATAAGCTAATGTGTTAAGAAGGTTAACATGCACGAATGGTGGAAAAGGGAAAAAAAGAATATCCCGAGATACTTTAATCAATAATTACAGAGCAGAAAGGATGTAAACCCCAAGAAAAGGGTTAAGAAGAACTCATGAGTAAGACAAGTTAGATAAGTAATGTTGCGGTATTTGGTGACATAAATTTCTTGTTGATCTTAAGTATGCCCTATTATTCCGAGTCATGTTCCTAAGTCATCATAGTGACTCCTGTGGTACTGAGGAAGAAAAAAAGGAAGGGAATTGAAAATAATAATACTAATAAGAATAAGAATAATTGGATTAATACTTCCACATGAAAAGAATCATGTATCAGTATAAGTAATGTGGATGAGACTAGGTCGATATAAGGAACAAAGAATAAAGACGATACTCGTCGTGAAAATAGTAAATTGAAGCGATTGTTCAACAACCTTGAATTTTTTTTTTGTGGAATAATTAATAATATGAGGGTGTATAAAGAATTTAATTATATGACTTATCAAAACCAAGATATGCAAAGATAAATTGAAAGCATACCTACATAACTCTTAATTAAACTAACTTTGTACCGCAAATTTCATATAAAAATCCCGACAACAACATATTATTGAAGAATCTCACAACATATGTAGTGAGATAACACATCAGTAGAAATAAACTTCTACCACAACTTATATTCATTTTTCATGATAAGATTTTCTTTAAAATAACACAAGTATAGGCACAAAAATATGTGCAAGCCAACAATATATCACAAAAATAACCACAACACCAAACCTTGGTTGGTTGTGTGTAAATAATTTAAAATAACATCGTATCTACTTTGGTAAATGGAAGTATATGTTTTGGGAGAGAAAAACTCTCCTCTCTAGTATAGTGAACAAGAAAAAAGAAGGTGGTAATGACAACAAGTATGACCACGGTGAAATGAATAATTATTCCCAGAGTGAGTTAAAATTGCTATTTATTTTTAAAAAATGTTGGATATTATAGGCTAAATGTACTAAAGTAACCTACTGATTAAATGAAGTGAATGACATGTTAAGAATCGATATATAAGAAAAATGCTAGAACGCATGTGCAAATGTAAAAAAAAAATGAAAATTCCATGACTATACAACATGACTATGCTAGGTCCATATAATACCAGTGTATCCCCTTATTGTTATTGTTAGTGTTGCCCCCTTATTATTTTTGTTGTACCCATGTAGTCCCCATATTGTTATTATTGTGCCCCATAGAAGCCCACTATTTTTATTGTTGTGCCCTTACATTGTTATTTTTCTATCGGCTAAGATTATATTGTGACCCTTTGGAATCCTATATATAGAAAGGACATTTTTTCATTTGTATCATCCCAGAATTATTCATTTATGTAATGTAAAGGAGGTTTCCCCCTTAAAGAGGCTGATTTCTAAGTCGTTGATCTATCTTTTCTCTATTTTGTGAGCTGGTTTCATAACATTTGGTGTCAAAGCTTTGGATTCTAGGGTTTCAGTGCTGCAAACAAGTGAACTTGGAATTTTTTCTATAATTTTTTTTCTACGAAGGTGAATAAGCGGAAATAAAACCCATTTGACCTGAAATTTTGAGGCACTTTGTGTAACAATTTGAGATCTTTTTTCACTATATGTTTAAAGATATGATCTGAGGAAGTTAGGGTTTTTACAGGCTCCAAAATTTCATCTCAAATAGGTGTCCAAGGGACAATCGTCATAAATTTAGTTTCAGATATCAGATTGGAATTATGTAAAAATTGGCAAAGAGTGCACACACATTAGTTTCTTGTGTATAAATTTCAGATCTAAAGGTCGAAATAGTGACATGTGGCATGCCGCACAGTTCACTCTACTGAACTAGTCCATAATTAGGTCATTGTGGGAGATTGAGAATAACTTTAACTTGAAGAATCCAAATTAGGTCTGACATGTGACATTGGAAAGAAGACTCATAAGGCTACTACAAGACTAAATATTAAATCTTGGGGATATGAAATTATAGATATCCATCAGTTTCAATATCGTGCTCCTAAAAATCAAGAAAAATGTGTGTATTTGTATTTTAAAAATTGCATAATTCTTGTTTGAAAAATCAGTTTGAAGTGATTCCTAGGGCATATTGAAGCATAGATATCAGTATTGGGTTCTAAAATCCCCCTCAAAAATAATTCCACAACCATTAATCCCTCATAAGGGTCTGCTATGACTCATGAAGAGGAAGAAGTGCAACATGATATATCAAAATTACGAGACCAAGTGCAACAAACTTCGCTCTCGCGAAGAGTAAAAAAAAATGAAATGGAAGCGAAGATGGATGGTTTGAAGAAAGACATGGATGGATTTAATAAATTCATGGAAGCTAATATCAATGGTTTGAATAATGAAGTGGAATATAAGATCGATGGTATAGAATAAAAACTAAAAGGAAGCATGGAATACAAGAAGAATGGTTTAAAAGAAAACATGGAAAGTTTGAAGGAAGGTTTGACAGAGCTGCTACAAGCAATTATTCCTAATGGAAAAATGGTAGTAGATGAAACTCATGATGAGAAGAAAAGAAATGTTAATCATGATTTCATATACTCTAATGTTGGATTTAAGACCCACCATATTCCACAGATCATTTTGACGAATTTTGATGGCAAGGATCCGGTAACATGGATACTACAGATGGACCAATATTTTGATGTCCATAATATGAAAAACACACAAAAGGTACGCATTGAAACTTTATATTTAGAAAAAAATAAATTTGTATGGTATCGATGGCTTTGCTTGCATAAAAAAATTGTCACTTGGTCAATTTTTACGAAGGAAATGATACCGCATTATAAGGACAAAAAGAGAAACACCTTCTTTAGCCAATTGATAAATCTTAAACAAAAGGGTTTGATGGTGAAGCACATTGAGGACTTCCAAAAATTGAATATAAGGGTAACTGATATTCCAAAGGAACACATGATTGATTTTTTCATAGGGAATTTAAAGGATAACATCCAACATGAGGTTCACCTTTGGGAACTTGATTCATTGGAGAAGGCATTCAGGTCGACAAGAAAAATTGAAAGAAAAATTATGGAGATAAGGAAGCCTAACACTCACAACTATAAATATGGATGTGTTTCTAATCCTAGACTTCCATACCCTACAAGGTTGAAATTGCAAAAATTGGAAGAAAAAGGAGAAAAAGGGCTTTGCTACAGTTGTGATAGCAAATACACTAAAGGTAGTAAGTGTGCCGAGAAGAAATTATTTTACATCGATTGTGAAGAGGAGGAAGAAAAGGAACAAGAAAATTCAAAAGAAGAGGATATACACGAGGAACCAACCCTATAGGAAGAAGAAATGAATCCGACCATATCCTATAATGCATTGGTAGGGATTGTCAATCCTAAAACTCTCAATATAGAAGGAAATTTCAAGAAGAAAAATATAATAGTGTTGATTGATTTTGGTAGTACCCATAATTTCGTTCATTGTAAGGTAGCCAAGGAAATGAATTGCTTCCTATATCCAACACCAGAGTTTCATAAATTGCTTCAGTAGCCAAGGAAATATAAATTGCTTTTGAAAGTTCCATAATATCAAACTAATCATGGGGTAATATGTATTTCATAGTCCAATTATCTCCATCCCAATGGGCGGTGCTGATGTTGTACTAGGAGTACAATGGTTATAATATTTTGGGACGATAGCTTTTAATTTTCAAGAAATTTTCTTGAATTTTTTTTTGGAAGGAAAGGAAGTTGAATTACGAGGTATCGAACGGAAGCCAAGAATGATAATTAGCTCTAATATCATGAAAAATATTCCGAAGAAATAACAACGAGGCATAATTACACAATTATGATCACTATAGGTTCAAAAATCAAAATCATCTATTTTTCCAGATCTCCAAAAAGTCTTGGACAATCATTCCAAGGTATTTGAGACTCCCAAAGGACTCCCACCTATTTGTGATCATGATCATGCTATTCATTTGATTCCTGGAAGTGTTCCTCCAAACATTAGGCCTTACATATATGCTTATGCTCAAAGGAGTGAGATTGAACATATGGTTGCAAAAATTCTAGAGGCTAGTATAATTCAACTTAGTGAAAGTTCTTTCTATGCTCTAGAATTATTGGTGCACAAGAAGGATGGATCATGGTGTATGTGTTCAAATTATAGGGAGCTCAACAAGCTTACTATTAAAGATAAATTTCCCATCCTCGTCATTGATGAATTACATGGAGCAATTTACTTCACCAAGTTGGATCTTTGTTCTAGATATCATCAAATTAGAATGAAGACTGAAGACATTCCGAAAACAACATTTAGAACTCATGAGGGTCATTATGAATTTTTGGTCATTCCTTATGGCATTACTAATGCACCTTCCACATTTCAAGGTTTGATGAATTCCATTTTCAAACCCTTCCTTTGAAAATTTGTGTTAGTATTTTTTGATGATATACTAATCTACAACAAGTCTTGGAAGGATCATCTTCAACATGTTGACATGGTGCTCAAACTATTGGAGGAGAAACAATTATATGAAAAAAATTCCAAATTTTTCTTTGGAGTGCATGAGGTGGAATATTTAGGTCATATTGTATCTCATGAGGGTGTTAAGGTAGAACCTAACAAAATTAAATCCATTAAGGAATGGAAAATCCCTAAAACAATAAAGCATCTTCGAGGATTTCTGGGAGAATATGAGCACCTTTAACATCATTATAGAAGAAAGATGAATTTTCATGGATTCCGAAAGCAACTAGGTCATTTTGACATCTTCAAGATGCAATGTGCCAATCACCGGTCTTAGCTATGCCGGACTTCACAAAAATCTTTATTGTGGAATGTGATACCTTAGGAAATGGAATTGGTGTGGTTTTAATGCAAGAAGGAAGACCCATTTCTTTTGAAATTCATCCAATCAAAGGAAAATATTTATTGAAACCTATTTATGAGAAGGAAATGTTGGCAATACTACATGAACTAAAGCAATGGCAACCTTACCTAATGTGAAGACACTTCAAGGTTGAAACTGATCATGATAGTCTTAAATAATTTTTGTAACAAAGATGATCTTCATAAGAGTAGCAAAAATGGGTCACAAAGATGTTGGATTATTACTTTGAAATCATCTACAGAAAAGGGAAGCAAAATGTTGTTGTAGATGCACTCCCAAGAAAGGATGAGGATGTGGAAGCATTTCTTTGTGCCATTTCTATTATCCAACCTGAGTGGATAACCGAAGAAAGGGATGAATGAAGAATGATGAAGAGGTGTGGACACTCATTCAAAAGTTGCAGCAAAATCCTAGTACATGTGAAACGTTTAGCTGGAAAAATGATTCATTATGGTACAAAGATCACTTCTATATTTGTAAGAATTCCCAACTAAAACAAAATATTATTTTGGAATTTCATACCTCTCCCTTAGGAGGGCACTTAGTATTTAGTAAAAATTACCACAGGGTCAAGAAGGAGTTTTTTTGGATGACCTTAAATATAATATCCAAAAGTTTGTGGCAGAATGTGTGGTTTTCCAACAAAATAAAGTTGATAAAGTTAAGACCCCGGGTTTGTTACAACTTTTATCCATTCCAAGTCAATGTTGGGAGGAGGTTTCAATGGATTTTATCACAGGTTTACCCAAGTTCGAAGGAAAGACTTTCATCATGGTGGTAGGTTATAGAATTACGAAGTATGCACACTTTTGTACATTACCTCATCCATTTAAATTCAGTATAGTTGCTACTGCATTTATGGAAACAATTCAAAAGATACAAGGAAACCCAAAGATTATTGTAAGCGAAAGAGATCCCATTTTTACAGGAAATTTTTGGACGGAATTATTTTCTTGTTTGGGTACTCAATTAGCTCATATCTCATCATATCATCCTAAATCTGATGGGAAAACTAAGATAGTGAACAAATTTTTGGAAGGATATCTTCATTGCTTTGTATCTGATAAATAGACACAGTGGGTCAAGTGGTTACGGCTTGATGGTGGTATAACACTTCCTTCCATACTGCAGCAAAAATGACCCTATTTATGGAAATTTATGGATATCATCCACCCTGCATCGCATCATATTTAAGAGAAAATTCTAAGGTTAAAGCAGTGGAATATCACATCGATCATCAACAACAAGTTCTCCAACTATTAAAGGATAACCTCACCTTGGCGCATAATCGAATGAAAAAACATGTAGATCAAGATCGTAGCAAAATAATTTTTGATGTAGGTGACTGGTTATTTTTACGGCTACAACTATACAAAAATATGTCCCTCAAGAAAGCTAAGAATGATAATAAATTATCACCAAAATATTATGGTCCTTACAAAGTGTTGCAGAATATTGGTACCATGGCATACAAATTGGAGATTCCTGCATCTTCCCGAGTGCACCCAGTTTCATGTTTCATGCTTAAAGAAGGTTATAGGTGACAAGCTCCCAGTTCAAACCATATTGCCAGAATTTGATGAAGAAGGAAAAATCATATTGGAACCTGAAG
The DNA here is from genome assembly GCA_034641835.2 of Pinus albicaulis. Taxonomy (NCBI): domain Eukaryota; kingdom Viridiplantae; phylum Streptophyta; class Pinopsida; order Pinales; family Pinaceae; genus Pinus; species Pinus albicaulis. The sequence continues at coordinate 1,146,435,824 of CM076570.1, forward strand.
TAGCCACAAAAAAAAGAACACAAAAACTACGAAATCGATCAATTGCAGAGTATCTCATCAAGTGGAAGAACTTACTCGCTGAAGATTCAACATGGAAGGATGAGAATTTATACAGAAGCATCAAGAACTGCTCAAGCGTTGATGAAAAAGCCTTTTTGAAGGAGAGGGGAATGCTAGGTCCCTATAATACTAGTGTATCCCATTATTGTTATTGTTAGTGTAGCCCCCTTATTGTTATCGTTGTGCCCATGTAGTCCCCATATTGTTTTTATTGTGCCCCATAGAAGCCCACTATTGCTATTGTTGTGCCCTTACATTGTTATTGTTATGTCGGCTAGGATTATATTGTGACCCCTTGGGCTCCTATATATATAAAGGAAGTTTTTTCATTTGTATCATCCAATAATTGTTCATTTATGTAATGTAAAGGAGGTTTCCCCCTTGAAGAGGATGATTTCTAAGTCGTTGATCTATATTTTCTTCGATTTTGTGAGCTAGTTTCATAACACAACATATGTAGTGAGATAACACATCAACATACATAAAATTCTACCACAACTTATATTCATTTTGCATGATGATATTTTATTTAAAATAACACAAGTACAAACACAAAAATATGTGCAAGACAACAATATATCACGAAAATAACCATGACACCAAACCTTGGTTGGTTGTGTAAGAACATCATATCTACTCTAGTAAATGGAAGTATATGTTTCAAGACAAAATAACTCTCCTCTCTAGTATAGTGAACAAAAAAAAAAGATAGATGTGAATGACAACAATTGTGACCATGGTGAAATGAATAATTATTCCCAGACTGAGTCAAGATTGCTATTTCTTTTAAAAAATGTTGGATATTATAGGCTAAATGTACTAAAGCAACTTGCTGATTAAATGAAGTGAATGACATGTTAAGAACCAATATATAAGAAAAATGCTACAATTCATGTGCAAATGTAAAAATAAAATGAAAATTCCATGACTGTACAACATGACAAAGCATAACCAAGGGACCAAAATTGAAAATAATGTTGCAAAGTCGAATTTTAGTGTGGCATTGAACGAAAATAGTAAAATAATCCAAGATGAACATAATTAATCTACTTGGACAAGTAGACAACAATACAATAAGGCAATAAAAGGGAGTTATCTTAAACTTTACTTCTGCATGACCAGTATGTTGTGACATTTAAATTAAGATGAATTAATGGTAGTAATATTTAGTATCATCTCTCATACAAGACAAGAATGATAATTGAATTATGAATATATTATTATTTTTAATTAAATAGTGTAAATAGAACTGATACCTCAATGGTATGAAACTTAAATTGGAACCACGCGGAGGGGTCTTTATCAATTGGCATAGCATTTGGAATTAAAATAATTTGCAATGATGAGTGTATAATGATGTTGCTAGCTCTTATCGAGTGCAAGATACTAATCCTTGTTGGATTGGGAAGCATGTGAATGAACTTTGATGGATACGTACATAATAAATGATGGTTCCTGTAATATAATTTGAACTAATTATTTATGTATACACGTTTATTAAATGATGGAAACTAATGACAACCTTGATAATTGTGAATGTACAACAGATTGGATAGAGTAACCCTAGTTTAACCTCTGGGAATCATCAATCAGAGAAATTATGCAGAAAAAATAATCTATTGCACAGGTTAAGTGTGATAGAAGAATTTCATCCAGAAGAGGCTACCTGGAAAGACGAGAATAACGATTTTTTGCACGAGGCACACTTGTTATGAAGGCTAGGAAATACCGAGGACTGTGTTTCACTCGAGGTGGGGGAGATGTAACACCCCTCAATAAAAGTAAATATATAATTTACTTTTACTACAATAACTTAGTAAATAGTGCATTGTCTGGAAGCGTAGTGGTAAATTTAATGTTTAAATTTTATTTAAAAGTCGGTTATGGAAAACTAAGGAATTTACGGGGAAAAGTCACTAAGTGAAAGTTTCATTTACCAGACAGTTAGCTGACAGCTACTCCCACCCATGGAGATAAATAATATTAGTTTGGGAAAAAAAATCCGAGAGGGTATGAGAGGAAAATACCTGAGGCATATGAGAGAGGAGACTGGAAAACATTTGATTCCTCGAACAAGATGTTGTTGAGGGAGGGAAAGACGTTTCTAAACAGGGTATTCTTGAGTTGGTTGGCTGGTGGAATCTGTGAATCAGACTTGGATTTCGTGGTATCCTAAGTTGGAATTGTTTGGTTCTAGAGGATTTAGAAAATACCCGGTGAGGCCTCTGTCAACTATTATTTTGGAACTGAAACTCATGCAATGGGAGAACTAGTAAAGACTACCATTATCATTGGTTGGGAGGTGTGAAATTTATTCCCTAAGAATTTCCTAGTGGTATAAGCTTGAACAAGATAAGTATCTTTATCTGACTAGTTTCCAAAACTAAGTGTTTTCTTTTACTGTATTACAAGATACTTTTGTATTGATGACTATCTATTATTTATGATAAATGCTACATTGGAATTTCTGTAGAATAAATATAAATATTTGTAATAAATGTTGCATTGGAAACCTTGTAGAGGACATATATAAATTTTTAAAAAATAATTGATTAGTATTTATATGAAAATAAATATAGAATAATTCCGACAAATGTTGTATTGGAAGTTCTATTGGATGAAAAATAGGAAATTTTGCTAAAATAGATAAGGGATATTGTTGAATGTTGCATGTGGATTCTGACAAATGGAATGTCGGAACTTGAGTATTGGGTAAGGATGTTAGTCAAGAAGTATTCCAAATAACAATATAGGGGGAAAAACACTAAGAAACACACTAACCTTAAGATTAATTAACAATATACAAGAATTTGTACAGGGTATAAAGATACAGATAGGCTAGGCCTATGACCTAGGAGTAACTGAAGGCACCTGTCTAAAAAAATAAAATAGATAGGGGGAGGATAAACCTGGCATTCGAGTAGTTTAAAACTAAAGAAATTATTATACAGAACCTAAGGCTTAGGGTTAGCTCCCTCTAGCCAACCACTACAGCCTCTCCAGGAGCAATCCCGTTAGTCACCCAAGGTCATTCATTTGAGTCGAAATGTCCACGCTGAACCCCTAGCAGACCAACTTTTGTGTGCCAATAAGGAAACAAAGAAAACAAAGTACAAAACCCTCATCCAGGTAGAACCTTTAAAAAAAATTGAAGTGCTAAGGAAAGTGATTACATTGATTCCACCTGTTGTGGCTCATTTGCATTTGCTTTTGAAATATTTTTCAAAACAAAAAAAAAAGCATATATGTTAGAAAAGGACAAATGTAAAATTTTCATATGCCGAAAAATAAATTTTTGTTTTATATGGTTGGTCAATTAAAAAATTTTGCAGAAATTGAAAGGTGGGTCCGACCATTAAGTTAATATCCGTGAAAGTCACCGAGCAGGGTTTAAAGGAATGGAGGTTGGTTTGGATCACTGGAAACCCGCAGGCACAAATAGCGTGCGGGTTAACAATGATGGTGCCTCTATAGTTGACCCAACCAAAAGTATGCTGACCAAGATTGACGACTCACAACAATTGTGGGTGCAGACCTCCAATGGGTTCGTCGTACTCCAGAGCACTCTCGCAATGAAGTAGGCAACCCATGACGCAACCAATTAATGAGCCAGCTTCTATGTCACATCATGTGTCTGTAATCTATCAATTCGTGCATTGAATTCTCATTTATTTCCAAAATCCCGCACCATATATAAAATATCTTAAATTTTCTCTTTTTCTCCTTACCGGTTTTCATTTCCAATTACTCAGAAGTCGTCTTAGTTGTTTAATTTCTCACCTCTACACTTGTTCCATCGCCACCCTGAGTAAATTCATGGCTAAAAAATCATCCCTATTTGACTCTTCCAGCCACATCCCGCTTATGGATACTGATAAAGACATCAAGGATACCATGTGCTCAGTTGAACATCTGCCCTTTTACCAGCAAGTCCTACTCAATGAAAAGAATTCTCCCATCTACTCAGCCATGGTAAAGTCTAGTGTTCTTTTTGCACGTGTCCCGAAAACCCATCTTTTTCTGGAATTCATCCATTGGCTAGTGTCTGCATTATACCCTAGCAAGTGCTTTGTGATTAATAATCTAGGATAGAGTGTTCTTCAAGTCACATCTCAGTTAATCCTTCAAGCCCTCTGTTATCCTGAGTCATAATCTTATGTTAATTTTACTGAAGAATCATTGGTGGCACTATATGACGATCTTGTAGGGCAGGAGTTTACACAGGTGGTTTTCTTTCTAAATCCGGAAGCAAGAAATTTTTCGCCAGATGATAAAGAGTTCCCATTCGATATTTTTGATGCAGAAGTCAAGCCAGTACTACAATTTTTGTCGAAGATACTTGGAAAGGAGGATGTTGCTCAAATTGACAGGTCGGTGCTTGGGTTATTTGCTTTAATGATGAAGCCCAATGTGGTGTTAGATATTCCCTCCTACTAGTAAGAGAATGTTAATGCTCAGCTTATGTGCCTGTCCCTCACTGGGTATTTCAGGTTTCCTTCATTAATTACTTATTTATTCTTGTATCAAAATGTAGAGTAATTTATACATCCAAAGTTAAATATTATGGATGAAAATAATAAAATACAATCAATGGTGTTTTGGACAGATGTAATAAGAAATGAACCAAATGAGGGAGGGATGTTTGATTTTTCTGCTTATTTCATGCCAATTGCCTATAAGATTTTGAATGGAGTTCATCCTCCATGTTTTCTGCCGAAGGCTCAGGAGTTTCTTCAGCTTAGTGTCAATTGTAAATTTGTAGATTGGTTTGTGTATTATGATTATTCAGAAATTAAGTTGTATGGATCCGGGATTGAGGCTTATAGATTACCCATGTTTTTTCCCATGAGAATGTTTGCCTTGGAATTTATTAGACAAAGTTTGAATGTAGATCAGATACATTTTTTCCCAATGAATAAAGGCCATTTATTTAAGTTGCCTATGTTTGTGGGACCATTCATATTGAATATGAGGCAAGAAAGAAATGAGGCAAACCAGATGTTAGAAAGCATGCACTTGTTATTAGGTGAGAAATGGGCTTATGATCCATAGAAGGTGACCTCTAATAAGAGAGTTGAAAATGGTTATTTAGATTTTGTTCATGACAGTAAGCTTGAAATTGAGAAGTTAGCTAACAAAGGTTTTGTAGAATCTAGTAGCACCAACATTCAGACTCCAATCATCTCTGAAAGGATAAGTAAAAGAGGCAAGGAAAAAGTTGTTGATTCTGAGGATGAAGAACATAGACCTGAAAAAAGAGATAAGTTAACTGAAGAGATACCAAGCACAAAACCTAGTTTCCTTATTCAATTAGGAGATACTCAAAATGCACCAGCTTCGCCATCAAGACATGAAGTTGTTCATGATCAAGTTCCTTTGATCAAGCAAGTCTTTGCCCAAATTGCAGAAAAGAACCAGAAGATTAAAGCCAGTATGGAGACTCAAGCTGAGTATCAGATTAATCCTGATCAAACCAGATTGTTGACTGATATGGACTTAGAAAGGGATCAATTGAATATTTATTTCTCTCACCTATTTGAAATGAAAATAGGGTCATCCAGTAGTTTTAAAACTTTAAATCTAACTGTTGATGTTAAAATAATCCCTTTACTTGACAAAATTAACTTACATATGCAAAATGGTCAATTGATTGTTAATGACCTAACTAAAACAGGTGCAGATGCTCATAAGGCTGAGAATATGTTGGGTAAGGTAAGCGACTAAAATTAGAGAAGGCTAATTCCAGGGCCCTTTCAACTCAAAATGAAGGGTTGAAGAGAATAATTATAAAAACTGGACTAGACCATAATGATAGATCAACTGTTCAAAAGTTATTACAAAGTGTTGAATCATAAATTAATGTATTGAAGAAAAAGCTAAAGTTACTTACTGGAGATCATCCAATGGTAGCAGAGGAAGAAAATGAAAAATAAAGTCTTTTACAGCAGTTGTTGCAGAAATAGGAGGAGATTTCTAAATTAAAGGAGTCAGTGATTAATTTGCAAGGTCAAATTGAATCACATACTTGCACCATAGTTATGTCATCTGAAAATGATGATCCAACAAATAGATTGTCCTAGTTGAGCACAGAGTTAAATATGGCAGATATTGATCTCAAGAAAACTCAAAGTGATATTGATACAACAATGAAGATAATGCATTCCAAAGAAGGGGAAGTTAATAAATATAAATGAGATTTCTAGACAACTTATGAGGAAATCAAGAGTCTTAAAGAAAAAGTAAGGGAAAACATGTCGTTAATTCAATCAAAGGATATTGTGTGGAATGAAATCATTGAAGTGATGAAAATAGATTGGGAATCACTGATTATAGTGTCAGAGGAAAAAAACATAATCAGAGATTTACGGGAGCTTATTCTTGCTGATAAGCAGAAGTTCCTTAATAGAGCTTTATGGGCAAAAAGGTTTATTGATTTTATCAATTCCAAAACAGATCAAGAGCTAGAGGAACATGAAATAAAAGATAGAACACTGTGTGTTTTAGAGATCATTAAGTTGATTGTAAAGAATGCTTGCAGGAAATCAACAGAGAAGAAATTGACAAAGATTAAACAGGCTGTAGACAAATTCAACAACATGTTTGACACAAGGAACAGAGATAGGATGCCATCATGTTGGGATCTGCAAGGAAATATTCTATCTTGGGATTCATATGAGCCTTTATTAGTGGGAGCAAAAAGCAAGATTGACAATTCTCATGAAAAAACTGCAGTCTTAAAAGGAACCACAATTGTAAATTTCTTGCACAGGCTTTTTTCAATTATTATGGATGGTTAAGACCTTGTTTTTGGAAAGGCCCACTTTTACCAGGATCACTGCTTTCAGGCTGGAATATCACAAGTTGGTCAATTCTCCTAAAACCAACATTGAAATTTGGAAAAAGTGTAGGGCATGGATGATTGATTCACCAGGTGACACATCAGCACCTCAGAAGAACAAATCAACACCTCAGGGGAACATAGCGGTAACCATTCAGATTCAGCAAATAGATTAATACTTTAAGTTTTATTCATCTTTCTTGTTAAAAGATCGAGATTGTAATGATTTCTTTAATTTCAATGTAATAAGTAGTTTACACAGTTTAGGTAGTTTGAGTAGTTACAAGAAGTTCTAGCAGTTACAAACTTCTTTTGTATGTATTTAGGAAAGATAGTAAGAATGAGGAGGGTTCCGAGTTTTGGACCTCTGGAAGACCACAAATTTTGTACTTACTTTTCTGAGAAATTAATGAAAGAATCATTAAATTTCCTGCAACCGTTGATGGTGATTTGTTTTTCCTGTATCATTTTGTGTTTATTCTTCTTTGAATGAAGTGAAGTAAAGTAGATGTCGGTCTCTTAATTGCATCTTAAGATTTAAATAACCTTAATATGCGCTCCTTCACTCCAGCTATTCTTTCTAGATAAATTTCTTCTGATATTTAAGGTGATAGATTCTGTGTTACAACATATCATTTTGAGTTTCCTCTACAGTTATTATTCTCATTCAGATATCAGCAGTAAATGGCATTGTAGAATCTTTCATTATATTAGATTATTAATGGTTTTAAAGAAATAATTTCCAAAGGGAATAAAAAAATACTTCCTGATATAATTAAATTTGTGACATGTATTTAAAAAAAATGTCTTAAGCACTGATTCCTTTCCATAGCCAAGGGATTGTCTCTTAAGGAACAACACCACCTATGGCACACTGCTTAACAATAGGTGTCAAGTGCAATCTAAATCACTAATTTCGTTCACCAAGACAAGAATGTAGGTGCTGAGAAACCATATTCGCAAAACAGTGAAATAAATTAGTCATTAACAAACTCATAATAACATGCATTTAACGCAAGTCTTTAAGTAAAGTATGCTTTTTCCTCTAAGTAAGAAAAATTAATGGAATTATTCTTAAAATACATAAATCAAACAATTGTGGCGTAGGGGTTGAACCAAAAAGTATAACTCGTAAGTTACACTGTAAACATAATACAAAACCCTAAGGGTTTGAAGAAATACGAGGAAAATTCCTTAACCAGAATCCTAAAAAAACATCCTTAAGGGCTATTCCTCTAGTAGTGGTGTTATTATAACAGAAAGTACAATCGAAGTATGCGCTGACACCAAGCCATTGAACTTCTGCATAACTAGCAAGGAATTAAGTAAAGAAATTGTGTCCATGCCTGGAAGGAAAACAAGTGAGAGTCACCTTTAGTAAATATTTTAAGCATTCGAGAGTGGTGAACCAATAAAAATGACCAGTTAAGTACCTACAGTGGTGAACAGTTAAACTATCAGGATTAAGAAGGAAATTATAGAGAAGAACACCATTAATTACATGGGTAAGGAAATTGAAAGGGTAACCTGAATTGGTGCAAATCCCTTGGCTGTCTCCTAGTTGAATCTAGTAAAAAGGTAAGAAATTCTTTAAACTACGAGCAAAAAAAAAAGAACACCCAAAAAACAACAACATCAAATCTCGATGAAATCTATGGAACCGTAATCTGAGAAAAAAAAATGCAACGAAGAAACACACTTACCATTGTGTGGGCTGTAGGAATTATGGAGTCGCCAGATATTGCAGATCATTGGACTGGTACCGTTTCCTAGGAGAACATTCTGCCAAATTTATCTGGGAAGTATGAAACCATCATGGATTGTAGAGAGAAATCCCCCTAGGTGAAAATCCAAATGAAAACCAAAGAGTGTGCGGAGGTGGCAGTAAGTTACATCCAATCTCGTCGCTCGATCATTACGGTCGATCGTTGACCGAAGCAAGATGGTCGTCAATCTAACAGAGTTTCTGAGATTTGTAATTCCATATGTATGATGGTGATCCATATCCAAAAGGTTCCTAAATTGACCATTAAAAATTTCTTCCACCTGAGAGTTAAACAATGGAGTGGGCTAATGGGTCGACGAAACACCCTCAGGTATTCCCGCCCCCTCGCTATCGGCGAAGCCTTTCCAGCGAGTGGGTCCCCTCCCTCCCAAACGGTAATGAGACGGATCCAACCGCCATTACCTTGATCGTAAATGGAGCCCACAGGCAGTTAACTTCCATTTCAACACAAAACTATTTGCAGGCTAGACGATGGGATTAGGCACGAGTGGCTCACCTAACCAGCTGTTGGCTCGAGGGGTCCTAACCCAGGTTTGGAGGTTATGGTTTGCCAACAAATCCCTATACTACTGGCCCTTTCGACAGTGACCTGCTTGTGTAGGCCAAAGTCTCACCCGAAGCAGTATGGGAGGGTGCTGGAACCAGGTTTCCGCACCCTAGGAGAGACCTAGTTAGTCAAGTTGGTCCATAATTATTCGATATATTCAGCAAGAAGTTGTTCGCAGGGTTTTCAATATATAACTAGAACGCAACTATCATATCTATTTAATAGGTTCGCATCCATGTGCGTACTACTAGTAGGATCATAGAACAGTATAATAGCAGCAATTTAACATATCACGAATACATATATCAGAAAAAAAGATAGTTCGTAGCTACAAACATATACACAATCATATAACTCAAGCTCACATCAACCATAACAGAACATATCCAGATAACATCAGATGTCCACAATACTTTCGTATATATCATTACCCAAAATCCTCTTACATTCCCAAATTTCCACCTGTGCACACAACCAACAAGATCCGCACACAGCAGGACAGAGGATCTCCGCAAACACAGCCCGCAGGAGTCCTAACCCAAAAAACCCTACCACAGATCTAACAATTCATACTTCACATCAATCTCTATTCTTTCCTACCTATGACTCAAAAATATTCATCTATTTATAGCGATTTAGCCTATGCATCCAGTGGCTCTTGGTCTACCCTTGACCCATTTACAATGCATTACGGGCTTTGACCCACCCCAAAGCCCCTGTGTTAGACTAATCAATACAAAAATATACAAAAATGTACAAAATTCATAGCCTTTGGGAGACCCTGCTCCAACAGTCCCCCAACACAATCTTGTGACTCATCTCGAGTCACGGTGGTCGTGGGTCCCCCATATTTTCCTGAAGCTTCTTGATGACCTCGATTAGTGGGTTTAACACCCCTTCAATTTTCGCAGCAGCAGTCTGAGCTATCTCTATCAAATTTTGTGAAGTTGGCCCTTCTGTAGCGGCGGCGACACTCTCTAATGTCTGGTTCAACTGTTTCACTGCAACATCCACATCGTGGGATAGCTTGAGCGCCTCGTCTACCCATGGTTTGAGGTGATCACTCAGCGTCTGCTTTTGCTGTTGAAGGGCCTCTATGTCGTCTCTGAGGGCCTAGCTGGTGTGTAGTTGAGCCAAGCGCTGGGCTGGGAGCAACGTAGTCAAGGTAGCCTCCTCTTCATCGAACTCCTCTTCCTTTTGGCGCATCATTTGATTAATTTTTTGTAGGAGAGGATCACGTTGTACCTTGTTCCATAGCTACATTGCAGTGTCCAATAATAGGGCGCCCTGAACAATTTGGCCTGTGATCACATTCGTGGCAGTTGTAACCTACGCAGCTCGCTAGGCCCTGACCTTCGGAGGTGTTTCTGGCTGCAGCTTGGCCTATAATTATGTGATTTTCCTGTTCCATCTGAGCTTTGACGACCTGAATCTATGTCCTGGAGGCTCTTAAGGTTGTGACCAACCCTTCAATCTTGGCCTGGGGGTTAGCTGTGGTGGGTATTGCATTAGTAACATCGGTGCAGAGTTGATCAATTAAATGCTCCAGCTCCGTGTGCGCAGCCTATACCTTGGTGACCTTAGCTGTCTGTTCGATAATGTTTTGCTCCGCTGTGCTGAGCCACTTGTGGGCCTGATGGTCCATGTGTTGAATTTATTTAAATAGTGAGCTATGTAGAACCTGCAACGAATCATGCGGAAATCCTGCCAAATCCAGCTGGACCTCTGCACAGGCCTGTACTCTCGCTTCTACGTCATGTGGACTTACTGTGAGGGCTACACCGGGTAGTGGACAGAGGCAGCTTTATTTTGAAACAAGGACCATGCTGCTAGCTACAGAGGTCGAGCGATCCTGGACCAAACTATTTTGTAGTGTGTCTATCTTCAATTACAAGGCCCAGAGATCAGCCTGAAGCAAGGCGAACATGACTTGTTGTTGCTGTTCCAGAGCCAGCCACTTGTCCTTCATGGCCAAGGTGACTGCATCTACGATTTGTTCCAGGTCACCTTCTGTGGGTGTAACTGTTTCATCGCATTCTATTTTCTGCAAGTGTTGCTTCTTTCGTGGCCCCTTAGCGGTCTCTCCTGTTATCTTTGTTCCTCTGGGGGCATCAGCACCTCCTGTCTCGTGGCCCGTTGTACCTAGGTTTCGTGGCAGCTCCTTCTATGACGCACCCTTTTCCATATTGTTATCCAGCTGCGAATCCTGCTGTGACCCTACAGTCCCTTCTTTCCCTATGCCTTTGGTTGATCCGCCATTTCCTTTGGCTGTGGTAGTCAGGGTAACCCTTGTAGCTCTCACTCCTGAAGTGCCCACTATACCGGTTTTGAACCCAATCTTTCATTGCAGAGACCAGGTAGTGACTATGTGATCAATATCATCGTCTGCAACCAAGCAGTTGACGGACCAAGCAATCTGTAACATTGTAGTGGCAAAAACGCGACATCCTGAGGAGGTTCAATAACCCAGAACTAGCCAACCCACGCACCCAACGCATAGGGACGACATGTACCCCGTCATCCTCTAGTATCTATTCCAGGTAAAACTCAGGGGCTAGCTAGGGAAAGGCCTCGTAGTTGGCTAGGTCATGATCATCGAACTTTACCTCATGAAGCTTACCAAAGGGTTCACCAATGACGGGGACCTCGTTTGGGGTCAGTGGCATCTGCAGGTAGGTGACCATGCCATCGAGATTCTTTGGCGTGCGGGTCGAGGGCCTGCGAGGTCGAACAAATGGGGGCAACCAATTGATTGGTTGGGTGACCTGGGCCTTTTCCTGATAAGATAAAGGGTGGCCTGATGGTTTAGGTGATCCAGTCGGGGCCACCTTCCGTGGTGACTTCATATTGCACAGAGAAGGCCATTTTGCAAGCCTCCCTGAACCTTTAACTTTCTCCTTTCGTTTCTTTGCTGCTAGAGGCGGAGTGGAAATAATTGCTTCAGCTTTTGATGCAACCTCTACTATATTCTCGACTGTTGGCTCTGTCGAGGCTATTTTCGGGTTGGTGGTCATCATTCTGGTGCGAAAAATGAATCCTAACCTCGGGTGGCTGCTATCAGAGGGGGTAGGTGGTTCAGACATGAAAACTGTGTGGTAGACCCAAATTATCTTAAGGCATAATCCTGCAGAGCACAGACAAGAAAAAAGATACAGAACCCTCTTCCGACTGGTCCTTCCCCTTTCATAACCCAGAGGGCCACTAACGGTCGGGTGAACTGTAATGGAAACTTACCATCAGATAAACGATACAAAATCTCATGAAATTTCTTCATTAAACGCCAATCACCCACTCCTTTCAACAGTAAATTTAGCTTTCTACCCGATTTTATTGTTCCAATGGCTATTTTTCACACCGCCTGTGCGCCCAACGCACCCCTGGAATCCCAACACACCTACTGCGCCTTGAATAGACACCTGTGCCCCCTGAGCACCCGTTCGGGCTTCCTAATCTATGGTCGCTTCCTACGCGGACCCTGGTCATACTCATGATTAGTGGCAGATATATTCCGATTTATACAACTACTTCGGCCATATATTCATTTGATCCGATATGGTTTGAGTCAGCTACCATTTACATAGCCTGGTAGCATATCGCCGCGCAGGGTTGCTAGCTTAACAGCTTCGCCATTCGTGTTTTCCTTAACTTTATAGGGACCAAGCCAGTGCTATTGAAACTTCCTTGGGTGTTTCAAAAACTAGATATCATATAAGAGGACCAGTTCACCCTCCACGAATGTCTTCTAGCAAATATGTTGATCATGCCAGGCCTTATCGCGGGACTTCTAAACCTGCTGATGGAAATTAGCAATAAACCGATCTTCCTCCAAAGGCATAAGTTGTGCTAAATGCTCCTCCATGATGGGTACAATATGCAGACTGGGAACAATATACTCCATTGGCACAATGGCCTCCTTGCCATAGACCAACCTGAATGGTGTTTTCCCTGTTATTTTCTTGCAGGTCGTTCGATAGGCCCAAAGAACCGATGGGATGCATACATCCCAATCACTGTGATTAGTGTTGCAGACCTTAGTCAGGGCTTGCTCCAAAATTTTGTTAAAGGTTTCGACCACTCCGTTTGCTTGTGGATGATACAAGGTTCTCTTTGGATGATGGATCCGGAACTCTTCATTCAAAGCTTGTATTGTTTCATTAACAAAGTGTGTACCTCTATTGCTCATAAGGATCTTTGGACATCCAAATCGGGTCAAAATCTGCTCAAAAATGAAGTGCGCATCAGTATCTACAGTACAATACCTTACCGCATGTGCTTCGACCCACCTAGTTACATAATAAGTGGCAGTAATTATGTAGCGCACACCTGTCTTCTTCCTTGGTGGGTTGATGGGTCCCACAAAATCAATGGCCCACTTGTCAAAGGCTTGCAAAGCCAATTGTGGTTGTAACGACATTTTGTCCCTTCGTGATGGCTTCCCTATTCGTTGGCACATATTGTAGGCTTTACAATAGTCGTGAGAGTCATTATGTATGGTAGGCCACCATAGCCCAACTCGTAAGATATTTTGTGCAGTTGCCTTACCTACGTAGTGACCTCCTGTGATTCCTTCATGAGCTTTTTCCAAGATAGCGTGTCGTTCGTGCTCTAGAACATACCTGCGTAGCACTTCATCAGCACCTAGTTTATATAAATGACCTGCGATAATGATAAAATCCGTTGCCCGGGTAACCAACTCCTTCTTTTGTTGTACGAAATATTCTGCAGGTGCCATGCCTATAGTCAGGAACTGAATGATACCATCGAAGTGCGCATCAATGACCTTAATGGAAAATAGTTGTGCATTAGGCAACCCTTCCTCCAAGTTAGTAGGTTCTTCCCCCATCTCAATTTGGGATAAGTGATCCAGCCCAACATTCAACTTCCCTAGCTTGAATATGATTTCAAAATCGTATTCTTGAAACAATAGCAGCCACCTGTAGATCTTCCCCCCCAACACAGGCTTATTCACCAGGTACTTTAAAGCCGAATGATCTGTAAACATTTTAAAGTGTCACCCTAACAGATAGTGCCGATACTTCTGTAGCGCATAGATCATGGCCAACCCTTCCCGCTCCGTTGTGGCATAATTGCGCTCCGCACTCGAGAGTTTCCGACTAGAAAATGCGATTGGGTGATCAATATCTTTGGTACCAGGCTACGTAAGGACCGATCCCAGGGAAATCCCTGAAGCATCAACATGAACATGAAATACCTTCGCCCAATCGGGGAAGATAAGGATCGGTGCAGAGACCATCTTTTCCTTGAGTAGCTCAAAGCTCTTCTGGCATTCGTTGTCCCAAAAAAATGACACATCTTACTTAAGCGGTTTTTCCAGAGGTGTTTTGATCAGCGCATATCCCTGAATGAATTTTCTGTAGTAGCCTGTGTGTCCAAGGATCGAACGCAAATATTTCTCATTTGTAGGTACTGCCAGGTTGATGATAACTGCAACCTTCACAGGGTCCACCATCAACCCTTGCTGGCAAACTATATGGCCGAGCAAGGTTCCAAAGGGTATGCAGAAGATACACATTTTAATATTTAGGGAAATTTGGTGTTTTTGGCAGGCATCCAACATCATGCGTAGGTTTGAAATGTGTGTCTTTACAAAGCCGAAGACAGTCCAGTCATCGAAATATACTTCTAGAAATTTGTGGATGAATTCCTTGAACACTGCGACAATGATCCGTGAGAAGATAGCAGGGGCATTCTTGAGTCCAAATGGCATGACGGTATACTGGAAGGATCCCTATTTCATGGGAGATGTAGTCTTGTTGCAATATTCTGGTGCGATTCGGATCTGATGGTATCTGGAGAACCCATCGGTGAACGAGTATGCTTCTTGGCCTCCTACGCTATCTAGTATCTCATCAGAAAATGGTGTCGAAAAGGGGTTGTGTACGCAGGCGTCATTTAACTTGTGTAAGTCCACACAGATTCAGATTTCTTCTTTTGTTTTCTTTTCCTGAACTACCATCAGACTTATCCAATCTGACTGCTCGACCAGCTTGATAATACCTATGGCGAGCATTTTATCAATTTCCTCCTTAACATTTTTTTTATACTTAGGATTCAGTCGGTAAGGCCGCTGCTTTATCGGTCACGCATTTGGTTTTAGCGTGATGCGCATAAACCCTAGGTCCCCTATGATCCATTTAAGCTATGAAATTTTGGTTGGGAATAAGTCTTGCTATCCTGTAAGCAATTCATCCACCTTGCTGATAGTGTCATTGTCCCAGTAGTCACCAATATTAGCTAACTTAGGCTTTTCTATCGTGCCAATGTTGACTTCCCACAATTTCAAAGGTTTTGTCACATCCACAGTTTGTAGTGGAGGTCCTGCAACTATGTGTTCCCACTTTGATCCTGGGATAGATACATTGTGTGGATTCTCATCACCTTCTTCTATAGCTATATTGTGACAATTGACAATATCCTGCATTTGCGTTTCCCACATCGGCTCCCCAACTACTGCAGAGGAGATGGAATCACCAAACACAAATGCATCAATATCATGTAGTGCTTCTTCAAGCGCCTCCCAGCCCCCTATTAGTCCAAAGGTACCAATGAATTCATCCTTTAAAGTTTCCCAGTGGCATATGTGTTGATGTAGCTCTACATCCAAGTACCATGCAGTAGGGATTGGACCCAATGCATGAATAAACAAGTGGGCCCATTCCTTCGGGTTTCAGTTGCACCATTTTTCCATCCAAGCAGACAAGTGTTCCCGTGGGTCCCCTAGGCCAAGGAACTTCTTGATACGTACGTCATCCGGGGGCTCGAATCACAGGATCATCATATCCCATCATTCTTCCCAGTCCTAGAACACCTCTTTATGTGCCTCCCACCATCTTGCAGGCATTGTGCGCATAGCTAGATTAAGGGCCCATAGCCTCCATTCCCTTGGAACCTCAGATTCGAATGTGCGAAAAAATTCCTTTATACTACCGTAACCATCAAAGTAGGGTAGTTCTCTTACCTCGAAGGAAATGCAACGGAATTCCTTGGTAATTTGCATACAGTGCAGCACGGAGACATCATGCAGTCAGTTTTTCCAATTTTCTATTTCTTCGTTGGAGTCAGAAAAGAATTCGCTATCCTTTTCCAAACAAAGCACACTGTCAGTTGTAGGATTGATCCAGTCTTCGTCCCCTGCAGTTAACTTATAGATATGGTCTACCTCTTCGTCCTCCTGTGCTGGCTCAGTATATATTTCTCCTTTCGCGGGGTCCAGTGGTACGATCACCCATGTTCCTTCGACTTCAAACACCATGTTACGTCTCTTTAAATTGATAATACCACCCATATCAATGGCCCAATCCAATCCAAGGAGTGTCGGGTAGGGGTCCGCATCTTCTTTGATTGAATGACTTCAAAGTCAGCCTGTACCTTAACTCTGGCGATATATACTACAATCTTTGATAATCTGCCCAATGGTATGATCTTCTATTGATTAGCCATGCACAATTGGATATCAGACCATTCTAGTTTAGGTTCTCCCTTTCACTGCCAAGTCTATTTAGCTAGTACGTTTTCATTGGATCCCAAATACAGAATAACTTGATCCATCTCGTAATAGATGATCTGCGTGGTCAACCGCATCTCCCGACCAGTGCGTCTTTTGTGCTTATACAACTCGTGCACATCATTAACTTCCATAGCTGGGGTTGTCTTTCCTGCACAACTATCTATCAAGGCTTGGAGGTTTTCTACAGCCCGTTAGTTGCGCAACAGTTTCATACATGCCTGTAGGAATGAGTTAACTTCATCATCTCCTCTAAGGTGCACCGGTGTTTGAAGGGTAGGTGCCTCAGTCTTAGAAAATTCATGGCAAGCTACGACAAAAGTTTCCTTTTCCTTTGGTAAGTCCAACCCTTCTTGTTTATTGGCCGCTTTACGGATAAGAGGTTTTGTCTCAGCTTTCTCTGTAGCCCCTTCGGTGACTATGCCACTGCGTGTTATAACATTAATACTTGGTCCTTCATTTCAGGATTATGTCTTGACCCTTTGTACATTCTGCGTAGGTGTCTGTTGCTTCTCCTGCATCTTGGCTATTAGAATCGGGCAATCTTCAACCACATGGTCCAGCTGTCTGCAATATCTGTAGGATTGCTGAGTTGGGTTCATGCATTCCCTTGCGAAGTGACCTACTTCCCCACAGTTATAGCAGATCAGTTGGCCTCTTCCCTACCTGCGCTTCCACCCCGTCCCCCTCCCCTGCCCCTAGCTGGGGAGCCTCCTATACCTGCGAGGGATCTAGGTGATGAGGGATTCGACTGTACCCTATATAGGTTTTCCTGGTCAATCATCAGATCATAAGTTTGGCAGTTCTCTTCATCATGTCCTACAGACCTGAAAAACCTACACCATTGTTTCTTTACTTCTGGGATATATGCGGCAAGGCAGGGGCAGTGGCTGGTATCATGCAGCCCAACAACGCGATAATCATCACACCATAGTGCCGGCCCACTTTGTCCCGTAGCTTCCCTAGGGCGCAGTGGGCTAGGTCCCCCAGCCTGTATGTAGTCTGCGAGTAGCAGATGGTTATATTTGGTGTGGCCATTCACCCTGCATCATATGCACCATCTTTCAGGGCTGGCCTTTGTCCCTTGCTCCTTTCGCAGATTCCGAATCTCCATGTGCATTGCCTCTAGCTGGCCTTGTATCTATTGTACCCCTAACTGGGTATCATCTCGTGGCGTAACCTCTAGTTTCATGGCAACCTCCAAGGCCTTCTCCTGCATTTCAATGGCTTGATGACCCATTGGCATGCGCAGGTGGGGCAGCAACATAGAAATGAACCACTCCGTATGATGCCTCTCATCATACTGGAATTCGCCTTCTCGGATTACTTTCTTTAATCATCGATCCACTTCCCATATGGACTCAGACGGTCCTTGCTTGAAATCCTTCAGGTCATTCACTATTTCAGAGTAGGACGTAGGCTTCTTGAAATTTTGTTTCAATGCATTTTTGATTTCCTTAATAGTCACATTCGCATGTTGGTCAATATATCCCATGTACCAGTCCAAGGCTCTTCCTTCAAAGGCAAGGGATAGCTATGCCCTTTTCACTGCATCACTTGCTACATTCTGCGCAGTCCATACTGATCCTACAACAAACCAGGACTGATCCATGTCCTCATCACCCATGCCCCTGAAGGTAGGTAGCTTCATGTGCGAGGCCATATCGTCTTCTGGTGGGGGTGGAGGTGAGTTCTTACCCTTATGAGGGTTCGAAGGCGGCGTAGATGGAGAGCTATGCACAACAAAATTTCTTACTGGGCTATAGACAGATCAATCCCCTTCTTTATTAGTCCTGTAGTACTTACCACTGCACGTTGTGTTAGCTCCCTGTAATCAGCAAGATTTCCAAAAGTCTGACCGCAGGGAGAAACATCGTTTCAACCACTTTGGGATTCTAGGATCTAGCCCTCCTGAATCTGGAGAGGGATCTCTCCAATAAGTGCAAAGATGGATTTGTCTTTGAAGTTTTGGGTAATGATATTAGGCTAGTTATGAAGGCCGAGGGTTTGTTTTGTTTTTGGATGGTTGAACATGATTACTATTTGAGGTGGAAAGTCCTAAATGCAAAGAGTTTCAAAGGTGTGAAGTTGCAAGAAAATAGAATAAGCTTTGGCCAGGAGGGTAGATAATTGCACGTTTTAGTCCATTGGGCTATGGAGTCATTATAGGGTTTAATTGGAACAGCAAGAGGCAAGAGTGGTCCATGGGGCAAGTCATCTATGTCTAAGGATCTCTTCAAAGTTTTATTTATGGAATGAAATGATACAACACGAAGGGGAATTAAACAGATGTAGAACAAAGAGCAGCCTAAGATCTGGTAAGTACTTTTAAACTAGCTAGCTTTTGACATACACTTAAGAAAGACATAAAATTAAACTAGGATCTGGTAAGTAATTTTAAACTAGCCAGCCTTTGATACACTTTCAATAGAAAACATTTAAAAACAGAGGAAACAAAAATGATAACAAAGAATGGTCTAAGATCTGGTAAGTACTTCTAAACTAGCCAGCTTTCAACACATTCCAAGGGAAACATTCAGACAGTCTTTGGGGATAAAACTAGGACCAGGGCACACCATATCTTCCTTAGTTCATCTCTACTTAACATATAATGAACATAACATTTAAGAGTAAAATTCAACTAAGACAATAAGACGAGGGAACACTAGCATTCATATGCTTAAACTGAATTGAATCATTCCCAAATAACACAGATTGGAAGAAAACATTCAGATAAAGATTTTCAGTCAGAGAAGGGTACTGGTATACAGTAGGTCCTAACTCTATGCATGTTGTTCTTTATAAGAGAAGATGAACACAGTGAAAACAGAAATAAAACAACAATTTACAATAAGAAATAACATCACCGTTGACATAGACCAGGATCCCATAAATAAGCTTGTATTGAAGATCCAAACCAGTTACAACTTGAAGTCCAATGCTTTAGTTTAGCAATCATCTACACTTCCAGACTAAATTATCTATCAAAAGCAGAGCTCCAAGAGCCAGCGAACACTATTTACAATCAGAAGTTTCAAGCTCAAATGTATTTCAAAGTTTTTCAACCAACCATTTCTCATCTTCTACAACAGTATTTATAGAAGAATGAGGAGGTGAGATATGATAAAATATCTCTCAGGACAATTAATACAGATTAATGACTTCTCAGCCTTTGAGGGGCTCGATGGAGAAGTTTACAGGTGTTTTACTGTATTAATTGATTTACATTTATGAATTAAGCTCGGTGGGAGCTTTTGTTGACCTTTGAGGCTCTGTTTTATATTAAAGTAACTCTGCTGATATTTTGTGCATTAAATTCTCTGGTAGAATTAACTCCCTGGCTGCGCTGAGGAAAATATCTTCGTTTGATCAATAACTTCGGCCTCTGTTTGGATGCTGGTGGCTACAGGTGGCACTGTGGTAACTGAGAGGAATCAATTTTCCTTTGTTGAGGCGGTGGAGGCCTGTCTGTCTGATGAAACACTTATGATTTTATTTTAACTGTGTTTTAATTCTGGGGATTAGGCTTTTGATAATCATTCTTGGGGATTAGGCTTTTGATAATCATTCTTAGCCGTAATCCCCAAATTATCTTCAATCCTTCTGTTCTGCTGTGTTCTGTCTTTGACACTGATACTCTTTTGATTTATTTAATGGACAATGTCTTGTTGATGTGCAGGGCCGCACAGGGCTGATATGGCATCAATGCCCATGAAGCGTTGATGAAACGTGTTTCCAGACCCTTTATATTTCTTTCCCTTTGATAAACGAAAGTCCAGAGGATCGTCACCCTCGGCTTTCATTTTTCTTTGTTATAATGGGAAAAACATTTGAAACCTGCAAAACACAAACAATATTTAAGAAATCCTGCGTTTTTGGATTTTACTGCTGCAGAGGGTGAGGGGAGGAGCGTAGCCGTTGGATGGAAGCATCCAACGGTGGAGATTTACGTATAATGGTCGAAAGGAGAGCGATGGGAAGTAATAAATTAGTTTCGTCGATATGCAGAGATCGACGGTTGGGAGCGATCCGAGACGTATAATAGGGAAATGGCGAAAATACAAAGAAATAAGGTTTAAAAAACCTTAGGCGGAGGGAAAATAAATTAAAAATCGAAATGGGTTTCGGGAGGAACACAAGCCGTCAGATGAGAACGAATGGACGGTCCAGATGCAATCGAAGGCATTCAATCGGTAGGAAAATAATTTGCATAGTGTTGAAAACTTGCGATGCGATTAAGCGCTGACCATCGATCTACAGATCAGATCGACGACAGAGAGTGAATTGGAGGGGTTCAAAAAGGCGGAGGAAGGGTTAATGATCGGAGCGAATTAGAGCCGTCGAATCTGAGGAAGGCAGGGAGGAAATCAACGGTGGACAACCAATCGGGGGATCGACAATCAGGGGTGGAAAATAAACGATTAAACTGCGCAAATGGAAATCGTTGATGCGATTGAGCGCTGGCCGTTGATCGGTCCAAGATCAACGGCGGAGATTTCTTTTGATAGCGAACTAGCGGAAACCATTTATAATGTATGAAAACTCAAAAATCTAAATAAAACAAAGGTTTTGGTGGCGGAATATGTATGTATGAAATGGCTGGCGCCCGTCTGCGGAGCCATGGGTCTATGGGAAACGATAGGCTCGGGTCTTATGTATGAAAAAGGGCCTATCACATCGGAACTTCGGAGTAAGGCTTTTCAATCAACCCATTGTAAAAACTTCCGATGCGATGTATGCGCTTTGGGATTTCGACACTTGGTTCTGGGGCATAGGTTATATGGAGTGAAGCGGAGAGGGGTGGGGGGTTTATAAAACATAGCTAATCACATCGGAGGCTTTTATGAAAGCCAAAGACTTGCGCTCATTGATTACTTCCGATGTGATAAGCACCCGATGGGCATAGCGCCTGGTTTGTAGGGCATGGGCATGTGGGGGAAGTGATTTAAGACTTAGCCCAAGGGAACTTAAGTTTGTAATAAAAAAATGGGTTTTTTTTATGGATTTTCAATGGTTTTCAAAGGAATTTGAGGGCTTCAGTAAGGTTAAAAAGTGAGTTCTTAACCTTTTAAAAATTATTTTCATGAATGGAAGAAGAGGAATCATGAAAATAGAGGAGTTTTATGGAGAAAAAGGGGAGAAAAATGAAGGTTAGTTTTGAAGTGGGAGAAGGGAAAAATGGCCTTTGCAGTAGTTTCTTCTTAATGGAATCAGCAGAAATTTCTGAGTTTGGGAAAGGAAACAATAGTGAATATTTTCGACAGAGGCATGAGGCCTTCAAAAGTCTTCAAGAGCCAACACTTTTTAGCAATAAATTTTTTTCCTTAAAGGCTCCAAAAAGTTTTAGCCACCTTTTGCTATAACAAATTTTATAGGTGGCTAACACGTTGTACCCTCTGGTCGGAGCTCATTCACTTTGTATGGCCACCCAAAATGCTTTTTCCACCTAACAAGATCTTACCTAATTATGGCGAAGTTCTCAGAAACTTACCCCGGACACCCTTGAAGAACCTCCGCTCTGATTCTGAGTCTGACACCTTAGTCTTTCATTATTTTATGGTCAACCTCGCACTGTGATTTTCTTTCACTGCGAATTCTTGAAACTATACGTCAATCTCTCTCTTCTTAGGTTTCTAATATGACCTTGGCATTACCCGATCTCTCTCAAAATTCTCCCGGTCCCGGAAACGGAACCATTTGTTGGTTCGAGGGGTCTTGACACAGGTTCAGAGGTTAAGGTTTGCCAACAAACACCTATATTACTGGCCCTTTCGGCAGTGACCTGCTTGCGCAGGCCAAAGTCTCACCCAAAACAGTATGGGAGGGTGCTGGAACCATGTTTCTGCACCCTGGGAGAGAGCAGGTAAGTCAAGCCAATCCGCAATTATCCGATCTATTCAACAAGAAGTTGTTTGCAGGGTTTTCAATATATAACCAGAACGCAACTATCAAATCTATTTAATAGGTTCACATCCATGTGTATACTACCAGTTAGGATCAAAGAACAGTATAATCACAGCAATTTAACAGATCACGAATACATATATCAGAAACACAGATAGTTCGCAGCTACAAACAGATATTTAATCATATAACTCAAGTTCAAATCAACCATAACAGAACAGATCCAGATAACATCAGATGTCCACAATACGTTCGCATATATCATTACCCAAAATCCTCTTACATTACCAAATTACCACTTGCGCACACAACCAGCAGGGTCCGCACACATCATGACAGAGGATCTTCGTGCACACAGCCAATAGGAGTCCTACCCAAACAACCCTACCATAGATCTAACAATTCGTACTTCACATCAATCTCTATTCTTTCCTACCTATGAATAAAAAAGGTTCATCTATTTATAGCGATTTAGCCTACGCATCCAATGGTCCACAAACCATGGTTTGCAGACTCTTGGTCTACCCTTGACCCATTTACAATGCATTAGGAGCTTTGACCCACCCTAACCCCTGTGTTAGACTAATCAATACAAAAATATAAAAAATGGACAAAATTCATAGCCTTTGGGAGACCCTGCTCTTGGGAGTTTCCACAACGATGGCAAGCGAGTTGCTATGATGTTGGCCAACGAGTTTCTCCAATGGTGACCAATTAGTTTCCACAACTGAGTCACCACTGCGGTAACTCATTGGTCACCTTTGTGGCAACTCACTGGTTACCATTGCTATAACTCTACCATTGGAATAGTAGTGGTGTTTAGGCTATGATGGAAACAATAAGGAAATTTAGGCCACAATGCAATTTCTTTTTCCACAATGAAGCATAGTGAAAGATATTGTCAAAGAAACATATAACCAAGATTGTGTATATCTTTCTTTTCTAAAACCACAAAAACACTAGCTTTGCTTGCAAACCCAACTATTTGATTTTGTTTATTTGTAAACAAAATCTAATGGCCTTAATTCAACCAATAGGGGAATTTTTAGGTCTAAAGTGGGCCTCCTAAGGAAATAATAAAATAATAGTGGAAATAATAAAATAATATTAGATTACATCATCAAATTTTAGAGGGAAAAAAGAAAAAATTACTTTTTCAACTCATGTTTTCAACTTATCTCCCTGTGGGTTTACTAAAATTTCGAGCGGGAACACTATTTGGATGCAAAATTTGATTCTGCATCCAAGGACTATAAATGTTTCATAATTTTTATGGACCCTGCTACACGAAAAATGGGAAATACAGGGAAAAACGTGATTGAAATCACGTTTTTTCATGTATTTCCCATTTTTCGTGTAGTAGGATTCATCAAAAGTATGCAACATGGGTACTCCTTGGATGATGAATTAAATTTTGCATCCAATGTGTATTCCCGCTCGAAATTTGAGTAAACCCACAAGGAGATAAGTTGAAAATACAAGTTGAAAAAATAGTTTTATTGTTTTATTATTTTTACCATTTTATCCCAAAAATAGTGAATTATCCCCCATGGTTGACATCATCATCTTGAATCTTAATTGTTCTTATAAATTTTATTTTGGTTGTACATTTTTCTTAGGAGGCCCATTTTAGACCTCAAAAGTTCTCTAATGAAAGGGTTTACTATAATTACATGTCAGACAATATCAAGGTTTATAAGAGTAGTATGCAACACTATAAAGAAGTGGATATTTATGATTTTATGATGTTATGCAATACATGTTATGTTGTCTACCTTGCACTAACAAAATACGGTCTTGGACCATCGATTTATTGACCTGAACATTACAAGGAATTTGTTTTCCCACCACACCTAAATGGAGAGTTCCAATATCATTTTTTAATCTTATGTCAAAAAAAAATGTTGATTAAGTTTAGCCGTATACTGAGGTAAAGGAAAAATAACCCATAAAAATGAACACCTAATAACAATCAACACATTAAGAACTTATCATGAAAAAATAGCGATAATGTCCCTTGAATTATAGTATGTAAAAGCATAACTAACAATGAACTACACCAAAGTCTCCTAAAATTGAAATCTTGAGAGTGATAAGTAAGGCTTGAGAGTAATAATGTTATTGGCCTTAAACCTTGCTAGAACATAAAATATTGCCAACAAATAAAATTGTCTACGAATGTAATGTTAATTGGGAGTATATTTTATCTAATACTAAAGACAAGTAAAACAATTATAATAAATCAACACTATCTAAAAAAAATTGTCTATCCATAGAAAACTAAAAAGCCCTTAAAATATTATATGACAAATCCTCCAACAACTAAAAAATGTTATAGCCCCAACAATGAATTTTCATGAACCATGGATGATGAAAATAACGTGACGAGAAAAATGTTTCCATTATTTCCAACCATGAAATTTCAATTGCAATTGTAACAAGCTTCATGTTATTTCTCAGCGAAATCTATATCAGACAATCCTTTGTTGCGCTAGAAAAGATCACAAAAATTTTCATTAACACCTTCAATAATATGGGAAGATTTGACTCGTGCAAAGTTTTCATAACTACTTTAGAGATAAAGATAGATCTTCTGCATAAACGAAATGATCCATTTCATCCATGAATATATTTGATATATATTCATAAAATATGTCATTGAATTTCATAAAACAATAATAGATTAAAAATATATTAGAATTTCATAAAACATTAATAAGAGTAAGTAAATATATTTTTGTTAATTTTAATAAAATTTTTAAATTAATTTTTGGAGTTGAACTATGTAAGTAAAATGATATGTTAGACCTTAAATGTTTGGAACAGACATTCTACCATTCTCAATTAAAAAATGTTATAAATAAAGTCTTCAATATGAATCTATAAATATGGTTAACCTATGAAAATGATAACAATAATGATAGATTCTAAGTAAATCCATGTTTTAGATAAAGTATTAACATAATTATAAGATAATAGTGATAGATGCATTATTTGAAAAAGAAAAATTAATTAAAATGGGTTCTTCCTTGATCATTGCACAGTAAATGTAATGAAAAGTGATCCCAAAACATATGCAGGAAAGTTGAAATGAAAGCACCATATCATAAACTGACATTATACAAGCACTATTTATAGAGAAATGTACAACCCAACCTTCTGCACCAGTTAACTGCAATGTAGCTTCCACTCTTTTTCTTACATCTCTTCAAGATTTGTCGTTATATTACTCACTGTTACAATGGCAGAAATTCACTGTTATAATGAGTTTCTGCCACTGTAACAGGGAGTTGCCGTCACTGTAACAGGGAGTTGCCACCACTGTAACGGGGAGTTTCCACCACTAATAGTGAGTTGTTGCCACTGTTATGTCAATAAATTATGTGGGGAATTTAGTTAGTAAATATATAATATTTGTGGTTACATGAATTGTTTTTAGAGTTAAAAAAACATTTTTTACAACCAAGATGCTCATTATATTTTATTAAATCGTTTTTTTCATTTAATTGTTTTCCTCTTTTGCAGATGGTGCAAAAGTGGTCGCTCATCATCCAGGTTTGGTTCCATCCAAAATCAGGTCATGCATGAACAATATTTGTGCTCCATAATGAAGCACTTAGCCAAGTATACTAGAATATTAGAGAGATTCCAGGGATAACCAAAAATAACAAAGCCTATTATATTTCCCTGGTTGATGGGCTTAGAGCATCCAGGAGTTATGGTGCAAGTGTCATTGTCACTTACAATAATTAAGAGTTGATTATCAATCAAATTATTGGAATTTACCAAGTGATAAAACAAAATTTGAAACTCCTCAACAAGAAAAATTTTTTGTTGCACAATTTATTAGTTTTAATATCATTTACTGATCAGATGTCCAAAGGGTTGCTGATGATATACTCATTGAAGCAACATCTAATGGACATGGATGCATTTTTCATTTAACCATGTATATCCAATGGACGTGGATGTGGAATATATCACAATTGTCAATGACAGGCATAGATATATGTGGCTTTTTAATGAATTGAGTGTTCTTGTGTTTGCTATTGTGCTTACTATGGTGGGATCTTGTTATGGAGTTCTAATTTATTGTGATATATTGTAGCAACATAAACAACTATTATGTCCATTTTTGATGTATTTATATGAGCTTTGTTTTTTTACGGATGGGCTCACCTTGTTTTTTGGTACTTTTCGGTACGTATGTAAAAATGTATTTTTCAATCAATACTATTACAGTTCAGTTTTGTCTATATGTTGGAAATACTGAGAAGGGTGGGGGGAGAATCACTAATTCCTTTTACAAATGTTATTTTATCAATTAAGGTCACTTTAAATAGAACCCAAAATTGAACAACAAAATAAAGGATATTTTTATTATCAAATAGAGGACTCCAAGTACAAGTCTCTAATAATTATACAAGTCTCTAATAAAATTCTAATGAACTCAAACTCTTAAAGAATCCCCTTCAATAAAAATTAATGTGAGATACCTTTGGTTACAAGCCAACCAATATAGCTTATAGAAAAATCATTATTTTCCCTTTATACATGGTTAAATGATAAATGCAATTGTGATATATTGATTTTTTCCAATCTATAGCTCCAACCTCATTTAAGGGGAAGAATTGTGATCAGGTGATTTGATTCACTTGGTTGTAAGGAATGTTTTTTTAACTCCATTAATAAAATATACAACCATCGGATCAGGTGATTTGAATTGACGCACGTTTTGACATACATGACAACAACAACAGCTAAGCCTGCAAACAATGAAAATAATATGAATGACCTACAAATCAAGGAAGTTAAATTGATAATCATATAAAATCATAATATGCATTTAGGTATAACTAATAAGTTGTAACCAATAAGTTTTAAGGCAAGTAATTTAAGGAGTGAGTGTAATGGTGCATGGGTCCACAAAGTTGCATGTAATAAAATTTTGAATTATTATGATGAAAAATCAGGGCCCTCCCATGGAAACTTGCCCTCCCATTCCAATGGTCACCGTTGCGGAAACTCCTAACTAGGTAAAAGTGAAATATTTGATTGCGTACAATGGAAACGAAAATCTCTATTGACCACGATAGAAATGAACACTCTATTCCAAATGGGTGAAAAACCTGGGGAAACAACCAATTTTGTACAATGTAAACATAAATCTACCAGGACAACGATAACAACAAATTGTTGGTGTTAAATGGGTGGTAACTGTTACGGCAACACCTGATTGCATACTGCCGCTGACATAGACGACGAGACATGATATTACTACAATCATTACCCCAACTCTTCCATTGCGTTGTTGTCCCACATTCAAACTTTTGCAAAGAAAAAACACAACCATAACCACTATGAACTCTGACTAAATATAGGAGGCCTAAGAGTACACAGAGAATGTGCTAAAGAATTGCTAGACGAATTTCCACGTGTTAAACCATTTTTTGAACAGGTCGGCTGGATAGATTATATTCGCAGGTTTCAGGGGTATGACAAAGGCATAGGCCTAGAATTTTCCATGCATTACAGGGAGGGTAGAACTGAGGTAGCAGGGACAGTGGTGCATGCGACAGAAGAAGTGATTACAGAAGTGAAAATATTACCCCACACGAGAGAACAATCGTTTGCACCCTAAAAACCCCAACCTACTGTTGTGCGAAAATTCCTTGAGGCAGGTGAACAACTGCTTAGGACAGGCACAAGATTTGGCAAGAAGTCATTACCACAACCCTGGAAGGATGTTGCATTCTTTGTTAAGATATTTTTCACCTGTGAAGGAAGATATGTCTTTATTTATTATGAGAACCTCTGTTTGTTAAACCACTTGTGTCATGGCAGGTTGGTTAACGTTCCTTTCTTTCTTGCAAAATACCTAGACCAAATGGCCCGAGGTGTGCAAAAATCAAAGCAACTTTTCAAAATCCTATCCCACCATTTCCTAATTAAAATGTTGGTGGTTGCTACACTGCAAAGGGAAGGGAGAACTTGGGATGAACTGCTTGGAAGGTCATTGTATGTTGAAGCTGCTACCCCGCCATAGGATGCCCTGGAAGAGGCAACTCTGCCTCATGACCTCCCAACTGCAACTCCGCCCCATGAACCCCTAGCTACAACTCCACCCCATGTGCCCCCAATTGCAACTCTCCCCCATGAACTCCCAACTGCATAAATTCCCACAAAACTTTCCATATGGAAATTGATCCACCCAATGTTCAAACTGCGAGGGTTTCTAAGGTTTCTGTTGCTAAATCCTTGCAGAAAGGAGACGAAAAAGATGATGATAATCAAGTAGAAATATTGGGAAGTAAACCTGCAACCATAATATTGAGAGGATATAGGAAATGCCTGAAAGTAGTGCTAAAAGCCAAGCATAACAAGAGAAAGCGAGTTTGTCTTGCTCCAGTTTTTGAAACCATCCATGTTGTTACAGAAGAACTCCCAAAAGAAAAAGAAAAAATAGAACAAGAGCAAGAGCATCCATAGGATGTATTGATTCAAGAAGGAGCCATGGAGCAAGGATGCATGCAATAAGGATTCATGGAACAAGAATTAGGCCACCTTGTTGACAGAGAAGAACAAGTTGATAAGGTTCTCTCTCTTGATTCTGACTATGAGTACATACAATGAGTAGTTGAATGGTACAAAACAGATGGCCTTGCCTCAATTTAAATTTTTTATGGGGATGATGAGGAGGACCAACCCACTGCACCACCAGAATTGTAGGGGGAAAATGAGGAGGACCAACCAACTATACAACCATAGTTGTATGGGGATGATGAGGAGGACGAACCAATTGCACCATCATAATTGATAAAGAAGAATGTTGTAACAGTAAGTACCCCTATAAATCTTCCTCTATATACTTCATTTTTAAGGAAGAATAGGATTCTCCAAATGAAAAACAAAAAACTACAGATCAAAGTTAAAACCCTAACATATGAGCTCAGCAAAAAAAATTAAAAAAATTTATAGATTAGATTTCTTGGCCCAAGTTGCAGAGTCCATACCCATTTATTTCATAGATATACCTTCTCCAACGGTCCAAAAAAATATACCCCTTGGAAAAAAATAGTCTGATGACATTGTTTTGAAAAAAAAGGACCATAAACCAGAGATGAAATTTACCAAAATCACAACTGTGCATACATAGGAACAAGAATCACAGATGAAACTAACAAAAGAAACAAATGTAGAAGCATATGAAAAACAACCATATATGAAACTAAAGTAGGATCAAGAACCAGATATCAAATTGACCAAAGACATTGCTGTGCAAATAGAGGATGAGGAACCAAAGGATAAATTAATCCTGTGTAAATTATCATATAAGGGAAAAGTAATACCTTACCATTTGCAAGAAAATTTATTTCGTGACCTTTGAAAGACATTCGAATAAAATATAAAAAAAGTTTTACAAAAACATTAAAACATAGTGGATGAGCTGGAAAGGAAGGTGAGCAAGTTCGAGAATGATAAGAAATAACTCAGACAAATAATGGATGGTGTGCTTAGTTGCGGGGCTCCTTCAACCAATTACAACATTTACTTGCGAGAAAGATTGCTGATGTTTAAAAAGAATGCTATCATCAACAATAAGCCTTTCCAAGTTGAATACAATCATGGTTTCATGGAAGAATATATGGCCTGCATGAATCTAGAAAAAGGCTTGCTCTGTGAACTGTACCAAAATAATTTTTTGGTATCTCTTAAAAAAATATGGAACCCCATCCATGTTATAGGGGATGTCCAATTGAGAGCCTTTGTATCATATTTGAGAAATCAGGCGTGTTGGGTGGAAGCTCTTAAAATTTATATACATAATTCCGAGAGCCTTCTATGGGTTAGAGGATAATATGAAAGACCTATGCAAGTGATAAAATAACAACAAGAGTTGGTCAATTTTCCAAAGGTAGTAGAGCATATCGCCAGGAATATGTAGGAGACCATTACATATTATGCAACCCAGATTCAAATATTGGAAACTGCCACACAATAAGGATGTAAAGAAAGGTGGGATGCCTCGGGAAAAAAATCATGAAATAGAGATCCATTTATATACCCAAACTTAAAGACAACCTTAACAAGGGTTGCTCAATATATTATTCCATGGGACAATGTGGGAATAACTAGAAAGGTCTTAGATTTCACTATCCTATGATCTGGCTGCCAGCAAGGATATATAAAAAGAACTATACCCTAAGGAAAAAATAAGATTTTCAATGTTGGATTGTAATTATGGAGACATGAGGGTGTCTTCATCCTGGTGAAGCAGGACAAAGTGATTATTCTATAAGAAACATTCATGAAAACCCCCCTTCATTCTCAAATTCTGATTGACCCGTGTTCTTGCTGATATTCACTCCCTCACCGTTGCTGACACACTGGCTCACTATTAATGAAATATTGGATCACTAGTGCGACAACTAATAGAAAACAAACACATAATCTTTGGTGTTATAATATATAATATTCTCCAATAATATATCACCATTAGCATTGAGCAGTTATAAAAACCTAGTAAAATTGTGTTTTACATGTTTACTTACAATTTCGTTGCAGACATCAAACACATAATATTTGATGTTGTAATATATATTATTCTCCAATAATATATCACTATTAGCATTGAGTAGTTATAAAAAGCTGGTAAAATTGTGTTTAGCATGTTTAGTTACAATTTCGTTGCATTACCTCTACAAATTTTGTTACATTTCTGTTGTTTTTATTCCAATTTATATATCAGATTCATGTTTAGACACCAATATATGCAAGCATAATGCAAGTATGGAAAACCACTTGAAATATATCTTCCATAACATACAAAATAATCAATGTATTGAAAGACTGAGTATAAATGCATGGAGTTATTTACTCACCTTAAATTAAAATTCCAACAAATTAGAAAAATCAGCAAACATATCCTCACCACCTATGAAACATACATGAACATAATAAAAAAAAAGATAATACATCAAATACATGTAATACATGAATAAATATTAAAATCAAATTGAAAAAAATCATGCACAAGAAACCTGGAAAACCATTCATTGTTGGAGCGAGGGCGACCTCGCTTGTTGAGTTGTTCAAACTCAAATGGTTCATCTTCATCTTCCGCGATATTCAAGTCAATTTCCAATATTGCATTTTTTTCTTGTTTTTCTTCTCTTTTTGAGGTTTAGGAAACTCTTCTTCCTCTTCAAAGATGACTCAAAAGCACCAAACCCACATGTGAATTCACAATCCATAATATGAAGATTCTTGGCTTCTTCCAACATTTTTTTAAACAAAGAAATCAACTGTTCAATCTTGGTCAAAGTAGGAGGAGGACTTTTTCGAACCAGGTCTATGTTGCCAAATAACTCCTCAACTCAATTGCTTCAATATTTACGTCAACATTGTGACTATCCATGGAAAATGTGTTTGCACCTTCACCAAGATCCGATATTGCCTCTATATTTTTCTTAGTAGGGTCATTGTATGAATAATTTTTGCTTTGATGATTTTGTAATTGGTTTGAAGCCATTGAACGGGAAGACAACCAACCCACCTTTATGGCATGCTTGCAAATGCTGCCATGAATAGACCATGGGAAATCACAAGTTACAGAATTTGTGCAATGAAAAGTGACAATATATTGCATATTAATTTTATATTGACTCCTCACCCAAAAAGCATGAGACATTTTCTCATGAGGGTTGGAATCATTATCTAGAATTATTTTTTCTTTTTCCATTTATGACTCCAATTGTTTCTCTTTCCTGTAATTATTTAAAAATCCTTCCTTTTTTAGAATTTCCTTAAATTGATAACAGGGTTCAACATTTGTTACAAGAACATATATCAACCAATCCATCCTACGGGAACATTTCTTTCTTCCAACAGATAAATTTTTTGTCTTTAGGTAACAGTGATATGAATCCACAACATTGTTTGTCTCCTTATTTGCATGGGGAAAATCTCGACATCCTGTTATCCACATCCCTAATTGCACAACAATTGGTTTAATGAAGATATTTCATCCATATGAAAACCAAAAAGATAAATTTAAGAAAGAGTTTGTCAACTTACAAATCTTGTCACCAAAAACCCAATTCTTGTGTAAATAGTCTAGGAACTTCTCCTTGTTAGAAAATTTGTTGAAGAAAGCATTAATTGCATTGCTCACTTCAACACTAGAACAATAATTCATAATTAAACCCATTACTAAACATTTTTTATTTATTTATGGACTAATGGTCAATCGATTCACATTTTTTAGCCATGCTCGACGTACGTGCCAAAAAGATAACATTGCACCTTGTGATTCTATTGCCACATTCAATTCATTTCAAGCATGCTATTTTTGTAATAAATACAAGTTGTAATGTAAAGTAAGAGACTGAAGTTATGTTAAAGCACTGATTTCAGCCAATGCATCATCAACCATGAAATCATTAACTTTCCAACTATGATCAACTTGGTGACACCTATGCATGAGGTGCTCCAACCATAGTGAAATGCCATGTGATGTATTATGTGATGTCAACATCCATGCAATTTTAACCCCACTTTGTTGCTCATCAAACACCACGAGTGTGTACAACTGATACTATCACATTCAGAAAACATATGAAGTCAACTTCAGCTCATCAATCATTACGAATCATTATTAATCAAATTATTGTACTAGGTTAATCATTCTTAATACACTCAACCCATACTTATTCGTGTCGAATGTTGAATCTATGGCTATTAGGATATTATTCGATAACTTCAGGATGGTCTCCAACGTCCACATCATCTGAATTCCAACTATAAAAGGGATCTCTCCACCATTGGGCTTTTGATAAAATAAAAAATCATTTGGGTGTTTCCTATACTAAAGGTTCACACTCATTTCGTCCTGCCTATGCAACTGATACTTTCCTTTCATTAAAATATTATATATGTTAACAAAATATTTCCTACACAAAAATAAATCCCTATCTTGAGTTGCAGCATCCATGTCAACATATTTTTTAACATACATTTTGCAAACCGAGTCAAATGGCACTTCAAAGAAGAAACAACTCTCTACATAGGAAGCCATGTCCCTTGATAACTTTGGTTGATACAACACCCTAGCATGACCCAAAGGGTCCTATTGGCCATGACAAGGACATCCTTGGCTATCTACATGCCCATACATGTTATATGTTATTATCGCTATCTCAAGGATTTGAAAAATAATTTTTACAATGAAATGGCATTGACAACCCATATTTTTCACAAATGAGTATCTTCAATTCATTTCATATTGTCCTCTTCTGTCCTCGGGGCCATATGAACAATCATAGCTTCATAAAAATGTTTGAAAAGTCAATACATATGAATTCATGAAAAATGATGGAGCACTATTAATACCATCATCTAAATAATGCATCTCTAAAAAAATTACACTTCATATAGAAAGGAAGCAATAGGCCTTGAGCCTAGACGTTTATTTTCTACTCGAGTGAAAGATCATGGGGCATCCAGGTCCATTTCCTCTCCTCTAATAAAGTCTCCAATTCTAGTTGAAGGGATTTTTGCAATCCGATAAAACTTTATGTTTTTTCATTGCACAAGAGATCAATCTAAATTTGTTCTAGAGAAGATGAGTTTTCTTTAGGGTTTTGCACTAGAAGGGAAATTATTGTTTCCCATTTGACTTGTTTTACCATTTTCTGACCCAATAAATTTTTGCAACAGTTAACTAACGAGTTGTCACAATGGTTCACCAATGAGTTGCCGAAATGGTTGTCCAAAAATTTGACCTGTACTCACCTATTTTTGGTGGTCTCCTAATTTTGGTGCAACCTAGAACAACATTTCCTTTATAAAATAATATGAATAAATCAGGTTAATATTTGAATAAATTAGGTTCTAGCAATGTCAAGGAGTCTTGGTCGGTTAAATGGTGTTTTAGTAATGTGGAGGATACCTCGTATCAAAAATTGGGTTTTGACCAACACCATAAAAAAAAACATATAAAAAAATCCATATGCTTATTCTTACCGTTGCAGTTGAGGGAGGAAACATGATACCAAAAAGGTTTTCTCATTTGCGAAGATAAATTAGTTATTTTTACAATAAGAGTGATGCTCGTGTATGAAAATTAACCATTTCTGGGCTATGCATATGTTTTGAAATTTCTATGTCGAGTTACCAAACAAGGTTGGGTTTCTTTCCGAAGCATTTGTAGGGCTAGTCCCATTTGGGGACGTCCCATGTATGCAAATCAATTAGACAACGATAACACTCCAATTTTAAAATTACTCTGTTTGAGGATGCATTGGATATGAAATTCTTCACAAAAGAATGTGGGAATGGAATTCAGCGACGGTGACCTCGGAGTAAGTGAGTCATCATGTCACCTGCAAACAAGAGTCATGAAATAGAGTCATAGCTGTTAGGAAACAGAGCGGTTAACGCCTACATCGGAGACATAAATGTTAACGTTAACATTGGAAGAATCAGACCCGTGCTGCAAAAAAATCTTTGCCAACAACAAGGGGGCTCGAATAATCGACCCATTAGCTTACTCCTTAAACAATACATACTTGAAGGCGAATATGAAGGTTTAAATTAAAAAATTGTGATGTATTAACTATGACAACTCATTGATAGATGAGGGGGAAATAAATGTATCACGCTTATAAAAATATGATAACCTTGATTCAAGTGATTCACTTGATAAAATTTCTAATAAAAATTAAATCAGATGATAGAAATCATTTTTATAATTTTCATGATGACCTTGATTCATGTGATTCGCTCGATAAAATTTCTAATAAAAATTAAATCGGATGATAAAAATCATTTTTATAATTTTCATGATAACATTGATTCATGTGATTCACTTGATAAACTTTGTAATAAAAATTAAATCAGATGATAGGAATAATTTTCATGACAGAATCCATAATTTTGTAGAATAATAATTTTTTTTTTTTTTTGGCCATTATTTACTTGTGTAAATATGATATTAGTTTTACATTGAGGTATTTGACACATAATAGTTCTTTTTGGAAGTAAATTGCATCCAAGTTTCAGAAATAATTGTTACATTTTACTTTCAAAAGAATTATTATGAATATGACTGACTATGAAAAACTCCACGACCTAATTATTTTATTTCTCTATTTAAGTTTGATATAAATTTATGTTGATTAATATGAAATTTGAAATACTTTATTTATAGTTGAAAGTAAGAGTTAAATATTTAAGATAATAATTTGTTGCTGTAAAATACACCTTTTGTTTTTTTACTATTATTAGTTTCTCTTTTAAACTATACAATGTCTATAACAAACACGCACCAATCATATTTTAAAAATAAGAATTTTAATTTATTTTCCATTGAAAATTTTAAAATGATACGGAGATGTGTAATTTCTCCGCTGCTCAACCTCAAGGTTACAAAATGTCCTTTAAAAAAAAATCTTTGAATAAAATACAATATTTGCTATAATAAAAAAAAACAATATACATTTTTGGTTAATATTAATTAAAAACATTATAAAAAATGAATAATCCCACACTCAATAGAATGTTGATATTGCAACCCAATACTGTAACATACACCGATACCTGACATGGAAATGCAAGGAGTTAAATTTTTTATACAATTTACCCATGGGTAACTATCCAAATCACTATTAAATATTCCTTACTCATCATTACATAGAATATTCACCCGTTCATAGTGAAACCTTAATACAAGAATAGTAAGTTGCTTAACCATTAACAACCTCTATTATGGTACATTAACATAAAACTGTATGAGATACCTTGCATTCATTTCATTATTCATGTAGTCATCACATACTTGACGTTATGAACATCACAACAAGAAAGGAATCAACATCATTATCTTGACACAATAATCAATCACATCATTGAACACCAATATACCCTGGAAACCCGGTAGGGTGAAAACCAGCAAACATTTAATTTTATTATTAAATGCTCGTGAGGGTGCTCAACCCTCACTCAATGGCTTATAAGGGAGACCATCCCTTAACCATCGTTTATAAATCTTATAAGGAAATATACAAATATATAACTTTAAGCCATTACAATAGACATGATAGCATTTTCCCAACAATCTTCATATCTTCATATCTTGGTGGCATGGATGTACCTACAATGGACCATCGTACATTGGATCATCCTGCAACTTGCACTCATCAATCTTCATATCTTCATATCGTGGTGGCATGGATGTACCTACAATGGACCATCGTACATTGGATCATCCTGCAGCTCGCACTCATCTGCATGAACCATAATCATTAACCTGCCACTAGGTTAAGCATAATATTTCCTTTGTACAAGTCACCATCATTTCTTGTTAATGTTGTATTCAACTTACATTGATGCCGATATTCATAAAGTACTAATCAATACATTCACAATCTATACTTTGCAATGCTTCTCCATCTACTCATGTAGAGTCATGACATGCAAGCATAATATTACGACATGCTTCCTTTAACAACATTACGCATGTGCTAGCTATAAGCGTGGAACCATCAAAGGATGTCTATAAAATATTAACTAATATTTCCTTCGCATAAACACACATTCTTGCAAGGAATTTTGCTACAACTGTAATATATTAGTTACGATCTTCGTACATGCGAATTACATAAAGTCAATCAAAATAACTAACCCTTAATCTATTACTTTTTGTGCATGTAAAGAAGGCCAATGTATATAGTTTCCAAAAGAGTCTTCCCAAAGGAATGCTTAACACAACAGGGTATCCAAACACCTATTTACAGTAAAGCATACAAATACATGTCTTCATTTCAAAATATTATACCAATATTACCCATATATATATCCCAAGGAAGCTAACACATTAATATGGGTCTTATGCATGTATTCCATCTTCTTTTCCAAAGATTATTTCCCTATGTAGGCTAAATAAATGTGCTATCATTTCCCACATACAAATGTATATTCTTTGCAATGAAAGATAATAC
This sequence comes from Pinus albicaulis, assembly GCA_034641835.2. Classification (NCBI taxonomy): domain Eukaryota; kingdom Viridiplantae; phylum Streptophyta; class Pinopsida; order Pinales; family Pinaceae; genus Pinus; species Pinus albicaulis. The sequence goes on from CM076570.1 coordinate 1,146,473,483, forward strand.
AAATCCTGCATACATATACATGATCTTGTTTCTAAATAAACTAACATAATAATTATGATAGCATAAAGTAATCACATACTCCATAGATCTTCTATCTATGCAAAGAACCTTGTTTCTCTATGATTCTACATGCATGTTGCTCATGCTTGGCTTCCAAGAATTTACCATAGACAACCTCTTTTATGCATAAAATCTAGGCAACACTAACAACGTTAACTTAACCTTTAATACACCTAAATCAAGAGGTTGACATAATTCATCTAGCCATTTAATCTTTTCAAGAGGTTATTCTTTTCAAGAAAGAACAACATATATGAAACAATAGAATCTTTTCTGAAGAAAAGATTATGAGGAACTAACATGGGTTATTTATGACTTCTTTTCCAAGAAAAACTCATTAACTTATCTCCCAACCCATGAAATATCTTCAAGAATTACCCTCTTTAATCTATACTCATTTTCAAGAAATAAATTGGTTTTCCTTATCATTTCATACACATGTATGAAATCCCATTTTTTTACAAAAAAAAACAAGCATCTCATTTTTCTTACGTAAGTTGAATTTATATAAAGACAAGTAAAATTATTCATATTATCTTTTACTACTACAGACATCTTTCAAGATACATATAGCAATCTTTGCAAGAACTCACATGGTTTCCTTTAGGAAAAACTAGAGTAAGTTTGTCTTTTACCATGGTATATCTATAAGAATAATATCCTTCTAAAGGATTAAAATAATACCAATATTTTCAAGAAATGACATGGATTATGTCTTTTACCATGATATATTACTAGAACAATATATTTCTAAAAGATTAACATAATATCAATTTTTACTACTTTCCAAAAAATTGGCACAATCTTTCTACAAACAACTTCTACAACCTTTATGAGATATAACACTTACGAAATATGAAAAAAATTTCCAAGGAAGTTCACAGTGTTATAACACTATATCTTTGTGCAGGACAACAACAAAGTCTCATAAAGAAATCATTTTAGATAAAATAGTATAGTCAACCATACCTTTCAATGCTAAAACCAATGAGACCTACCAATCAACTAGTACATCTCTCATAGCATGGAAACAGACTCGGAGAACCTCTTGTTCTTCTGCCTTTGCCTGAGCGTATTGAATCTTATTATTCGGTGGAACTGCATTGATGGCATCCTAAACCCTTGTAAAATCACCGAGAGCTTTTTTCTTATCCACTGTAATGATACGTGCATTGCCAGACTTCGTAAGAAGCCTGATAAGACTTAGCAAGAAGCCCAATCAATTTTCAATACCAACTGTTGAAGAAAATCCATAGAATTCTTTTCCCAATTACTGCTACATATTGCACGATGTTCAGATATATTCCAACCGTTAAAGCAAGCAGCAGGATGCGTTAACAAAAAAACTTGCAGTGTTGTAACAAATAAACTGATAACTATAAATCCTCTACGAATGGATTTTTCTAGTGTTAATATTCCCACGAAACCAAGATTTCCATGAATGAATGGATTATCAGGAATTTCATAATAAGGAGGTTATTCATCGATGCCCGCATTGAACTCCATCCCTGCAAATACCTTATCAGTCCATGATCGAGATCCATAACCAGATGACGTTCCCGATTCATAGCTTTATTGTGTTTCCTTTCCTAAGAGATCTCCAGTAAATAAAGAATACCTAGGTCATTATCAAGAATTCGTTTTACCTTAAACCGAATCTTGATTCTAAATTTTCTTGGTAGAAATGGTAATATAATTTATACTCGTAATTATAGCATTTTTACAGAAGGTAGGTGTGTTACATACTCCCCCCCTTAAGGAGAACACTGTCCTCGGTGTGCTTCCTTTCACTGAAACTTAAATTTATACTCATGAAATAATAATATAAACAACTCAAAGGGGGTTCTTCTCTTTCACAATGAAACATTTTATTTTCCTTAAATGCCATTAATTGAAACAAGAATGTTTTTATCCATAGTCATAAGCATGTATAGCTCAAAAAAATATTCCATTTCCATTTTTAACCACTTATCCATTATTAAAATTCATAAAAATATAGAAATTTACTATACCACCTTACCATTACTTACCAATTACTATTGGAAGTAATGATGGATTTTACAAAAGCTCTCTGAGAATGGTTGAATAACCCATCAACACTCCATGGAAAGAGCCCTCTAATCAGTGCATCACGTGCACACTGTCTCAGCTCCTGCTAAAGACATCCACACAGTACTTCAAAAAGTACTTAGAGAGCACCTAGCTCTCTAATCGTATCAATGGTCAATCAATGCACCATGGGCATATCATAGCCTCTGCTAAGACATTCAAACAAATTAGCAATAAAATAAATGAACTTATACATTAAGTGATTCATTTTTTGAGCGCTAAGTTCCTTTCCTCTTAATATATACATAAGATATTTACACAGTCATATAAAAATTCATTTTAATATAACACATAACTGATTACTTAACTTGTTCCGCTATGAGAACCACAATGGTAAATAAAATGCTCCTCCTAACCCATAGGAGTTGGTTTCCGCAACCAAATCGAGTCATTTTCACATCTAGACAGTTATTTGACAAAAGACCTTTCCAGGTCTAGTATGGATTCCTCTTGGCAACATCATGCCTATTCCTCTTACAATGTCTTGTCTATGAGGAATTTTAGAGTTCCTCCAACATGCTCCAAAATCAATAGAGTTGCCTCATATTTTCCCCTCTTCACCATCTTGGCCAAATCGTTTCCCTTTATGAGATCATGTATCTCTAGGGAGAGGAAATTTGGGAAGGTAAGCGCCATCAACCCCTTCGAGTAGGAAACCACCGTCAACCCAAGGCCTTCTAGCCTTTCATAATTGTTGACAATTGTCTGTCATGTTAAATTTATCTTTTAGCATAGTTTCCCATATAAATTACATAATGAACTGTGTACACATTATACATAAAGGCAAAGAAACTTTATGTACTTCATACATCATACTTGGCCCTCCACATGTGTCCAATGATATCTAGATTAACAAGGAACATGAATAACATACATGTGTTATACATTATTATTTTCCAAATAATACAATCATGCGCATTATAACATGATACTTTATCAATTAATTATTGTTGCAATTTTCATGGAAATATTTTACTTTCAGAGGTTTTCTGTTGCGATTAATCTACCCATGCTTACTATAAGCAACAATGCTAATCGTAAATATGTATTTCTTAAGCACGTATTATCTTACGCAGCCATTTTAATTTCCTGCATACAATGTTGTCATGCATACAATTATATACAAATATTCATTAATGTGTATATATCAATAATGGTTAGGGTAACATTCCAAACATTTCCATTTCCCACAATGTTCAATTACCAACAGACTGACACATGAAATAATTACCATAATCGCTTATTCACAACTTGCAATAATATTTAATCAAAACCCATTCATGCATATAGGTTTTATTAGTTAGTCATACTACACTAACTAATCAATTCCACTAATAATATTAATGCATCCATGAGACGGCTCATTAAAAAACTAGTCATTTAACAACTAGTCATTATAGTCAAGTCTCACTACTTGACCCATCTCGTATTTTTAACATCTGAAAGGGTTCATTATATTTCATTTTAAAACACTCTATCATCCTATTCAAGGATTTTCCCCATATTTTTCATTTATGCATTAGTTTCACACACCATCACTATACACATTCATATTTTTTAAGTAGTGCATAGTAACTTTAGTTATGTTCGTTAAATGTATGAGTAATATGTCATATAACCAAATGTTAATAGTCAACTCTCACTTTCACTAGTGAGGACTCAGGTTGTTCATAAGTAAAAAAAAGGTTTTATTGTCCTTTATCCTCAATAGGATTCCAATGTTATGAAAACTATTTTGCAACAACATTTATTACTTTTTACTCTTCAATGTAGTTATAAACATGAATCACACATCTCATGTCAAGAGTAGACTACTGCATATATCATTCAATATGTAGATTTCTAGAATCATATATCAATCAATATGTAGATTTCTAGAATCATACCTTAACTGATGTCCATTAGTATCATACCTCAATTTATTTTCGCTTAGCAAATCCCAAAGGCACTAGTGTTGCAACCTTTAGCTCTGATACCACTTGTAACATACACTGATACCTCACATGGAAATGAAAGGAGTTAAATTTTTTATACAAGTTACCCATGGGTAACTATCTAAATCACTATTAAATATTCCTTACTCATCATTACATATAATATTCACCTGTTCATAGTGAAACCTTAGTACAAGAATAGTAAGTTGCTTAACCATTAACAACCTCTGTTATGGTACATTAACATAAAGCTGTATGAGATACCTTGCATTCATTTCATTATTCATGTAGTCATCACATACTTGACGTTATGAACATCACAAGAAGAAAGGAATCAACATCATTATCTTGACACAATAATCAATCACATCATTGAACACCAATATACCCTAGAAACCCCGTAGGGTGAAAACCAACAAACGTTTAATTTTATTATTAAACACTCGTGAGCGTGTTCAACCCTCACTCAATGGCTTATAAGGGAGACCATCCCTTAACCATTGTTTATTAATATTACAAGGAAATATACAAATATCTAGCTTTAAGCCATTACAATAGACATGATAGCATTTACCCACAAATATTCATATCTTCATATCTTGGTGGCATGGATGTACCTACAATGGACCATCGTTCATTGGATCATCCTGCAGCTCGCACTAATCAATCTTCATATCTTCATATCTTGGTGGCATGGATGTACTTACAATGGACCATTGTACATTGGATCATCTTGTAGCTCGCACTCATCTGCATCTATAAGAATAATATCCCTCTAAAGGATTAACATAATACCAATATTTTCAATAAATGACATGGATTATGTCTTTTACCATGGTATATTACTAGAACAATATCTTTCTAAAATATTAACATAATAGCAATCTTTACTAATTTCGAAAAACTAGCACAGTCTTTCTACAAACAAATTCTACAACCTGTTGGAAAAATACTGAGAGGGAGGGGGGGTGAATCAGTATTTACTGCATATTCAAAACTTTTACTTTTTCTTGCTTCTAAAAACCCATACGCTACTTTCCTGAAACAGACTCGCGTATATACGCGGATACCCTTTATGAAACTCGCGTATACACAGATATCTAATTATGTCATTAGTTCTTTACTTAAATCATTCCATCATTCAATCATCAGAAGTTTAATAAACAGTCAACATGTGCAGTAAGAACAGAGTAAACCATCACACAAAGCATCACACATGAACACCAGGATTTTTAGGTGGAAACCCAAGTCGGGAGAAAACCACCGCTGCAGTTGCTCAACCTTCAATATTTTATTATAGAGAAAACATCTTACAACATATGTGCCGGTGCAGACTCTACCAGCACGCAGGCACCCACCTGCGCTCGTTTACCAGCCTCTCCTGGAAGGGAGCTCCAACCCCCTGACTCGTTTACCAGCCTCTCCTGGAAGGGAGCTACGACCCCCTGCTCTCGTTTACCAGCCTCCCCTGGAAGGGAGCTACGACCCCCTGATCTCGTTTACGAGCCTCACCTGGAAGGGAGCTACCACCCCCTGACTGAAGGCTACAACCCTCAGCACCAATATGGACCACGTTTCATCAATTTTCACACTGGATTCAAACCTTCCTTTAGGACACCACTTGCAGGCCACGTTTCATCATATTTTCAGACTGGACCCTTTCCATACTTTTAAGCTCAATCATACAACCAAACTGATACAGACAACTCAGCACTGTAGAATACAGATAGCAGTAACACAACAGAATAGATAAGACATTTCTTACCACAGACTTCAGCAAACCGTAGTTTGCATACGCGCTTTCCTTTCACTGGTGTCGCGTATATACGCACTTCCGTCCACACAAAATAGCGTATACCTCTGTATATATTTCATTGCGCATACGCGCTTTATATTCAGAGAAGCCACGTATATACGCGCTTCCTCTGCGTCTAAGTAGCGTATAGATCTTCAATCATAATAGAGCAGCATACTTCTTCAGATCAGACATTCAGTTCAGATTCAACCCTTAACTTCGGACAGATGTTCGCCTCATCACGAATCTAATCACTCCATAAACAGATCTAGAAAATACAAGTACATTTCAGATCTAGAAATCCCGCTTCATCATTTCTTCATAGGTGCATCATAGATTCAGATCTATCATCAAACATTTACCCTTTCCATACAGATATACTTCACAGAGAAGTATTCATTCAAGCTCAGACATCTTGCTCCCACACTCATGATTTGCACAAAGAATTTCTTCTC